>OZ024750.1:49957174-50002174 GCA_964016885.1 Eledone cirrhosa
CAAAAGTACATTGCTATTGCTTCAGTGCCTCCGGCATAACATATATTTATATTTGTCACGAAACACATCAAAGTCTACACAATTCTTTTTTTTTTTTTAATAGTAAATATAGAATTGGTCTTGTGTAGATCACACTGATAATATTTCCTATAAACGGTTTTTTGTCTTTTGATTATTGCATCTTAGATTAACCGTAATTCTACAGCAATTACCCCACACTGGGTTTCATCACATTATAAATTGAAATGTCATAGTGTTAAAAATGCATTTGCCTCCTACAAGGTAAACTAACTGATTTCACTATTGGAAATCAAATAATCTTTTAAAGTTTTAATGTTTCGCAGTGTTTCTTGTTTGGCATGAATTGAAATTATGTCTAATAAACATAAGATCATGTACTCCACTCAAATAATTTTCTAGCAACATTTAATGTTCGTTGAAATCCTGGGTTCGGTCCAGTATAATTTAGCATTACTGTGTTGGCATTTATCCGAAAATCCTAGGGTTAACTCACTTTATTTGCTTCCTTTCGATCTGAACCACAGAGAATTTCATTAATATTCACGCGGTCCCAATTGTCGTGCATTTCCCACCAACGGGATCTAATGAGCTGCATACCATCATAATGGAATACACCACAGTATGTATTACATTCACATACCTACTTAAACGCTTGTAGCTATAAATAAAAACACTTTAAAATTCTCAATCTATTCCGGGTTTTTGTATATTTCATCTTCTTCCGGTACAAGTTATAAATGTTTTGAAATCTTATCTCGATTGTATCGGTCAAAGGTAAATTTCTCCTTTATATTAATCGTGGAATTAATACAATATTAATTACAATAGAAATGTATATAGACGCATATTTTATATATGTAAATATAATAAAAATACGAGGGTGCTTCAAAAAGTTCGTGGAAAAAGGACAGCTGTAAAAACGGTTTAGGTTATGGTATTTATTTTTCAATATATGCTCTATCTAGACCAATAGTCTTCTGCAAGCCTTTAAGTTCATCTGAGTAAAATTGAGGGCCGTACGGCTTATACCATGTGAAAGCAGCTTTTTGTACATCTTCAACTGGGGATCATCTTCAAACTCATCTCTTCCACTTCTAAAACGACTTATTCTTTTGTAGGTTATTGATTTCTTTGGGGAATTGTCCCCATAAACCGGCTCCAGAGCGTCAATGATTTGGTTCTCTTCCCCCATAGCTTCAGCATGGATTGATGTTTTGTTGGCGACCATATTGCTCGAGCAGATGCTTATCTGACTGGCGCCACTAGTGCAATATGCATTTAAGTGTTCATATTAGAACATGTTATGACTCGTTAGTGGTTGATTGGCAGTATCGGTAGAGGGTTGGACGCCATGATTTCTAGCATAGAGTTACGTCCCTTTATGATCTGAGTTCAAATCCCGCCGAGGTTAACTTTGCCTTTCATCCTTACGGGATCGATAAAATAAAGTATCAGTAATGTGCTGGGTATTTGCTGGCATTGTGCCTAAAGTAGAAACAGTTATGACTCGTTAGTACGAAAATGTACACGTACATTGAGATTAAAATCCTTGCATATGACTTTTAGCTATGTATTTTTCCCACGAACCTTTTGAAGCCATGTAGTATATCATTGAACGCAGGATATTTTAAGGTATAATCATGTGACTGCTGCTTCACTCTCGAATGAGTGAACGTTATTGAAGATGGAAGAAATAATATTTGACTGTCTCACAAGGTTTTTTATGTATTTGTAACATGACCCTATATTAGACTAACTACAGCGAGGCATATACATGTGTATTATACATAAAGATAACCCTTGTGACATTATACATAAACATATTATTTATGTATTCATATAAGTCCCCAATCCTGAATTATGTTGTAATCGAAATCGCAAACATTGTTAGTGTGGAGGTATCGACAATAAATGATAACTTTTGTGATTGACTATCTTATGTATCAACAACGTTGTCATATGTTAAACATGATTCAAATAATGATATATTAATGTAATAAAGATTACATGACGATCAATATATATAACAAAGAAAAGTATACTTCCTGGCTGGATTCTAATCATGTTCCTGTCGCTTGTAGATGGATGTCGTTACCGATTACCGTACAGGGAATACCACCTCACATTCCATTGTTTCGTATCTCTTACAAACATAGGCGGTACGTTTCGTTACGGTGGCGGTCCAAGAACAGTTTATACGGCTAGCGATTTGTGATACAGTAATTATATTTTGTGGAGATACTACAGATCGGAGAGTCACTCCAGGTAGAGCCGCTACTTCTCCGAATTGAGAGATCACAGCTCCGACCTCTCCGGAAGAAGAGGGTGAATAAGCAGTGATAGTACAGAGTAAATAATTGTTTCTACTTTAGGCACAAGGCCAGCTAATTATCCAGTGCATTACTGGTACTTTATTTTATCGACCCCGTAAGGATGAAAGGCAAAGTCAACCTCGGCGGGATTTGAACTCAGATCGTAAAGGGACAGAGTAAATAATAGAAAGAAATTATAGTATCTAACTGACGGCATAAGAAGTCACCCTATTGTACCTGATAATGCTTGACGAATACTATGTTAACGATTCTGATTTTTTTCTATTTCACACTAATGCTTATCATATCTAATATAATCGAACTAAATCTACTTTACATTCTGGTTTTGAATCGTCTCTCATTCGAGAGAACAAGAAATAATATTTTATTTTCCACTTAAAATGGTGGAAGATTTATCAGTTTTAAACCAGTCGAAAATAAAAAGAAAAGATAGTATTTTATGGTGTACGAAAATGAATCACCACAGAAAAGCATCCACGTAATAAAATGTAAACGTTGACAATTCCTTAATTCTACCGATCATTATTTCTTTCATTATTGTAGCTCTGAACATGTCAGGTCCATCGCATTCATTTTCTCATTCTACAAGTAGTATTATTGAATTTTAACTTGATAAATTCTCCAATTTTGCAATTCACTGGCAGGCTTGATTATTCAGCATAAATTAATGAAGTCTCCTCATAGACATTGTATCAAGGTTGAAAACATATTTACAGGAATGAATAAATTATCGATATTTTACATGCCAAGCGTCTAGTTGCACATTTCAACACAGAAGGGAAGGCAAATAAGCATCTGAAAGCTAGTAATTCTCCTGATATTTATAGTTAATCATTCGAAACAAATTGCATAAGAGCCTACAGTATTGGGACTAATAAGTTAAAATTGATCCAATAGCATTTCTAATTATATTAAGAATTCAAGCAAAAAGCTAATTAAACACTTTTTCCTTTGCACCTGACACTGAGCATCAAAATAATTATATCATATCCATCTCGCGATTAAAATAATTGCTGTAGAAGCTGAATTCAACAGAAGCATCATAATTAATATCTGTCGGTGATATTGATCTCACTGTCAGAGGCCTTGAACATTTGTTTCTTTTAATTAAATTACGCTAAAAAATGTTCATTGGAGTAATGATGGTTTGATTGTAGAAGATGTACAAACATTTCCATAGAGATAGTTTCTGATGACGTGAACAAAATCAGACATAGAGTGAAATATGTTTATATCAGTATGTGTGGACATTTTTCACTGTTTCATTAGGTTTCTATATTTTGAAATTCTGAAACATTTGTTTTTTTAATTATATATTCCTGTTTTATAATTTATATACTCAAAGCAATTAGTTATATTTTCAAGCATCGCTGAATCATCTAATCCTCTATTAAAGTACACAGCAACTTTACCATTTAAAAAGAGATTGACCTATAAACCTGTCTCTAGTAGATGATTAAAAGACTGTTGAAATAAATTTAACTTCAGGTAATATACATTCAAGAGAAAATCATATGATATAGATTCATGTATTTAAAATAAATGTATCTACACATGTGTACACGTACACACACACACACACACAAACATACATAAAATAATAATAATAATAATAATAATGCTTTCTTTATTAACCACAAGGGTTTACATAAAGTAGACATTAAGGACAGTACAGGACAATACAGGACGGTACAAATGGGCATTTCTGCGTGTAAAAACAAAAAGAGGATGTAATAAAAAATAACAATGAAAATTCCCCAATAGGGGGAGACTTCCGATGGACATTTGTGGAGAAAGCCAATTAAAAGGCCACAGTGACCCTGACCACCAGGGCAAGTACCCTCTCCCAGTTTTCCACCTTTAATTTACAGACACATACTCAGAGTAGGACCATTCACTCGGGCCATACTTGCTTCTCTCACCCATCTTTCAACAAAATGCTGGGAAGTGAGCACTTCCCTCAATACCCTGATTTTCCTTTTCAAATGAAATTTGAAAAAGCTAATCAGGGCATCACCGAAGAGGTAAGTGCTCCTCTTCAGCCCTTTCAAACGTGTCCACCATACTATCTCTTTCTCCATGGCCACCAGACAGATAAAAACTGACTGCCCTTCCCGGCTAAAGGAAGAGGGCGAGGCAATCCTCACGATGGACTCAGCTGATAACTGGATCCGTCCTACACGCGACAGCAGGTGTTCGACATAAACCCACAAGTCAGCAAAGCTCGGACACTGGACGAGTGCGTGCAGAACGGTTTCGTCGCCCTGCGCGCATCTCGGACATGCCCGGCTGGCGGCAAAGCTCCTCGGTAGCACTGCCAGGCCAGGGATTTCTGGAAGTTGTCCATATGCCCCGGCCCGAAAGTCCTACCGAAGAGATTGGCTAGTTGATTTTCGTCGACGCCTAGAGTTTCTCCAAGTACGTCGTCGCTCTTCCCCTCCACTAATCCTCTATAGAACGCCAAGATCGAGTTTCCACAGATCACATTGCCCGATTGGTCGAGGGCTGTGAGCGCCTGAAACATTCCATTCTCCAAGCGCTCCCTCTCGGTCTTCGCTTGACCCAGAACTGCAGTTCCGTCAAGGAAACGAGCTGGGGAAAGATGTGTCTAGCAAACGGCGACCACACCTGATCACCGTCGAGCAAGAGGTGGAGATGTCATAGCCTGAGCGCGTGTCTGCTCATCATCAGCCACGGCATGCCCAGCCCTCCAAGTAGCGGGTGTTGACAACAGATTGACCGCCTGACCATCGGAGCGCGTCCCTTCCACAAAAAGCGAAAGAGCAAACGCTCCAGCGCAGTCAGGTGGGGCTTAGAACAAGGTACGACGGTCAGGCGGTAGCAGATGACAGACGCGATGTACGCGTTAGCCACCTCCGCTCGACCTTTCAGGGATAGCTTCCTCTCCGCCCATTTCTGGGTGAGAGAAGCCACCCTGCTCGTCACCACGTCCCAGTTTTTGTCCGTCTGGAGGTCCGGACCGAACCAGACCCCTAGCAATTTAACCGGTCCGTCCGCCCAGCGTCCGACAACACTGTTGGACGGCATGGACCTGCCACTCCAGGTGCCGAGCTGCAGGCCCACTGACTTTTCCTGTCACCAATTCGTATTTTCTTAGTGTAGTGCCGATCGCCTCGATGTGTTTGGCGTTCGACACCACTACGGTGACAACGTCCGGATATGTTGACACGGATCTTCCGCATACTAGTTCCCGCGGGACGCCCCTCAACGTCTCCAGTTTGTGCAGTAATAGCTTGAGAGTCAATATGTACAAGAGGGACGAGAAGGGACATCCTTGGCGGACCGAGCGCATGATATTCAACGGTTCCGAAAGGTGACCGTTCACTCTCACCACAGAGCAGATATCGCTGTGCATGGCAGCGATCCAGCCTCTGAAGACGGGCCCAAAGCCAGTCGCCCTCAGGACTGCCGCTAGGTCACGATGGTCGATCCTATCGAAAGCTTTCGACTGATCTAAATTGATCAAGGACCCACCCGTGCCAGGTTCCCTAGCTACCCTCTCTACGATGTATTGCATGAGGTCGATGTTGTCGTGGATGGATATGTCGGGAATGGCGCATGTCTGCGCCTCTCCCACCAGACCACTAACGACAAGCGCCAACCTCTTTACTAGCACCTTGGCCAAAATCTTGAACTCTGTGTTTTGCAGAGTTATCGGCCTGAAATTTTTTGTGTTATCCCCCTTGTTCGGATCCTTTCTCGGCAGTGCCTCAGCTCCTCGGCTCACAGAGCTGGGAACTCTCCCGTTCTGTTGCCAGTTGCAGTAGACGTCTGCCAAGAGGCTTCCGAACAAGTCTGGCATGTGTACGTAAAGTTCATAGGGCAGACCATCCAAACCAGGCGATTTACCCCTTGTGCAGCCAGTCATTGCCTCCCGTACTTCAGCGGCTGTTATCGGCTTTTCGCAACACTCCGCTTCAGTGGCCGAGAGCCGCAGCAGTCCGTCGAGGTAGACACTAAAGTCCATCCCTCGATCCGGCCCACCGCTGCCCCCGAACAGCTGTGCGAAGTGACGCTGAAAAGTTTTACACTTTCGCCCGGGATCGAGTAGCATGCGCCCGTTGTATTCCACCAAAGACCGGATAATGGGTTTGTTGCCTCCACCACTTGGGCTCATTGAACGGCTTTCGTCCCCTCGTGTCTGAGAGCATGCACCCTATCTCTGACAACGCAGCCTTCGTGCTTTGCATTGAAGAATTGGTCAAGGGCCAATTTCGCCGCATGTACGTCGGTCGCGATGCTTTTGCTAAGCGCCTCGTCTAATTGTCTAACTAGTTATCCCTCTGCTTCATTTTTCTCTATTGCTAAAGCCTTACTAAACCTAATGGACTGTATTATAATCGCACTTTTCAGAACAAACTACCACTTGTTAGTGACGATGGCCCCCGTCAACGCCCACTTAACTAGTTCGCTAATCCGGTTTATGTAGGCCTTGCGCGCTGGTAAAGACGCGTTTAGCTTCCATTAGCCGGGTCCTCGTCTATGAAGCCTATCTAAGTCAAGCACACAGATCGCGAATTTGTGATCCGTGTAGCTGACTATCTTTAATTGTGGACAGCCTATGCTAGACTTAGCTATTTCCCTACAAAGTACTCTATCTAGATATGATCTGGATGACCCTATGCGATATGTCCAATTCCACATTGGCACATTCGAGAAATTCAATCGGTACCTGTCAGACAGTTCAAAACGCCTGAGCATGTTGGTGAGGCTCTTGCACCCTCCTCCCCTCTCCGCTAATCCCACACATTCCCACCGTGCATCTAAAATCCCGTTCCAGTCGCCCACTAACACTAAAGAGCGGGATGTCGCAAGAAAGTTCTCCACACCCCGGAAGAAGTCAGGCCGCCCTGCTCCTGTCGGGGCATAGACGGCCACTAGCCTGAAAGATTGCCCATCTCCGCTGGTCACGTCCAGTACCACCAACTTACCTTCTGGGTCCAGGAAGATGGCCCGTATGGCGAGATCCTAACCTCTCCGAAAAAGTACAGCAACTCCACCCCCCGATCAAGGACGGCTGGGAGAAGCGTACACATCGTATCTGCCGAAGATCGTTCGAAGGCCCGTGCTTCGGTGATTCTGGTCTCGCTGATGGCCACTACATCTATGTTTAGTGACCTGGGGACGTTGAGCAGGTGGCCCTGCTTCAATGACGACCCCAAGCCACGCGCATTTATGCTGGCTATTGTGAGTGAGGTCATGTTGAAATGGAGTGGAAAATATAGGAACGACCACTTATCTTAACTTCTCGTAGAGGAAGGATGGTTTCTCCATCCTTTTCATTGCTTGTGGCCTCCTCCGGAAGGATGTCCTTATAAAACTCCTGGAGAGTGCTTGTCGGAAGTCTCCGATGTCTTTGTGGAATTTTTGTTTTAGTGTCGTCTACGTGTATTGTATGTGATTTGTATGTGTGGAGATGGTGTGAACTTTTTGGTTGTTGTGTAGTCTTTTTCTGTGATGCTGGTGTTGTGTTGGATGTAGTGTAATATTTGGTTGTTGTTCAATTGTAATGCTGTGTAGTGTGTATGGTTTTGGTTGTTTTCTTTTGTTTCCGTTTGTTGTGGGTTTGTTTCTGTTTCGCTTTTTGGTGACTTTTGTTGTGTTGGTGATTGTGGTGTTGGGGTTAATGATGGTGATGGTGTTGGTGTTTGTGGTGATGGGTTTTGTGATGCTGGTGTGGATGGTGGCATATATGTCCTAACTTTTTTGTTTGATACTTTATTAGTTTCCCGCTGTATTTTGTTTTTGGAGGGGGAAGGAATTGGATTTTTTCTTTTTTGATTTCTTTTTCTTTTTTTTCTTTTTTCCTGATACCGTTTCCCACTTCTCGTCGTCACAATCTGTCTCCAGTTGCGATAGGTCGGGTAGTGGTAAATCCTCTACAGGCGTTGGTTTTGGTTGTGGCGTGGTGGATGGTGTAGGCGCTGATGCTAGTTCTGGCACGTTGGGTGGTTGGGGTGTTGCTTTTGCCACTGTTGCTGGGGTTGTTGCTGCTACAGTTGCTTCTGTTGTTGCTGCTACAGTTGTTGCTGCTATTTCTGCTGCTGGTGGTGTTGATGGTTGAGTCACTGGAGTGGGTAAGAGAGGTGGCCTCAACCTTTTAGCCTGAGGGCAGAAATCCCTTAGGTGATTTCCTTGACCACAAACGGCACACCTAGGCCTTCTGCCCTCGACGATTACGGTGAGGTGGCTGCCGTCAGTGAGGTCTATTACCTCTAGGATCTGCTCAATGCTTCTTTGGTCCGCTCGGATCAGGATTCCATCCCAGATCCCGACCAGTTCTTCTGCTTTTCTTCGCTATTTCGATTAGGTTGGTGTTGGCCTCGATGCCGGCTAGGCCGGCAGCCATTAGCCAGGGAATTTCGATGGCCGGTGGAACGTGGGTCATGCTGATCTTCACGAGTCTCTGGCCATAATAGCTTGGGACGTGTATGAAGTCGTCACTTCTGAATGGGGCCATGGAGTGTTCTCTGGCCTACTGTAGTATTCCAAAGAACACGTTCACAGTTCCATATTTCTGCCCACGTCTGATGTGGGGGTTTTTTGTCCACACATGTCCGAAAGATTTTTGGATTTGGGACTCAGATGCCCGTTCCACTCGGCGCGATTTTATGTTAATCGTCCGATAAGACACAGTGCATAGGCGCCGATGCTCCTTTTTATTTGGTGGTGGTGGAGGGGGGATGAGGCTGACAATGTACCTATCTTTCTTTACCATTCTCTTGGCTTCATCTAATTCCTCCTAGTTACCTGGATTGTTTCGCATTTATTGGCTGCCTTCGCAAATTAAAAGATGTTATTCCCATTGTTGTTGTTGCTGTTGTTGTTATTGTTCAGTTGTGGTGGTGGTGGCGTCAGTGGTGTTCGGGGTGGAAGAGTCCATTCTGGGTGAATCCATTTCGATATCACGAGATAATTTTTTTCTCTTGTCGCTGTGGTGGTGGTGGGGGTGGCAGCTTCAACACCTACAGTCATTGGTAATGGCCGAAAATGAATGTCTGCATGAGACAAATTTAAAATATTGCTACTGCTTATATTTTTAGTGTTGGCCAACGTAGTAATATTTACAATGGTGGTGTCGGTGTGAGGTGTTAGTTTGTGAGGAAGGTGTGACTGTGAGTCGTCCATGATTTTTTGAAAGAAATTTCTGTTTGATAATTATAAAAGTTTAAATTTTGGGCTCAAGGCCCCAATCTTTTTGAGTGTCCTTTTCAGAAAATAATGTATGTGCACTTATATACAATTAACAATAAACAAATTTCCGCAAATAGCAATTTTAAACAACTGAAAACAACAAGCTTTTGCAGAGCTCACGATAATACGATTTCCTACGTAGGTCGCCAATAATAATAATAATAATAATAATTGTTTCTACTTTAGGCACAAGGCCAGCAAATACCCAATGCATTACTGGTACTTTATTTTATCGACCCCGTAAGGATGAAAGCAAAGTCAACATCGGCGGGATTTGAATAGTGACTGATAGTAGGGAGCCAATACTCAGAATTGTACTGAACTAGAAGACGATAGACCAAGGGATGTCCAAGGAAGAAATAACAACAAGTAGAAAGAGCAACGTTCATGAAAATCCCTTCATAGTACCTTCTTTGAGAAAACTGAATTAAGAGATCCACAGACATGGAACTGGTCGAAAAGAGGAGACCTTAAAAAGGCTACAGAAGGAATGCTAATGGCTGCGCAAGAGCAGGCCCTCAAAACGAAGTGGCTGAAACACCATATTTACAAGGATGAGGCTAGCCCACTGTGTAGGATCTGTGGAGAGAGAGAGGAGACTGTGGCTCACATTGTATCCGATTGTAAACACCTAGCCCAGACTCACTATAAAGGCTGGAGACATGATGTGATTGGCAGGGTGATCCACTGGCACCTATGCAAAGTAAACAATTTACCACATTCTGAGAAGTGGTATGAGCATAAGCCAGAGTCGGTGATGGAAAACGCTCAGGTGAAGCTGCTGTGGGATTTTAGGATACAGACGGACAATAAACTGGAACACAATAGACCTGACCTGGTGGTTTTGGACAAGGGAAAATGATCGTGCCTGATTGTTGATGTGGCCTGCCCATTCGACACGAGAGTGCAAGACAAGGAGAGGGAGAAAATTAACCGATTCCAGGACTTAAAGTGGGAGGTAAAAAGGATTTGGAACTGCCGTGAGGTTAAAGTGGTCCCAATTGTCATAGGCGCAATAGGTACTATCTCAAGGAGTTTCCAGGGATGGTTAAAGACAATTGGTCCCACCCAGCTTTTTGGAACACTTCAAAAGGCATGCTTGCTGGGAACATCAAGAACCCTCCGATACGTCCTGAATATCTGAGGTTGCAGGTAGTGGCTTAATATTCATTTCAACAAACTTTCCAGTTAAATAACATCGATGATCGTTTCTACTTTAGGCACAAGGCCAGCAAATACCCAGTGCATTACTGGTACTTTATTTTATCGACCCCGTAAGGATGAAAGGCTAACCTCGGCGGGATTTGAACTCAGATCGTAAATGGACGTAACTATGCTGGAAAACATGGCGTCCGAACCTCTACTGACACTGCCAATCCTCTGCCCTAATATTAATAATAATAATAATAGTAATGCTGTCTGCTAATAAGATGCTGTTTGGACAGCTTGAGGGGAAAGAAAGAGGCAACGACTTGATCCCTGGGGCGGAGCAAACTAAAACATTCTGGAGAGGAATATGGGAGCAGGATGTTAGACACAATGCCAAGACAGGGTGGATTGAGACAGTACAGAGGGAGATCGGTGAGCAGGCACAACAACAAACTGATTTGAGTATCACAGTTGAAACTCTTAAGGGGCAGGCCAAAAAACTAACCAACTGGAAATCACCAGGCCCAGATGGTGTGCAGGGGTATTGGATTAAACATTTAACATCCCTCCACCCGAAGCTGACGGCCATGTTCAAAGACTGCTTGGTGTCGGGTGAGGTGCCAGAGTGGTTGACAAAAGGTACCACAGTTCTGATAATGAAAGACCGAATCAAGGGTAATGATGTTACCAACTATAGATCTATCACATGTCTGTCCGTAATGTGGAAACTGTTGACGAGCATTGTGTCTGAGGAAATCTACCATCACCTCCACACAAACAACTTGTTACCGGACGAACAGAAAGGATGCCGAAAGAAGTCACGTGGTACAAAGGACCAGTTACTTATTGATAAGATGGTAATGGGGAATTGCAGGAGGAGACACACTGATCTTGCCATGGGATGGATAGACTACAGAAAGGCATTTGACATGGTGCCTCATTCCTGGATCACCAAAAGCCTGGAGATCTTCAGGGTGGCAGATAACATCAGACAGTTGCTAGGCAGGAGTATGGGGTCCTGGGAGACAGAGTTGACATCAACTGGAGTATCCTTGGGAAGCGTGAAGATCAAGAGAGGTATCTTCCAGGGAGATAGCCTGTCCCCTCTGTTGTTTGTCCTTGCCCTGATGCCCTTGACCATTATGCTGCGAAAAGTGAGAGCAGGATACAAGTTGGGAAGGGGAGAGCTTACCATCAATCACCTCCTCTTCATGGACGATCTTAAGCTCTTCGGGAAAAGTGAGAAGGAGTTGGATGTGCTTGTTGACACTGTCCGTATTTTCAGCAGTGATATATGTATGCAGTTTGGTATTGGTAAATGTGGAGTCATTGTGATGAAGAGGGGTAGGTTGAGCAGAAGTAACGGGATCCAGATACCAACAGGTGAGATGATAAAGGAAATTGACTCTGAGGAAGGATACAAGTATTTGGGCGTTCTGGAGGCTGATGGCATAAAGAACAAAAAAATGAAGGAATTGTTAAGAACTGAATACATTCGGAGAGTAAGGAGCGTATTGAAGTCACATCTGAACAGCAGAAATGCCATAAGCGCAGTAAATTCCCGAGCTGTGTCTATTATTAGGTACAGTGCGGGAATTCTGAGATGAAATGTTGCTGAACAAAAAGAAATGGATAGGAAGACTAGGAAGCTATTGACTATCTACAACATGTTCCACAAGAGGAGTGATGTCGATAGACTCTACCTAAGGAGACCTGACGGTGGAAGAGGTCTTATCAGCATAGAGGACTGTGTTCAGATGGAGAAAAACAACCTATACAAATACGTGACCTATAGTAAGGAGCCAATGCTCAGAACTGTACTGAAGGAGGGGACAGTAGGCCAGGGGATGTCCAAGGAGGAAATGACATCAAGGAGGAAGAGCAGCCTTAAGGGAAAATCCCTTCATAGTACCTTCTTGAGAAAACTGAATTTAGAGATCCACAGACATGGAACTGGTTGAGAAGAGGAGACCTCAAAAAGGCTACAGAAGGAATGCTAATGGCTGCGCAGGAGCAGGCCCTCAAAACGAAGTGGTTGAAGCACCATATCTACAAGGAGGAGGCTAGCCCACTGTGCAGGATCTGTGGAGAGAGAGAGGAGACTGTGGCTCACATTGTGTCCGAGTGTAAACACCTAGCCCAGACCCACTATAAGGGCTGGAGACACGATGTGATGGGCAGGGTGATCCACTGGCACCTGTGCAAAGTAAATAAATTTACCACATTCTGAGAAATGGTATGAGCATAGGCCAGAGGTGGTGATGGAGAACAATCAGGTGAAGGTGCTGTGGGATTTTAGGATACAGACGGACAAAAAACTGGAACACAATAGACCTGACCTGGTGGTTGTGGACAAAGAAAAAAGATCGTGTCTGATTGTGGATGTGGCCTGCCCGTTCGACACGAGAGTGCAAGAGAAGGAGAGGGAAAAAATTAACCGATACCAGGACCTAAAGTGGGAGGTGAAAAGGATTTGGAACTGCCACGAAGTCAAAGTGATCCCGATTGTCATAGGCGCACTGGGGACTATCTCCAAAAGTTTCCAGGGATGGTTAAAGAAAATCGGCCCCTTCACGCTTTTTGGAACGCTTCAAAAGGCATGCTTGCTTGGAATAGCAAGAACCCTCCGATACGTCCTGAATATCTGAGGCTGCAGGTAGTGGCTTGATATTCAATCCAACGGACTTTCCAGTTAACCAACATCAATGACTGAGATTCAAGGAATAACAACAATAATAATAATAATAATAATAATGGTTTATTTGTTTGCCACAAGGGCTAACATGAAGAAAAACATTACACATGGCACAGAACAGTACAGGGCGATACAAATTGGGTTTTTGTCGTGTAATTAGGTTATAACAAGATAGAAATCGGTATAGAAATAAAAAAAATCAAACAAAAATTCCCCAAGAAGGGCGAAACCTCCAAAGGTCACACGTAGTGAAAACCACACAAAAGACCACGGCCACCCTGACCACCAGGGTAAGCGCCCTCTCTCACTTTTCCCACTCCTCAGGCGCATACTCAGAGCGGGCCCGTTCACTCGGACCAGACTCGCAATTTTCACCCACCTTTCAACAAACTTACCAGAAAACAGCACTTACCTATCCACCCTGATTTTCCTCTTCGAGTGAAACTTGAAAAAGTTAATCAGAGATTGGCCGACGAGGAAAGTGTCCGTCTTCAACACTTTCAACCTTATTCACCACACAATCTCTTTCGCCATAGCCACGAGGCAGATTAAAACTGCCTTACCTTCCTCCTCTTTAAAGGAGGATGGCTGGTCTATCTGCACACTGGACTCAATCGACAACCGGATACGTCCTACACGCGACAGCAGCTGTTCGTCATAGCTCCACAAATCAGCAATCCTCGGGCACTGAACATGTGCGTGCACAACGGTTTCGTCATCCTGCGCGCATCTCCGACATGCTCGGCTGACGGCACATCCGGTAGCACTGCCAGGATAGGGATTTCTGGAAGATATCCATAACCTTCGGGTACTGAACGAGAGCGTGCAGAATCCAGCGCGCTACGACGCTGTCGGACGGCATGGACTTGCCTCTCCAGGTGCCAAGCTGCAAGCCCACCGACTGTTGCTGGTTTATCTTTGTTCCTGTCACCGCTTCGTATTCTTTAAGAGCATCAGGACGTGTTTGGTGCTCGACACCACCACGGTGACGTCGTCGGCGTAAGCTGACACGGATCTCCCGCATCCCAGTTTGAGTGGGACCCCCTCACATCGTCTCCAATTTGTTCAGTAACGGTTCGAGGTCCAGTACGTAAAAGAGGGACGAGCGGAGGCAGCGCTGGCGGACCGAGTGCATGAAGCTGAAAGGCTGCGACAGGTGACCATTCACCCTCACAATCGTAATTGATCAGGGACCCACCCGTTGCAGTTTTCTTAACCACCCTCTCTATGATGTATCGCATGAGATGGAGGTTGTCGGGGATGGATCTCCAGAATGACGCATGTCTGCGCCTCTCCCACCAGATCACCGCCGATAAGCGCCAATCTCTTTTTTAACACTTTAATATTAAACTCTGCGTTTAGCAGAGTTATGGGCCTGAAGTTGTCTATAACGTCCCCCTTGTTCTCAGCAGCGCCACCGCTCCCCGGCTCACAAACTGGGAATGCTACCATTCTGCTACCAGTTAAAGTAGACATCTGCCAAGAGGTCGCCGAACAAGTCTGGCATATACGCATAAAGCTCGTAAGGCAGTACATCCAAAGCTGGCGATTTACCACTCGTGCAGTCAGACATCGCTTCCCTTATATCATCTGATGTTATCGGCTTTTCACAGCATGCGCTGCAGTCGTCGAGAGCCGCGGGAGTCCGTCGAGGTATGCACCGAAGTCCATACTCCGATCCGGCCCACCGCCGCTCGCGAACATTTGAGCAAAGTGCTGTTGAAAAGCCGCACATATCTGCTCTGGTTCGAGCAACATGCGCCCGTTTTGATCAGGCAAAGACCGGTTTGTGGACTTGTTGCCACGTCGCACCTACACCACCCGGGCCCATTGAACGGGTTTCGTCCTGTCGTCTCTTAGTGCACGCGCTCTAGCTCTGACAACGCAGCCTTCTTGCTTTGCGTTGAAGAATTGGTCGAGTGCCAATCTCGCCGCAAACACGTCGGTTGCGATGCCTGTCGTAAACGCCTCTTCTAGCTTTCTAACTAACTCTCCCTCTACTCTATTTTCCTCTATCACTACTCCTTTGCTAAACCTTATCGATTCTATTCTAATAGCCCTTTTCAGGGTAAACCACCACCTGTTGTTGACGATTCCACCCGTCAACGCATGCGTAACTAATTCGCTAATCCGGTTCCTGTAAGCTTCGCGCGCCGGGAACGACGCATTCAGCTGCCAATAACCGGGCCCTTGCCTCTGGAGTCTATCTAAGTCAACTTCACAGATCACAAATTTGTGGTCCGTGTAGTCGACTACTTTAAATTGTGGACAACCTACACTAGGCTTATCTGTTTCCCTACAGAATACCCTATCTAAAAACGATCTGGATGACCCGATGCAGATTGCCCATGTCCACATTGGCACATTCGCATAATACAGTCTATACTTGTCAGATAGTTCAAAACGTCTGAGCAGGTTGTTGAGGCTTGTGTACCCTCCTGCCCTGTCTACTAGCCCCAGATAATCCAAGCGTGCCTCTAAGATATTGTACCAGTCGCCCACTAACACTAAAGAGCGGGACGTTCCAAGAAAGTTCTCTAGACGTCTGAAGAAATCTGGCCGTCCTGCCCCTTTTGGGGCATAGACGGATACTAACCTGAAAGCATTGCCTGCACCACCGACTTACCTTCTGGGTCCAGGAAGATGGCCCATATGGCGAGATCCAAGCCTCTCCTAAAATGCACGGCAACCCACTCCCCCCGATACTGGACGGCTGGGAAATGCGTATATATCGTAGCCGCCGAAGATCGGTGCGAAGACTCGTGCTTCGGAGATTCTGGTCTCCCTGATGGCCACCACATCTATGTTTAGTGACCTGAGGTTCTTGAGCACGTGACCCTGCTTCCAAGATGACCCCCAGGCCACGTACATTTATACCGCCCATTCTAAGTACGGCGATGTTGGATGAGAAACGTGGTAAGTGAGAAAGGATTACTTACCTTGATCGTGTGGTGAAGGGACTGTAGAACCGTCCCTTTGGCTGGTCATGGGTGTTTCCAAGAGGATGTCGGTGTATCTCCTTTTGGTAACCGACCCTCTGAAGTTTCCAACTGCGTTGGGGAATTTTTCTTTCAACAGTTTGTAACGTTCTATTTTGATTTTAATTATGTTTATGTTTTTCGGGAGAGTTCTTGGTGGTGCTGGTGTATAGTAGCTTTTTTCTTTGATGTCTGTGTGCTGCTTTATATGTTGTAAGAGTTCTTTATTTGCCATGATTATGGCTGTGTACTTTTTTGGGGGGGTGGGGGGGATTTTGTACTGTTTTCTTGTTGTTGATGTTGGGTGTGTGTGTTTTATTGTGTTTGCGATGTTGGTGTTTTTGGTGATGCTGCTAGTGGTGTGGTTGTTGTTGGGGGTGATTCTTGTGGTGGTGATGGTGATGGTGGTGATGTTACTGAAAGTCTCCTTGCAGCCTTTACCCTCTTTGTTTGCCTTCGCTTTTGGAGTGTGATGCTCAGGGGTTTTTCCTTTTTTGTTTTTGTGGCTGACCGTTTGCCACTTCCCTCCGCCTCATACTGCATGTCGGATTCCGTTGAGTCTGGGAGGGGTATGAGCTCCACTACTGTTGGTGGTTGTAGTGGAGCCCATTCCGTTGATTTTGCCGCTGGTGTAGTTACTGCGACTGTTGGTGTTACCGTCACTGCTGCCGCTGCTTTAGTTGTCCGTGGCCTTGGCATGGGTGCCGCGGACGTTGCCTTCTTAATCACCATGAAAGTGTCATCTGAGTTTGTTGCCGGCACTGCTCTTGGTAGCAGCGGATCAGGCGTCGGAAGGAGGGGGCCCACTTCTTGGATGTCTTCTGCGTGAAGAAAGCCCTCATGTGACCCTTCTGCCCACAGAGATAGCACTTTGGCCGCCTTCCTTCCATACTTATAGGGATTTGGAGCCATTCTTCAAGGTCTATGATGTCTGGGATGGCCTGGATGCATTAGCATTTGCATGCTAATGTCTGGGATGGTCAGTCTGCATTAGCATTTGCATGCCTATTCCTGACCAATTCTCTGTATTTGCAGTATGGTGGTCTTCTCCACGATTCCAGCCAGTACACTCGGGCCAGCCAAGGTATGGGCATGTCGGGCGGGACCTGGGTCACTTTGACCCTCGCAATTTTCTGCCCGCAGTAGGAGGGCTCCCATACTATCTCACCACTCATTAGGGTTTCCAAAGAGTGAGACGTCGCCTCTTGGTGTGGTGGCGAAAATTACGTCTACTGTGGCGTAGTTTTTGCCTCGGGTGATGTGGGATCTGCGCGCTCAGACGCACCCCAAGGCCTTTTGGATTTGAGCCTCCGTGGCTCTCTCCACACGATGTGAGATTTAGCTTATAGTACGATAAGTCACCCTGCGCAGTTGCTGATCTTTGAAAATAGAGGCTGTTCACATATAGACTACTTAAGTTTTTGTAGTGGCCCTTTTCTAGCAGTTAAAAAGAAACTGAAATGCATTTCAACTAACAGAAGTTGATAGCTGTTTCACATCACTTTAGATTTTCTTGGTAGACACAGTTGTCAGCAAACAGACCCCTTTCATTTAATATTTTTATATTTTCTTTTTTTGTAAGTCGTGATAATGCAACATACATCTGACCATGTGAGAAGAATTGTGTTGGTAGATTATACGCTTATATTTTCATTATCTGCCCTTGTGCCTTGTTGAATTTAAGGGTAAAGGCTGGTTAGATTGGAAATATGCATGCGATTAAAGGTGTAAGGGAACCTAAGCTCTTGAGATACATGTGGTATCCTTGGGATTAGCAACTTTGTTCCTGCAATGGGACCCAATGCCACTTCCGCTTCAATTACATGATTATAGAAACTGATGATGATGAAGCGTGTACCATTGCAATGCCCATTTAGAGGATCCAGATTTCTCAGAAGCATGATGCAACTGCCTCTCTTCAGTTTATGTATGTGTATTGGGAAGACTGATGGGTTAAGTTTGTTGGTGAACTCAATTGGATATTGCAGTTCATTATCCACTGTACCAGAGGGCCGTGGATTGGCAGTATCAATAGAGGGTCGGACGCCATGCTTTCCAGCATAGTTACGTCCCTTTACGATCTGAGTTCAAATCCGCCGAGTTTGACTTTGCCTTTCATCCTTACGGGGTCGATAAAATAAACTACCAGTAATGCACTGGGTAATTGCTGGCCTTGTGCCTAAAATAGAAATAATTATCTACTGTACCAGAGCTTCTGTAGATTATTTCATGACCAGGGAACTTGTTGATCATGAACTCATTCACCAATCTTGCTGCATCATTTGTTGGAGTGATAATGGCTCTATTGGCAAGTTTCATGGAAGATAATGGCTCTATTGGCCGTTTCCTAGAAGATTTGTATACACAAAATCACACAGTCCAGACACATTACCATATTCCAGACAAAGTTATTTTGGCAGCAGAATTGTGAAGGTACCTACAGTTGGGACAGTTGGAATATTACCATTTCCCACATCAAGAATCCTCAGTTAACCGTTGATTGGTGCTCATCACCATGGTTTCCACATAATCCCAGAGATAGGATGTCTTGAAGGTTGCCTCAATTATTTGTGGTCTAGCACACTGACTTGCAACTGGCTCTTTGCAATCCCGAACATTTTTGAACCTCCTGCCAAGGCATTCAAAGATATGCTTAGGTCCCATACCAATCTCAGCAATTATTAGCAGGTCAGGTTGTTGCCAAAGTTTACCCGTGGCATCCCTATTTGTGAAGGAGAAAGTTTATTAAGAAGTCACATTGAGAATAATCTTACACTTGGAATGAAGAGTCCTAACTCTGTGCAGCACCTCATTTACAGAGGTGATTACTTTGTGAGAAAGAACCAGTTGCTCAGGATTCAATGTTGGCAGAAGTTAATTTATGTTTGCTTGCAGTTGGTGTCTATTGAAATCATTTTCTGCCAAAAGAACCCTGTTGATTTATGCTATGTCAACAATAGCTGGGTCTGGCTGAGGTAGTCCATAGTTGGCATGAATGCCCAAGCCATCATGTTGAATTTTTGTTGGATCTTCCGTAGAACAATCTGCACGGTTTGCTTGGATATGTCTTGCTCATGATGTTCATGCATGATATTTTCTGCAAGACAATTCTTCCGTTTCTACCAGAACTGCAGAGACTCATTTGGCATGCAGGATAATAAATTGGTGTAGATGATCTATCGCAGCTGAGAACCAAGCG
Source organism: Eledone cirrhosa (assembly GCA_964016885.1). NCBI lineage: Eukaryota > Metazoa > Mollusca > Cephalopoda > Octopoda > Eledonidae > Eledone > Eledone cirrhosa. The sequence goes on from OZ024750.1 coordinate 49,976,765, forward strand.
TAATGGGTGAGGCCTCTGCCATAGCTTTGTCTTTTTCTCCATTTTCATCCACCAGATCAAGTTTACTGATGTTTCTCTGAATGTTGGAAATAAAGCTCCTGCAATTGTCCTCGAATCTATGTATGAAGTTGACCCTGCCTTGTGATGTAGGATCATCCTGAGATACTGTAATTCAGATTGATGTCTACTGACGGATACTGTTGGAATGCGTTCACGAGGTCCACTCACAAATTGTTGATCACCATCCAGATGTCCCTTTTTTCCTCTTTGCCACTTTTTGTTAATCGAAGTGAAATATTTAGGAATGTCAATATACAATATGTTTTGTGCCAGTGGGTCTCTAATATTCAGTTGAAAATATTCCGTCAACTTAGTGATGGGTTGTCCCCTAGAAACAATACTTTCTTCCTGCCCTCGCTCATACACGATCATTTGTTCCCCAGGTAAATGGCAAGGCAACTTTTCAACTGGTGGTTTTCAATGATGTAATGGAAATTTACAGATTCTCCAGAATGCTTCACTGGCTGAGATGTACGGCGCATTCATATAGGTCTCAATCTCAGTTTGGGCATGGACACAATTTCCTTGATCATCCTTAATAGTGAAAGTGATCTTGTCTGATCCTTTTGTGATGTACTTATATAAGTACTTAACAGACTTGACACTGTGGATAACCTGACAATTGACGTGGCACTGATATTTCAATGAGATGAAAGGGTTGTGTGGAACAATCCAACGATTATCAACAGTAAACTTTTGACATTTAAGTTGGATTGTGTGGGTGTGACCACCATGCTGTCTATCCCTTCATCTTTACTCCGGAAAGGATTTTTTGTCAACAAATGTGGTTTGTGTGAATGCCTCGAGATAACTTTTTGTACCAAGCCTTCCATACATGAACACACCATATTAGCTTGTCCACATCGGCCATGAATGTTGCAGGATGTGATGATCTTATGCAGAATTGAGTTGGTCTCTTTTTCAGGAATCTCAAACTACACAACCTCATCAATGGCATCAGTAGTTTTAGGTTTGCTATCTTCAGCCATTGTCATCATAATATGAGCATGATTGAAGCGTCGTGTTTGCCACTCTATTGTAGCAGAATGAGCCACAACTTCTCCTAAGATATTTAACTTCAGTATGTCATCCATGAGGCTGTCATACTTGATCTTGAAGACTCTTGCACAAATATCAGGATGGTCTCTAGGTTCTTCACCAGAGTGCAAAGTATTTTTTATTTCATCCCAGTTAGGGTTAGTTGTTACCGTGATGAAATAAGATGGCTTTCCCTTATGTCTAACCACAGTCATCAAATTCTGAAAGCACTCACTGTAGAAGTGAGGTGAATCATAGATTGAAGGAGGAAGAACAATTCTTCGGCCTGCATTTACTGAATCTCCTTCAGCCACAGCATCATACAAACCCTCATACATTTCAGCTCGTATCACGGTTTGATTTTTGCAGGCCCATTTGGGGTGACAATGTTCTATTTTTTGCCAAGGCATCTACAGCATATTGCTTCATCAGCCGCCTGCTCTTCATGATAATGTTACAGTCACCTTACCTAACCTGAAACCGATAACAGTAGAAATCAGTGAGTGTGAGTGTGCGGTTGTTGTTAATCCTTTTCAAACCAACTTGAAACCCATCATTCCCCCAACGAAACAGTAGCACATGAATCAGAGGATCATAAGAACGGTGGAACTTATGAATCCTCTGAAGACCACCATCTCTTCTATGAATGATGACATCCAAGAGACCTAATGCTGTATCAGGTTGAATAACAGCAATCTCAGATGCCATGGGAAGATTATATGTGCGACAATGAAAATAAGTGGGCTTTAATTTGTCAGCATGTAGGACAATATTCACATATTCAGAGAGTGGCATTTTAATGACTGACTTGCAGCTTCTTATATAGGTGTTGCAGTAGTGCAAGTCTCCCTGCAGGTCCTGCAGGACAGCAGCATCTAAATTAGCATGATCCAAGCGATTCTGAAGTTCATGATCTGTATGATAGAAGTATAGCTGGGAAAAAATTGGGTGAAGCATCAGTTGGAATTAGTGATCGAATAATATGACAAATCTTACCTTGGATCTTAAATGTGGGACTAAATCCTAGTGCTTTTATCTATTTGCAACCAATTGAAGCTAAGGCAGGCACATTGTTATATGATTGTGTCTTATGGAGAAAAGAATTTCCTGCTCCAGTGATATCGAAATATTTCAGTATATTTGCTGGAGGAGGAAAAAGTTGAGGGAGTTTCACTTTTCCCTGGAAGCAGCACAGAGATTTGGGTTCATGTGGCAAGCTCTAAGCTTTGCAGTGTCGACAAACAGAGGCAAAGACACTCACTTCATTATGTTGTGGCATTATGGAAAGAACAGTTTTCTCTTGGAAGGTTTCATCTGTAGGATTCTTTGCCAGACCTTCAATTGACCTGTTCCTTTCTCTTTGAGCGTTTGATGCATTTGTTGTTGGTGTGTTAACTGAATTTTATTTGTAGACAGTTGTTGAGTTGTTGTAGAGAGATTATTGTTTGATTTATTGGCCCTCATCTCTCTCTGTCGTTGTACATCTGCTGCCACGCGTTGGGATTTAGATGAGAAATGTTTTCTGCGTCCCATATTCACTCTCTGTCATGTATGTATAAATATATGTTATTTCTACAGTGAAATCTTAGAGATAAATATATATAGCTGACACATAATCTACACATAAATATATATAGCTGACACAGATAAAAGAAATCTTTGAAACAAATGTATGTTTGAAATAAATGAGAGGCGGAATATTATAAACGTTATGAAAGAACGATGGAAATATAACAACGTTTATATATATAATTGTTTCTACTTTAGACACAAGGCCAGCAATTAACCAGTGCATTATTGGTACTTTATTTTATCGACCCCCGTAAGGATGAAAGGCAAAGTTGACCTCGGCGGGATTTGAACTCAGATCGTATATATAATTGTTTCTACTTTAGGCACAAGGCCAGCAATAACCCAGTGCATTACTGGTACTTTAATTTATCGACCCCGTAAGGATGAAAGGCAAAGTCAACCTCGGCGGGATTTGAACTCAGATCGTAAAGGGACGTAACTATGCTGGAAAGCATGGTGTCTGACCCTCTACCGATACTGCCAATCCACCGCCCTTATATAATGATATAGATTTTGCGTGATTATATCTATACATATACATGTATGATCGTCTACTATTTCATACATCAGACACAGAGAGAAGTAGTCATAACAACAGTGGTAGCAGCAAAACGCGTATCAACCAATATATATATATATATATATATATCGATGTATATACTAGCACTGGTACCCGGCGTTGCACGGGATAAGGTATTTTGGAACGCTCGCCGCCAACAGACCTAATCGTGGAAAAACTGCATGCCTGGACATTATGTAAAGAAAATAAACCGAATACTCTGATGGCTGGATAATCTAAGATTTTCCTCGATGAAGCAGGAGAAAGGCAGGTTTTCACCTAATGCGGGACATAGGGGATCAAGAAAATGAATGTTTTTTATGTCCATAATATGCATAATATGCATTGACATTTCGGGAATATCGGCTAGACGTAACGCCTCAAAAAAGCCCTAAAAAACTGAAAAAGAATGAGGTTTTTCACCTAATAAAAAAGTTGGATTTTCTTTGCTCACGGTATGAAGAAGAAAATGACTAATACATAGTTACAATTTCAAGGAAATCGGTCTGACGTAACGCCTAAAAAAACCGCTCAAAACATGGAAAAAACGCTATTTTTCACCTAATGCATCAAAAAGTTGAATGTTTTATGTACATAACACTCATTGACACGTAAGTAATACACATCTAGAGTTTGAAACAGATCCATTCGGTACTTCTCGGGTTTCACACACACACACTCACACACACACATACACATACACATACACATATACATACATACATACATACATACATGGTGGCTGCCAACTCATTTTCGAGTACGGCCACTACTTTATATCCATGTAGGAGAACCCCTACCGATCCGCTGAACGAGTGTGACGTTTTAGTCCAGCCAGCGACTTGAAAACTCTGGTACAAACACTACACTTGTGACAATTATTGACACATAGTGCTGGGCTCATGTTACTATATGACGACATACATACATACATACATACATACATACATACATACATACATACATACATACATACATACATACATACATACATACATATACAGTCACTATGTATACAGATACATGCATATACAGTCAACGCGATCAGTCGCATATTTTGGGGTGTTTGACTATTTATTAAATTTATGATGAATACTATCTCCGACAGTAATGCCACAACTACAGTCAGGTTGAATAACTGGTTATTCTTCTAACTATCTCTTCTGAAGAAAACCTTTTATTCGAATTCGTAGAGATATCCGACTAAACACATTTTAGCAGTATTGGTTATAGATGATATCGCCACTTTAGCAGGGTGGTAGAATCAGTGGTCGTTAGTTGCCAGTGTGGTAAGTGATAGTATCCTCGTTGGATTATCTTGTTGACATAGACGTGAGGGAAGGTCCCTCGATCTATTTACCATCTATTTACAATATTCCTTTCGTCAGGTCGCCAATTCCAGCAGCATGGATTAAAGATGTCATGGAGACACGAGTAACATAACAACGACTTCAACCGCAGTAATTAGAGATGAAATGTTTGTTTATTTATATGGTTGAAGTTACAGATACAAAGAGGTTACCAAATGGAATGTGCCATTGCGCCGTTAAGCCGGCGAGGCTAGTGGTGCAATATCTCACTGTTACATTAAGCGTGTTGCTGGCTTGAAGTTTCCGGTACAAGAGCGAGATTCTTCAAATCTTCGCGGTGAATTTCTTCCTCAGGGCGCGTAGGGATACATCCTCTTCTACTGGCGCTGATTGGCTGAACTGAGCCAAATCACGCACAGAGAATGTATGTGAGCCCGCGGAATGTAGGTCACTACAACATAATTCATTTTACAAGGATTTGCTACAAACAGCATGGCTGAACACAACATCAACACAAAAATTAAGGAAGTACCGAAGAAAAATAACAAGGAAGGTAATCAAATTGTATTCAGTTGTAGCTACAGAAGAAACCGAAATTATAAATCGCATTTATCTTGGAGTTGCGAACTTAATAATGATTTATTTAATTGTTATAAAATGGCAAAAAACAATCCCTCTATTGGCTATATGAATAGAATGAAGCTACACTGGGACGAAATGCACCCAGAGCTAAATTATTTCACAGCGAAACAATTAGGCCAACAAGCGACGTTTGTTGAACGTAAAAATAAGATAAATATTATTAATTGTAAGTCCCGCACAACAAACATGTTATCAACAACACGTGCTACTAGACTTCCTAGCAGCCAGGTCGAATAGCGCCTTGAAACAACTAAGCCTGTAAGAAACTTGACACCAGCTGTACCATCTAAGTCTACCTCGAATGCTGGGGAAGGCACTATCGATAATAATAATAATCGAAGAAATAATAATAATAATCAAAGAAATTTGACACCACGTGTACCATCCGAGTCTACCTCGACTGTTGTGGAAAATACTATCGATAATGATAATAATCAAAAGTATAAACGATTGAAATTTCCCTCAACCAAATCTTCCAGAGAGATATTAATTCTGAACGTATTAAAACGACAATGTTTAATAAAAAAACAAATAATGAAATATTACGTGTTATTGACAAAATAGGGGATGAACGCCTATTTATATGCCTTAGCAACGACAGTGAAGCATTACCTTGGTGATAGCAGAGATATTAACAAGAACAGTACACCACCAAAAATACCATCATATATAACTAAAATAGACAAAAAGATTGCTGACCTACGAAAAAACCAAAGGATATGTGACAATGATCCTTACATGCCAACAAACACAAAAAAACCCTCACTCCTCACCAACAAACAGTGAAAAATAAAATAGAGACGATGTTTGGTAACAGTAGAACCAGAACTCTCCAATATAAGCTGATCACCCTCAAACAAGAATTGAGAGCTGTTAGCGAAAAACTCCGATACCTGAAGAAGGTAGATGAGAGAAAAGTGCCTAATAAAAGAATCAGACGAACCAAATATCAGTCTATAGAGATATGAAGGGCAAAATAATAAGTGTCATTGAGGCCCCATCCCAGAAAGACATAGATTCCTTTTGGAGAAAAATATGGGGTGAAAAGAAGAATTTCAACCAATATGCAGTGTGGCTGAGATAAATCCGAAAGAACTATTGCTCCTACACTACAACAAAAACATACAGAATAAGTGAGCTCATCACAAAACCCCAGAATACGAAAAACACACTGTAAAAGAACGATCAGCCGAGTACCCTTGAGACTGTGATAGGAAAACTCCAAGATAAGAAAACACCAGGAAGAGACATGATTGTCGAATACTGGTACAAAAAACGATATTCTATCGGAGGTATCTTACTGGCCTCTAGCAACAAGTTCTTAAGGGAGATACACTTATACCAGAATGGTTGACATTAGCACAAACATTACTGGTCCCCAAGAACAAAGACACCCACCTGGCAAAAAACTAGCGACCCATTGCATGCCAGAAACTGATGTATAAGATTCATACAGCCTGCCTGAACCTATTCCTCCAAGATCACTGTGAAAATAATAACATCATCACAGATGAACAAGCAGCTGGAAAGAAAGGGGTTTGGGGATGTGCTGAACAACTTCTAATAAACCAAACAGCGATATCGGAGGTGCGACAACTTAGGAGGAATATGGCTACAGTCTGGCTGGACTACAGGAAAGCTTTCGATTCTGTTCCCCACTCTTGGATGATAGAGGCTCTCCAAATTGCTAAAGTCCCAGACATTATAGTCAGAGCCATAGAGAGGCTGTCTTCTTCTTGAGCTACTACCCTAAGGTTAACGGCATAGAGGGAGGACTCTATTTTCACTGATAGAATAAACTATTTCATAGGTGTATTTCAGGGGGACAGTCTCTCTGTGATATTATCCATCTTGTCATTACACCCATTGTCCTTTCTGCTCAAGAATTGTGAGGGATACATCATTCGCTTACAGAAGGACAGAAATACGAACCTAAACCATAATTTCTTTGTGGACGATCTGAAACTCTATGCCAAGAACATGGATGGGATGAAGATAAATCTATACCTGGTTACAACGTTCTCAAAAGATATAGGAATCGAGTTTGGCCAAGATAAATGCTCATATAAAGCGAGGAAAAACAACAACCCAATCTAGCAACATGTTCATCAATGGTCAAATTGTTTCACCGATATCTGATGAGGACTGCTACAGATACATGGGGATAGACGAGAACATATCCTATAATGGTATCTGTAATAAAGAACGCGTAACCAGGGAATACTACACCCGATTAAGAAATATCTGGTCATCGGAACACTCTGCGCAAAACAGTGGCTCATAATGTGTTTGCCGTTCCTGTCCTAACACCAACGTTTGGAATACTCAATTGGACGATAGACGAAATCTGAGCAGTTGATGTTGGACCTCGAAATATACTGAACAACACCAGAAACTTCCACATCAACAGTGACATAGACCGCCTTTACTTGAAACGTAAGCAGGTAGGCAGAGGCCTAACATCAGTCCAGACAGTATTTGAGTGTCGCATCATATCTCTCCGACAACATCTACGGACCTCGAAGCGTAGGAGCCCGTTTCTCAAGTAAGTCTATCTGCATGAAACAGATAAGATCATGAGAGTCGGGTGGGAACTCCTCGAGAGATATTCCCTGTGTGATAATCAAAAACTCACACCCAGGGAAGTCGCTCAGCAGTATCGCAGTGAATCCGTGGATGAAAAACTGTATGCCTATCAGCAGAAAATCATGCATGGATATGTTGCCAGGAAGCTCCAGAGTGAGAGTAATATAGATAAGGAAAGTAGTCTATCTTGGACCAACAACCGCTATATTGGCGCCCACTTTGAAGGATGCGCTTTTGCAATACAAGAACAGGAGATTGACACGAAATAACTGATTCACAAAAGAGATAGGGATGCAGGCAAAACACCTAGATCTGATAAAAAAGTGCAGACTCTGCAGAACTATCATCGATGATATCACCCATGTCATCAGCAGCTGTCCAAAGATGTCATCGCGGTACTATCTACTTATGAGGCATGATGTAGTGGCCAACACACTGTACAATGCAGTTCGTAAAAAAGATAGCCCCGATAATAAACACATTAAAAGCTACAACAATGTGTAAGACATCCATGTACATAATATGAAAGAGTACTGGTGGAATGTTCCAGTAAAAACCTCAATAAAATGCAGGCATAACAGACTAGATATTATGATATGAGACAAGGAGAAGAAAGCATGCACGTTAGTGGAAATTAGCTGCCCAGCAGATGCCAATATAATATAAAAGATTAGTGAAAACGAGAATATTTATGCGGAACTGATGAGAAATCTGCAGATACTCCACGATGATTACACCTTCAGATTTATGCCTGTGATTATTGGGGCAATGGGGTATGTTAGTAACTGCCTCAATACAAATCTTGAGAAGCTAGGCTTCACAGGTACAGAAAGAATACAACTAGTTAGGAAATTACAAGTACAATCCATTAATAGAACAGTAAAAATATGTAAAACATTCCAACAATTTGGCATCTAATAACTGCATATACACATGTACAGATGCAAAGCATATACAAATGCACACATACAACTCCAAACATACACTTCGACACATACAATATCATCCATATCTACACATGCATGCCTACATACATATCTACCTAGTCGATGTGTAAATTCCAATAAGAGAATCTTGTGTTTATTTTAGAAACCGACTCTCTCGCTCTCTATTGGTAAAACTTTGTGAAATTATAAAACCAGAAGAATATACATACATACACCCTTCCTCAGTTTCATATATATATACATATATAGATTAAATTAACAGATTAAAGTTTAAGCAAATAATCGTTGCTTTCACCCTTAACGGGATCTTCTGAAACTGAAATTATCAATCTGTGAACGCAGAAGTAAATATTTCGAAAAACGTTGCAACCGAAGGAAAACAGGAAGACGATACTTTGGTTCGTGAAGACGTTCCCTGGCAATAAACAGATAATAGCGAACATAATTCGTCATCAATGTTCCTCAGAATGTCGTAATGCAGACAGCCAGGCATACAGACAGATATTATTAGAGCGTGACGGAGATAGATAACCGGCGCCTAACACCCTTTTAACAACAACAATTGAAAAATAAAAGCTGCAGTTAATATATTTAGAGCGCAAGGGACATATGAATGCAAGTTTGAAGTTAATCGGAGTAGAAATGTGGATTTGTATAGACTTTGCAAAAATGACGACACACACATACACAACATCAGTTTTATACATATATATATATATATATATATATATATATACTAGCAGTGTATCCCGGTGTTGCACGGGTAAGACCATTGGTAGTAGCACCTCCACTGAGAAACGATTATTTGTGAGTGCCTATTGGGGAATTTTTGTTGTCTGAATTTTTTTATATTTCTATCTTCTTGTAATAACATTTTTTACACGACCAAAACCCACGCTAGAGTGAACTCTTCCATGGCTATCTGCAATTTTACCCGCCCTGTTTTACTTGCCCTAATTGTACCCACATATTACAGTGAAGCTCTTGCTCGGAGTGGATTCGTCGATAATGTAGCATATACAGAGTACGAGAATAGACCTAGAAGAAATAGATCCCGACGTATTATATGGTATAACCCACGATATAATATGGAGGTGGCCACACCATTATCTATGATCTTTCTATCCCATATTACGAAGCATTTTCCTCCTACACATAAATATAGTAAATTTTTTAATAGAAATACTATTAAAATTTCTTACTCTACGAGTCCTAACCTTGCACATAACATCACAGCTTCAAATTTAGCTAAACTACCTAGCCGTAGGAACACGTACAACCCTGTAGTTAGTACTAACTTTAATTGTAGGAATCGGGTTGACTGCCCACTATCCGGGAAATGCCTCTCTAATAACATTGTCTACACATGTAAGGTTAAAACACCCACGTCCCGTAAGGCCTACATAGGGTTAACCGCCAATAGATTCAAGCAGCGTCTTTACATGCATACCCATTCTTTTCTTAACCCTTTAAGAAGGAATATGACGTCACTTACAGCTTATATCTGGAGTCTAAATGCCAACCACACCCAATATAAGTTACACTGGGAGCTCCTAGCTAAGGCTAGATCGTATAACGGAAATAAAAGACCATGTGACCTCTGCGCCACTGAGGCCCTGGAAATAATCTACACATAGGACCTCATCTTAAACAAAAAATTACTTATTTGCATAGGTAAGTATTTATTACATGTATGTTTTGTGAAGGTACGTATACTTTCTCGTACGTATATTTGATTGTATATGTTATGGCATATATTTTATATATTCTGGAACACATGCTTTTGGTTATGTGTATACGTGAGTTTTGCGTCTGTGCGTGTATGCGGGTTCGTACGTATGTAGGGTGTGTGTATATGTGTTCTTCGTGTTTTTGTTGACGTACGTCTCCGAACATTTGTGTATTTACATGTAGGTATGTGTGTGCGCTTGTTATATACGTATTTATTTATTTATATGCGTTTATTTAATTATTTGTATACACGCACACACGCACACACATATTTATATGTGCGTGTATTTGTATACCTATGGCGAGTGTTTCCGCGTATGCTTGTGTATGTACGTATTTGGATGCGTGTATGTATTTATTCAATTTCAATTACCTCTGTATTTTACTTTATTCTTAACTCTGAAGCGGAGAATCATTCGGTTTTCTAGTTAGAATTTTAGACTGCGACTTCAGTTATACGATTTACGTGGTTTTGTGTTTGCGTGAAATTATTCTCCACGCTCCACATATGACGTATTTTCTTCGTATTTTCAGTTCATTGCCAGTTCTATGAACCACCTAAGAGTATATTAGTCTACGACTTCTTTTATACCATAAACGTAGTTCTGTCTTTGCGTGTAATTGTTTTTCACCGCTCCATATTAATTGTTTCTATTTTAGGCACAAGGCCAGCAAATAATCAGTACATTACTGGTACTTTTATCGACCCTGTAAGGATGAAAGGCAAAGTTAACCTCGGCGGGATTTGAACTCAGATCATAAAGGGACGTAACTTTATGCTTCAAAGCATGGTGTCCGGCTCTCTACCGATACTGCCAATTCACCGCTCCAAATAATGACGTATTATATTCGTTTTTTCCCGTTCTTTGCCAGCGAACGTTTCCACGAACCAAAGTATCGTCTTCCTGTCTTCCTCCGGTTGCAAAGTTTTTTGAAATATTCACTTCTGCGTTTACAGATTGACTTTGTCAGTTTCAGAAGATCCCGTTAAGGGTGAAAGCAGCGACTCTTTGCTTAAACTTTAATCTGTTATTTTAATAAATATATATACATATATATATATGTATGTATATGTGTATATATATGTGTATATATATATATATATATATATATATATATGTATATGTATATATATCTATATATCTATATGTGTGTGTGTGTGTCAATGTGGAAAAGATAATACGTCAGCAATGACGTGTTGGTCATAATGTCGTTATGCAGAGAGTCAGACATACAGACAGATATTATAAGGGCGCGATACCCGGCGTTGCACGGGATAAGGTATTTTGGAACGCGGGCCGCCAACAGACCTAATCGTGGAAAAACTGCATGCCTGGACAATATGTACAGAAATAAACCGAATACACTTATGGCTGGTTAATCTTTAAGATTTTCCTCGAAGAAGCAGGATAAATGCAGGTTCACCTAATGTAGATTTTCACCTAGAGGATCAACAAAATTATTTTTTTATGTGTATAATATGCCTTGAAATTTTTGAAAATCACCTTGACGTAGCGCCTCAAGAAAGCCCTAAAAAGCTGAAAAAATGAAGTATTTCACCTAATACGGGCCCTCGGCCATAAAAAAATTGGATTTTCTTTGCTCGCGGTATGGAGAAAGACTGACTAATACATAGTTACAATTTCAAGGAAATCGGTCTGACGTAATGCCTCCAAAAATTCTAAAAATCGGAGCCTTGGGGATCAAAAAATTTAATTTTTTCTTTGCATAACACTCCCTGAAACATAAGTAATAGACATGTAAAGTTTGAAAAAAAATCGGTTGGGTACGTCTCGGGTTTCACACACACACACACACACACACACACAGACTAAAAAACTGAAAAAAAATCAATCTGTGAACGCAGAAGTAAATATTTCGAAAAACGTTGCAACCGAAGTAAAAGAAGAAGACGATACTTTAGTTCGTGAAGACGTTCCCTGGCAATGAACGGAAAATATAATACGTCATCAATGTTCGTCAGAATGTCGTAATGCAGAAATCCAGGCATATAGACAGATATTATAAGAGCGCCGAGGTTGACTTTGCCTTTCATCCTTACGTGGTCGATAAAATAAAGTACCAGTAATGCACTGGGTATTTGCTGGCCTTGTGCCTAAAGTAGAAACAATTATAAGAGCGCTACGGAGATGGATTACCGGCGCCTAACACCCCTTTAACAACAGAAAATTTAAAAATAAAAGGTGCAGTTAATATCTTTAGACCGCAAGGAATATATAAATGCAGGTTTGAGTCAATCGGAGTAGAAATGTTGATTTGTATAGACTTTGCAAAAATGAGGACACACACAGACAACAACAGTTTTATATATATATAGATGTCACAGTCAATCTATCTGTCTGTTTCTCACTCTAGCAATTTTATAAAATCAAAGAATAACAATATACACACACGCACACACACACATCAGCGTGTTGAAAAAATCCGATACGCTTCATCTTTCTCTTTCACTCTCTCTCTCTCTATATATATATATAGTAGAGATATACCGGAAATATTGAAGTGAATCTTTAAATAAGCAATACAATTATTTATATCTAATGAAGAGTTACGAAATTTAGTACAATACATTATGTAATATTAATTTATTATTTATTCAAAGTATTCGAACTTATTTCAGAAACGGGATAAATAAGTATATTCCGGACGCAGTACCGCACTCGTTTATTTATTATAATTAAGATTGATTGCTGACGCATGTTTCGCTATTGAACATTTCAACGTTCGATCTGTATCGATCTGGAATCAAAAGATATGTGGACCTCTGCTGTGGTAATGGCATTACCACAACAGAGGTCCGACGAACTTTCGATTCTATAGTCAGACCAAATCAATACGGATCTAACAAGGAGCTGATTAATAGCGAAATACGCGTCACCAATCAATATATATTATTATATTTACACACTGTTTAATTCTACACCTCGTTACTGATGTGAATCTAAACATCAAGTGCTCACCTGGGTGAACCTACAGTAACCGCCCGTTACACACCCTCGATATACATATAGATAGATTGATACGCATATTTATATATATATATATATATATATATATATATATATACATATATAGTATTAAGGGTACTATTTATGGTTATGTATGCAATAAAACCTTTAATGGTAATATATTATATATACACAAACCCTAAATAGTGAAAGATAGTCATTAATTACTATCCTATTACCAGTAAGATAAATAGCTCAATGTAATAACATCAGTTGTTTTACAGAGCAGTTATATAGAGATTACAATAATCAAAGTTCAGTTTAAGTCATTTATTTGCTTACAATTGTTTCTTCCAAACCGAGGCTTGGCTTCTTCGGAGCAACTATTTACTGATCTATAACATACTTGACCTCCTTTTCAACCCAAGAGACACATAAAACATATGCGCATATTGATCAACAGTGGGGTGACATTCATCAAATGATATAGCATGGCAATTTACATATAAAGGTTACAGGATAAAAATAAAATAAAAACAAGAATGAAAATAAAGATAAACATGAAGCGTTGGCAGTCTATGAAGATAAAGCAAGAGGAAAGTTTAGAGTAGTCAGTGTATGAAACAGTCTCACGTGTAGCATGCACGCGTGTCTTATTTATACATGATTAGAGTGCGTCAGAATGATATTTGCAGGGTCAGGCAGTTGAAGCAGGCAATCGATCTTATTATGTGGGCTGGATTATTAAGTCATTTATTCTCATACATCTGTATGATATACAGTCTCGGATGCAGGGAAACACCAAAATATCAAAAACTTTCCACATACTATAAACCTTATTGTATCGTAGGCAAAGCCGTACCACTGTCTTCGCTCACACCACCACTCACATAATCCATGAGACGCAATATATATGGAGAACACTTGTCTATCGTATAATTTGCGGTGGTTCAGCATATAATCAAGCTATAAACCGTATCCAGTCGGTTCTTAATTAATAGATCATGCTGTCCAGATTCCGGAAGTGTCTGAATGACTAAGGGGAATTAATGCGTAAGGGGAGGTAACTAGCTAGTTATCTTAGTTAAATTATTATCCTAAACTACATTAATGGTGATTCAAATACGTGCCTATCTTATGAAGTTATAACTAATTTCTAGAGTATGTTACCCATTTATAGGTTAGAGAGTTGTCCAATAAGAAGTACAAGGGTGTATATATTAGGATGATTACCATCCATTAAGGGGTGTCATATCTGAACGTTCTATAAGAGGAGTCAGACTCTCAAGTCACTGTTCCATGCAAATGTAATATAACAGTAGGACCTAGTATGGTCCCACTATTATTATATATGCCACCCGGTAGGCTCCGGGTCATTGCATGTCTGAATCTCCAGTAAATCTTCGGTATGGTCCCGAGATTCAATTTCTCATATAAAGGCACTAGTCTGGTCATCAAGCAATAGACAACCCCCGTCTCATATATAAATCGATTAAGTATCACATCTACAAGCCAGAGTGGAGTCTATTAATAGGTACTAAAGGAGTTCACATCAAGATGATTACAATCTGGAGATTAAATCTCTCATACCAGGGCACCTGTCTGGCCACCAAGCAATACACAAACCCACGTCCCACATATAGATCAGGTATCCCATCCACAAGCTAGAGTGGAGTCCAGTAACAAGTACTAAAGGAGTTCGTATCATGATGACTACAATCCAACATGGGGTGCCACACCCGGCCAATCCATAAGAAGAGTCAGACTACATAATTAATTACATGGGTCTCACTATCAGTAATGGTCTTATTATCATACATGACTCCCGGCTAGATTCAGGTCGTAGTATGACTGCATCGCCGGTAAGTACACCAGGGTGGTCCGGTGGCCGGTTCTTTCGTCAAAAGGTGCCGGTCAGGTCACCAGGCAACACATATGCTCCTAACTCATGCATCTCCCGTGCATAATTCATTGAACTGATCGTTTACAGTATATATTCACATAACAATACGATTATCTATCTAATCATCAATCTATCTCTTGGTGGGAGTCCATGCACAGGACTATGTTATCGCAACCAGTACCGTGTCCCCAGTTTATACTAATCTTATATTTGTGCAATGCAGAATAAGTAGTCCACGGTCGAGATATCAGAATTAGAGGTACAAGGGGGTATTCCCAGGGTAGGTGGTACTAAAATGCTGTCAGTATTATCTTTAGAGTATAGAAATGGGTGTGGATGTGAGGTGTAAGGTGTGCTACTGATGTTAATTGCTAGGGGTGGTGCCGGTTCCAGTCTGACATTATTATATATAGGGTTTAATGTTTTGGAACGAGTGTCGGAAGTGGTGTTGGCAAGTTGCGAACACTTCTGATTTTTTATTAAGGAGAATATGTTTAGAGAAGATGATAGTATGGGTCTCTAGTAGACAGAGGTTACACAATTTATTAGGTGGTTTGTACGATGTTGCACTACCTACCACTTCCCATTTAAGTGTATATATTTTATTTTTAGTTTTTAGATGGTGTATGTAGCTAGATAGTGAAGTGGAGTTGGCTAGACTGTATTTTTGAAAGAGTGGAGGTGCGAATTGTATCTAGTTTTGAAGCAGTTAGAAGTGGAGCCTATATAGGTTTCAGAAGAGCTGTTAGTTGTGACTGTACATGAGTATATGATATCCTTGGTTAAGCATTTTTTATCTAAAGGGCAGGTTCTACTTGATCTACAGTTACAATTACTCTGGGTGCTAGTCTGCCGGTTACTATGCTATGTAGAAGTTTGGATGTTAACTATAGGGTTATGGTTATGTGGGTTGTGGTACGCAGCGTTAATGTTTACACTTGAGTTATTACTATTATTTCCATTGATATTACGGTTATTTGTTATAATGTTACTTTGACTGTTATTCTGAATGTTATTTTGAAGGTTTATCGACCGTTGTGATTTAGTTTGTTGGAAGTAAGAATTAATTTGTCTTTTATTTGTACTAGCTATGTGGTATGCTAAGTTAGGCGTAGTAGAGTATGAGATCTTAATAGTGTTTTTGTTTAAAAGGCCGTGGTACCTGTGGCCGGATAGGAAGTGTTTATCTAGTAGTGAGAAGAAAGCCCTAGGAAGGTTGGTAGAGACGTTTAAATTGAAAGGAGGGTTGAAAAATGTATTATTTCTTCTTCTATTTCTGTTTTTTATGTCTGGTGATTTGTTTCCTTTAATGTCCCTATGGTCATTTCTGTGGTGCGGGTTACTTTTGTTGTTACAATCCCTATTAGTGTGTGTGCAGTTGCTATTCCTATTATTAAATTTTCCCATGGACATGTTGTGTGAAATGATGTTGTAGCTATGTGTTTGTGTAGGTAGGAACTCTATTCCTGTATTATGGCCTGATCTAGCTAATGCCTGATTATAATACTGCGAGTTATTGTTAAATGTGTTTATGTCATAGGATAGATTAGAGATTCTATTAGATACTCCCTTAGAGATAGAGTTCAATATAGATTTAGGGTGTGTTAGACTTGGTATCTACGTAGATGAGTTGTTCATTAGGTTTGTGGAAAGGTGCATATATCATTGAGTCTAAGTAGAGTGTGGCGTCTAGGAAGTTGACATGTTTGGTGTTTTTGTCCATGGTAATACTAAGGTTAAAGTTTTTGAATGTTTTGTGCAATAGTTTTCTAGTCCTTTCTATATTGAATTTTTTATAGTCTATAAGTAGAAGTGCATCGTCGCGATACAAACCACCGCTGAGGTACGGAAGTTCCCTTTGGATTAGGTTAAGTAAGTATAGGCCAACTAAATCACTGACCTGCGCCGAGTCACTAGACCCCATAGTAATGTCGAAGTTGTTTTGCGTATCCTTGCGGGTCCATAATTGGTCTTCAAAGGTGATTATTGTTTTACGGGCCGCAAGTATGACTTCAATCTGGGGTCTAGTCAAGTCACTATTGTCCATGGCCATTATAAGTGCCTTATTTAGTAGGATAGGGGAAATAGAGGTGTAGTAAGAGTTGATATCAAATTGAATAAATTTGTTATCCTTGTTATCTATGATATTTTTGAACCATTCAATCACTTCACCCGTATTTCCCCATTGTTTAAGGTAAATCTTGTGTATAATCTGTGGGTTGATTTTGTCTAGGATTTTTTTACTGATAATGCCAATGTCAGACCTGGAGGGGCAGATTAGTCTAATCGAGGGGTTGCTAATGAAGTCTACCTTATGGTCCTTCAGAGAGAATCTAGGGTGGTTTGGGGTGTAAGGTTGTGTATGTCTCTGGAGCCCTAGTTTGGATACTATATTATAGCCTTCCATATTAATATCTTCCAAGTTTTTCATAGTGGTTTTCTTGTAGCTTTTATGTAGTTCATTATATATAAACTTTCTATACGTATTATAATCTAGGCTGTATATGTTATTAGTTTTGTCGGCATGTACAAAAATGTTACTACTAGTTTTGAAGTCATTAATAGAGGTGCTAAGTTGTTTAAGAAGGTGTTGTTTTTATTATGGTGTTTTTTGTATTTAATGTTTTTAACTAGTTTAATTAGGTCGTTTTCGAAGTGGTTTAGTAGTGTGTTATGAGGGGGGCTTCTAAATGTTTTAAAGCCGAAGGAGTCAAATTTGTTGGTGTTATTATCCTTGCCAGATTTGTTTCTATCATAATGGAATGTCCTCCATCTCACTCTATTGATAAAGGAGTTTACACTGTTGATCAACAACAGATTTACTGGAGATTCAGACATGTAATCTCTCTCTCTATATATATATTATCGCAGTGGACTATTGGATGCGCTTTGTACTGGAGAAACAGCAGGACGCTGACTTTACTGTAACACTGGTTCAGAGCAGGAGAGTTAAGGCGATAACGATATCAGATGCTGAATTTGCCGACGACATAGTTTTGGTGTCAAACACAGTGAAGGGGGCAGAGGAGTTGATGCAAGTGGTGGAGACTGGGTTGATGAGTGTGGGGCTGAGAATTAATGAGATTAAGACGACGTAACTGGTAGAGAATATTAAGAAGCCAGAGAATATTACGAACTTAGGCGGGAATCCGCTAGAATTGGTTGTGGACTTCCTGTATCTGGAAACAAAGATTGGGAATACAGAAGATAATGTTTGAGAGGAAGAGCAAAGCCTGGACGGCTTGCCCCAATTTGAGGTCGGTGTGGAAGAGAGACCTTTGTAAAGACCTGAAGATCCGTCTCTTCGTTGCTGCAGTGGAGTCTGTATGTACGGGTCTGAGACTTCGACACTGACCAAGAAACACACTCAGGTGGTGGTTGGTTGCTAGACGAGAATGCTGAGGATGGCTCTGTACATTAATCAGTATACACTGTGGATGAATAACCCAGAGCTGTACTGGAGCCTACCAAAAGTCAGCTTGAAAGCAACACGGAGGAGATTGAGATTAGCTGGACATGCTCTCCGACATCCAGAGTTGACACTGTACTCAGTCCCCCTGTGGGAGCCTCTGTACGGACCCACTCGAAAATGGAGACCGAGGTTGACATATGCAGGTGCCCACCTGGTCATGGAGACGCAAGACATGACAGCAATGATGAGGGACAGAGACCGCTGGAGAGAACTCGTCCATGGATCTCGGGAATTTTACCCGCCCTAGATATATATATACAATGATATTAAATAAATGGAAACTATATTTATAAAACTATATTTATTTTATTATATATATTTCAAGGGTACCAAAACACTTTGGTACGCTTTCTTCAGATAAAATACAACTTTTGTTTTATAAATAGAGACATACTCAGGAAATCATAGCTGATCAGTTGGATATACTCTATCCAGAGAATATCCAACTGTATTTTATCTGAAGAAAGCGTACCAAAGTATTTTGAAATAAATATGGTTTTATAAATATAGTTTCCATTTATTTAATATCTTTGAATATTTACTCCAGGAAAACGTTGTGTGCTCTGAATCATTTATAAACATTTATATTTATATTTGTCGGATTTCCAACAAATTAAAAACCTCCTTCTACTTATATATATATATATATATATATATATATATATATATATATATATATATATATATATGTAGATAAATCTACCAAAAGTTTACGGTAGTGTCCAATCCGTATGAAGAACTCAATGTAATCCGGATATCATGAAAAGAAGAGATGCATTCAAAAATCACTTCCAGTGAAAGATAAACGGAAAACAGAGTCAAGATAAATTATTAAAAAAATAATGAATAAACAAAGAAACAGTTCCTTATATTAAACAAAAAAAGTTCATTATTTTACGATCGTTTCTAGGACATATATGTGTTAGAATTGGTATGCATATTCAAAAGATCTATGTACAAAATTATACAAACTATCAGAGGGAATATACATACCTTCACATATATATGCTGTCTTCAGAAATAATGATGCTTGTTTATTGATAATAACAACAATTCAATATAATAGGGCTGTTTGGGAACAGATTTTGAATAGACCAATGAAATAAAGATTGAGATACATAAAAATCTATCAAGAAAATACAGCTAGGTGTGTATATATGTATGTAAATACGCTCACAGATGTGCATAAATGTGTATGCTCATATGTATACGTATAGTGAAAAAGTGTATGTAAATATAAAATTTAGAGCTAATGTATCTGTATGTCTGTAATCAACAAACGGAATAGATACATCATAAGTATATGAATATTGAGGCACTCACATAAACACGCCCACACACACTTACATTTAGATGCGGAAGTAAAAGAGGTAAGGGAGTATACTAATTAAAGGAAAGTGTCAATCTCGACATACTTATAAAAATGTATCAATAAATTAGAAATAAAATTTTATTTTAATATTATAAACCTAATTAATATACAATTTAGAAATTAATATATAAATTAATTTTAATTTAGTTAACCTATAATTTTAATTTAGTTAACTTATAATTAAAATTCTAATACAGATGAAATGCAAAATATCGTGTAATCATAAACTGAGAAAAACTTTTAAATATATACCTAATTAGTATACACTTTAGAAATTAATATATAGATTAATTTTAATTTAGTTAACCTATAATTAAAATTCTACTATAGATAAAATACAAAATTCTGCTTTAAATATTATAAACCTAATTAATATATCATTTTTAATTTAGTTAACCTATAATTAATAATCTACTACCGATGAACTACTTAATTTGGCTTTCCCTCTTACAAAATTCATTTCCTAAAATTGATACCATCAAGTAAATATATGTAATTATTTTTAATTTAGTTAAGCTATAATTAATACTCTACTACTGTTTAACTTCAAAATTCCGCTTTAAATATTATAAACCTAATTAGTATACACCTTAGAAATTAATATATTAACTATTTTTATTTTAGTTAATCTATAATTAATATTCTACTTATATTAAAATACATAATTTGGCTTTCCTTCTTACAAATACCATTTCCTAAAACTGATACCACTAAGTAAACACATATAAAGCTTTAACTGCAGGTTAGTATTCTATGTTCCTTGAAACCTATATATTTACTATTTCCCACTAATAAATTTAATCCCCACCCCCCTATAATTATATGTATATGTAAGCGTGGATGTGAGTATGTATATGTAAGTGTGTATGTATGTATGTGTGTTTGTATGTGAGTATAAAAATACATATGTATGCATATATATATATATATATATATATATATATATATATATATGGTGGCTGCCAACTCGTTTTCGAGTACGGCCACTACTTTATATCCATGTAGGAGAACCCCTACCGAAGCGCTGAACGAGTGTGACTTTTTAGTCCAGCCAGCGACTTGAAAACTCTGGTACAAACACTACACTTGTGACAATTATTGACACATAGTGCTGGGGCCATGGTACCATGTGAGGACAAGTGCAGAGAGATCTCCAGATATAAAGCAATGCCTGTGCCGTGAAGCTTTTATAGTGAGCAAAGGCACTGCACAAAGCCAGTCCCACTCTCTTAACCAAGATGATATTTACCAAAAAGAAGAACAAGTCAACATCATTGGATACCATCAGGGTTGCAGGTGTTATATCAGAGTTTTCCTTCTCCTAGAATTCTGCCTTGACAAAGGCTAAGGGGTCATCTCTCCCGGTGATTCTGGATGGCCATTGACTCTTAAGAGCTCCTTTGCCCTTTGACAGGTTTTGTTTTTAGTCCTGCAGGATGTCCAAAATCACCCTCCTCACCAAGAAACCTTGGTGGGGTTGCCAGTTTAGTCGCCAACGACCCGACCATGAGACAGGTTGTACTGGGATACATGTTACCAGTAGCACCAACTGGTGACCTGACATAATATATATATATATATATATATATACCTGACATATATATATATATATATATATATATATACATGTATGTGTAGAGATGTGTATATGTATGTGTATATATGTGTATATGTGTCTGACTGTGTATATATGTGTGTGTATGTCTATATACATGTATGTTTGAGTGTGTGTGTGTGTGTGGTTGTATATATACATGGGTATGTGTGTATATATATATATATATATATATATATATATATATATATATAGGTGTATATATATATATGTATGGGTATATGTTTTACTTATTTTTATGCGTGTGCATACAAACAGGTCAATATGCGTGAGTGTAAGTATGTGTATGTGTGTGTGTATGTATGTACGTATCGAACGTATGGATGTGTAAATGTGCGTGTGTATATAAGCATGTATATTTTATGTCTCTCTTTTATGTTTTTTATGTTTCTTTTGTGAGACATGCGTGTCTGTGTTTGTATGTAGCACCCCCCTTTTTGTCTTTTTTTGTCTTCTTTTCTTGAGTTTTTTCCTTCTATAAAAATTTTTTTTATTTCTAATTTATTGATACATTTTTATAAGTATGTCGAGATTGACACTTTCCTTTAATTACTATACTCCCTTACCTCTTTTACTTCCGCATCTAAATGTAATTGTGTGTGGGCGTGTTTATGTGAGCGCCTCAATATTCATATACTTATGATGTATCTATTCCGTCTGTTGATTACAGACATACAGATACATTAGCCCTAAATGTTATATTTACATACACTTTTTCACTATACGTATACATATGAGCATACACATTTATGCACATCTGTGAGCGTATTTACATACATATATACACACCTAACTGTATTTTCTTGATAGATTTTTATGTATCTCAATCTTTATTTCATTGGTCTATTCAAAATCTGTTCCCAAACAGACCTATTATATTGAATTGTTGTTATTATCAATAAACAAGCATCATTATTTCTGAAGACAGCATATATATGTGAAGGTATGTATATTCTCTCTGATAGTTTGTATAATTTTGTACATAGATCTTTTGAATATGCATACCAATTCTAACACATATATGTCCTAGAAACGATCGTAAAATAATGAACTTTTTTTGTTTAACATAAGGAACTGTTTCTTTGTTTATTCATTATTTTTTTAATAATTTATATATATATATATATATACTTAGGTTAATAGGAGTTAGGTATTGTATACCCGTGTCCCATTAAGGTATTGGCAGCATAATACTTATATATATATATAAACAAGAAATAGATTGACATATATATATATAAAATAAACATATGAAACAATCACAGGGAATAATTTGTAAAGTGTGTAAGCTCACATAGCTAGGTAGTAACTAATTAAAGTTTAACTAGAACTTCAAATATAGATACCTTTTAAAATGATTAATCTCCTTTGTATATATTTCTTTAAATAAAAAATATATTTCACCATTTAATCGGTAAAAGATTTGACTACTGTGATTTATCGATTAATTAGTGAAATATATTTTTTATTTAAAAATATATATACAAAGGAGATTAATCATTTTAAAATGTATCTATATTTGAAGTTCTATTTAAACTTTAATTAGTTACCTACCTAGGTATGGGAGCTTACACACTTTACAAATATATATATTTCTTTAAATAAAAAATATATTTCACCAATTAATCGGTAAATGATTTGACTACTGTGATTTACCGTTTAATTAGTGGAATATATTTTTTATTTAAAAATATATATACAAAGGAGATTAATCATTTTAAAATGTATCTATATTTGAAGTTCTAGTTAAACTTTAATTAGTTACCTACCTAGGTATGGGAGCTTACACACTTCACAAATATTCCATGCGATTGTTTCATGTGTTTATTTTATATATATATATATGTCAATCTATTTCTAGTTGATATAAAATGCTCGGATCTATTCATTGGAATCTTTGGGCTTATTCTGCAGTGGATATGGCGCATGTCCCTCAGACATGACACTCTTAATTTAATTTTGTATATATATATATATATATATATATATATATATATATATATATATATATACAATATATTAATAAATGGAAACTATATTTATAAAACCATAATTGTTTTTTATATATATTTCAAGGGCGACCAAATTATGGTGCGCTTTCATCATATATATATATATATATATATATAAAGAAAAAGAGATGAAATCGAAAATGCAACTGGAGTCTTATTTTTTTTTAAAGATGTGAATGGATATTTAAGAGATGTGAGAAAAACCACAGACCCTCCATCTCAACTCACCTCTTGAAAAGCAGAAGAACTGCGAAACCGGTAAAGGAACCAAATAAATATATATATTTAAAAAAAAAAAATAAGACTCCAGTTGCATTTTCGATTTCATCTCTTTTTCTTTATACTTTCACTCGTGTAGGACACCTCGGTTATTTTTCATTTTGTAAAAAAACCCTCACTATCTAATATATATATATATATATATATATATATATATATATATATATATATATATATATATATACAATATATTTAGAAACACACAGATACATGCGGACACACACATATACATGAATGCATCCACACCCAACCGTGAGTTAAGGGTGCCAACCTCACCGATGTTGCTCAATGAATGACTGGGACAGACCAATCCGGTTGAACCAGACTGAACCAGTATCAGAGTTAAAATTACATTATGAAGAGAGAAGAAACATTTAGATATAATTAGTAATAAAATGTATCATACCTAAACTGCTCCTAGCTTCCTCGACTACGTAGTTTCGTGGCATAAACAAAAACAATACATCATAAAGATATAGAGTCCCTGCGAGGTCTGCCGACTTATCAAGAGGATACCTCATTTTACTAGTCTTAAGAACGCGTCTACACGACGTGAGAAAGAATCCCAAAAGGCGGAGGGGGAGATAGTCACGCGATATAACAGTCGAGAAACAGAGCTAAGCCTCTTATAACCCCGAAGAACATACCACAGAGTGTGTCCGCATGTATCTGTGTGTTTCTAAATATATTGTTAATAACTCCCTCTGGTTGAGTAATCTTTGAAGTGTGGTGACTGCTGGAAAGCTGCCATTACTCATACTCCTCGCCTCCTTCACCACCTCTTCTACGGCTTCGATATGAATACCCCTCCGCCTCTGTGGTATTTTCTTCGGGGTTATAAGAGGCTTAGCTCTGTTTCTCGACCCTTATATCGCGTGACTATCTCCCCCTCCGCCTTTAAGATTCTTTCTCACGTCGTGTAGACGCGTTCTTGAGACTAGTAGAATGAGGTATCCTCTTGATAAGTCGGCAGACCTCGCAGGGACTCTATATCTTTATGATGTATTGTTTTTGTTTATGCCACGAAACTACGTAGTCGAGGAATCTAGGAGCAGTTTAGGTATGATACATTTTATTACTAATTATATCTAAATGTTTCTTCTCTCTTCATAATGTAATATATATATATATATATATATATATATATATATATATATATATATAACGAAGGAAATGTGGTAAGGAACCAGGTGGACCATAACGCACCAAAGTACTCAATACTTAGGGTAGTAGAGTGGGTAATAGGAACAAGACCCCGACGGCTGAGCTCAAGCCGTTTCGACGGCTTGAGCTCAGCCGTCGGTGTCTTACTTGTTCCTATATATATATATATAAATATATAT
>OZ024750.1:50004674-50034674 GCA_964016885.1 Eledone cirrhosa
AACAACCTAGAGAGACTGTAGGGTGAATGACAACTTTACAGCACCAGAAACGGAAACAGATAATACCAGTAGGAAAGGATATAATGCCATCAAATCTCCACATCATAGTTTAGAAAATATACACAGAAAATCGGACCTGCATGGTAGATCTAGGAGTAGTTGAAATATGAGGATGGAAGGAACAGAAACACACGACAGGAGTAAACAGCATGGTCCTATACCCACAACACATAGAAGACACAATAGGAGTAGATCTAAGGACGTACGTGGTTCAATGCACCGTACTCTAAACTCGTACGTACTAACATACCCGGCATATTCTTTAGGTCATTATATGAGTGTTTCCGGGCTACTCACAAATACCACAAACTTTTCAAGCGCCACACGGTAAAGTTCTCATGTTCTACTGTACCCAACATGGGTGACTATATAGCCCAAACCAATTCAGTGAAGATGAGAAATATTGAACGTCGCAAACAACAGACGTGTGATATATCCGGCCTAGCTGGGAGGGCACTTAAAGACACCGGCAACACATACGACCCACAATACTGTCATTAGACCCACAGTGGGCCGGGACCTGGGCAAACAGCCGACGCTAAACTTGAATGTGGAATCCACTACGCCCGCCGACCGCCATAGAGGAAGTGAAGTACATGTCGAAACGAGATCCCATCATTACATCAAGACCAGGCAATTTCACACCCGAACCTGTAACTGCCGCAATAATACACAGTGCCTTCTCCAAGGGAAGTGCTTAACGAAGGACATCATGTATACATTTGTGGTTGAGACACACAACACAAGGACCAACTACATCGGTGCAACATTCACGACCTTTAAGTCGAGGATGTACAACCATACGAATTCTTTCACGGACCGGGCAAAAGACACTCCACAAAACTGGGGGATTTAATCTGGTGGTTGACAGATAGTGACACGGAATACAAGCTCTACTGGAGTATAGTAAAACGTGCCGCTGCTTATTCCGCCGGTGAAGGACGGTGTAGACTATGTCTGGCAAGAGATATGGAGATAGTCAAATTATAAAATAATGCGGTCAACCTAAAATCTGAGGTCATCATGTAATGCAGGTACCAACGGAATTGTACCTTTTCTGCACTGGAATTTGCGGAAAACAGTGGAGTACACCGCATGCCGGAGCGCGTAATATAGAGGGACGTGTTCATGCGTCTCTCCTTTGGTTTACCTCACATAGCTCAGACCGTGTCTATCTGGCGTCCGACATCTCCAGGTTAAGGACGTCATGGTAACAGAATATATACCAATATTATTAGAGTAGATTGTTTGAAGTGTGAAGGCGCATGGCATTGGGCTTGCAATCAAGAGTTGTGAGTTCAATTCTCAGACCGGGTGATGTGTTGTTTCCTTGAGCAAGACACTTTAATTCCCGTTACTCCAGTTTACTCAACTGTAGAAATGAGATGATAGGACTGGGGTCTCTGTCCTTAAAATTACCCAAGGCACCTCCAACAAGATATAACTTGGAGGAGGCAAGCTAAACCTGCATAGGGGACATTCACTCCTAGTGTTTTAAACACGTGATCGTGTCTCCAGGCCGATTATTTCTATTTCGATATATACATATATACATACATATACATACATATTTAAATACATATACACATATATACATATACATACATACAATGGCGACCGTTGTGGTCAGTGTCCGATAATCGGACGTGTGTAATTACGGCTTACATGAAGGAAACATACCATAAATTGGAAAAGGTTGAGTTACATTACACGGTAAGATTACATACAATGATTCTACATAAGTGTATGAACTGTAAGTGTGTTGTAAAACATCTATTTATATGAACGATACATACACTTATGATATATGAACGATACATACACTTTAACATATAAATGTTATATTACATTTGTAAAGAAATATGCAAGTAACGTTTTCGATTCTGAAACAAAAACATAAGTATTTGAATTGTGAATATGTTTTAGAACACTTATTTATATGAATGACACATAAACTTTAACATATAAATACAGCGTTGTTATATTATATTACATTCATAAAGAAATATACTAAGTAACGTTTTTTGTTGTTGTTTTTTTTTTGTTCTCGATTCAAATGAATCAAGAACAACGTTTAAAATAAAGTTGTATAATTAAAAACTAACTGAAAAGAAATATTACCCAAGCTGGGAATAACTTTAAATTTGATTCTGACAGAACTATGTCGAAACATTTAAAGAAGATCATCGACTATTCTGAAAAATAAATACAAAATATTAATGAAGAGACGAACTCATCATGGCAAAACGTACAAGTCTCCTTCGACCAAATCGCAACTACAACCGATGTATACAGTGGAGCTACGAGCTTAACACAGAATTATATGAAGCATACAAACAATCTGAACCCCAAAAGTTCGGTTTTATGCAAAGGCTAAACACTTTATGGAACTCCAAACACCCAGAATTAGACTTTTCTCCAAAGCATTTAAATGAACGGGCAAAACGTATCATTAGATGTAAATTGATACATCTAACGGAATTGAGTGATACTACAAATACAGCCCTTGTAGACAACCACCCCACCTCCACTGACAGACAAAGAGAATGGCCAGCTAAATCTAACAGTGAACAGCTCACCAACAATGTTGCTGAAATCCATCCCACTTCCAGTGAAGAACAGCGAGAATGGTCAGCTAACTCTAGTAGTAAGTGTCACCACATCAACAACGAGGCTGAAATTCATGACTCTACTGTACAAACAGAACACCAAAAACTTGTGGACACCTTACAAGTGATATGGGATGATATGTTTCAAGAGATACACTTAATGTGAGTGAAAGACCATACAACACCAGAATCAGTAAAGAACCCACTAAATTGGAATTGAAAGCTGTGAACGAAATAGCTGACAATTATCTGAAGGCTATACGATCTAAAGATGTAGAAACGACATTTGAAACGCTTAACATTTTGTTATATGTTTCAGCTGTCACATTGCTATCATATAACACACATCTAAAACCACGCAATCAAGATACAAACAAAAAGCCTGAACCAGCGTGGATGCGAAATATAAAAAGCAAAATATTGTCCCTGAGACAAAGTCTCTCACACATCGCAGTCATTATGAAATGCAACATAGAGAGCAATTTCACACGACACCAGGAAGACCTAAAGAAAACATTAGAGAGACGATTTGGATATAAAAAATTTAAAACTTTAAACTCCAAATTATACCAGTTGAAACAACAACTCACAGCTACAACAGAAAGACTAAAATATAAGTCAACAGCACATAAACGACAAGTGCTAAATAGATTGTTTGCCAGAGATCCTAAATCAGTTTATCGCAGCTTCGGTGGCAAAAGCTCAATCTCTGTAAATGACATCCCTTCAGAAGAACAGGTTGAGAGCTACTGGAGATATGTATGGGAAACGGATGACGGATTCAACAGACAAACTAAATGGCTAAAATAACTGGAACAGGACTACTGCCAACATGTCCAGACAAAGCAATATGACATAGATGGGTGAATCCTGGAAACTGCTCTACAGAAAATGTCGAAAAGGAAATCACCAGGCCCAGACCTCATTACAGGATACTGGTCGAAGAATTTCACTTTCTACGCCTGTTTACAGAAACCATTAAAGGCACACAAGAACTGCCTAGATGTTTATCAACTGCCACTATTGTCCTCATTCCCCAAAATAGCCAAACCAGCCTTGCTATAAATTACTGCCCAATAGCCTGCCAAATCATCATGTATAAATTATATACTGGTTGCCTTAACCTGTTCTTACAGGATCACTGTGCTACCAACAACATTATAACACCTGAGCAAGCTGGTGGAAAGAGGGAGGTGTGGGGTTGCATAGATCACCTACTAACTTATAAAATGATTCAAGAAAAAACAACAAAGAATCGCAGAAACATGACTTGGGGCGTCCTGAACGAAGAGCGCTTGTTGCAAAGGAGCTTCTACGTTACGATCTTGACATCGTAGCTTTATCTGAGACGAGGCTAGCTGGAGATGGTCATTTTACGGAATTTTGTGGAGAATATACATTCTTCTGGAAAGGAAGAGATGAAGGAACCAGAAGAGAGGCTGGGGTAGGATTTGCTAAGACTGTGCTTGTGAACAAATTAGAAGAATTCCCAGTAGGGATTAGTGAGCGTCTTATGTCCATGAGAGTTCCACTGGACAAGGGAAGATATGCTACCCTGGTGAGTGTGTATGCTCCAAGTATGAGTTCTGTCGATGAGGAAAAGGTGTCCTTTTACCATGCCTTGAAATGTGTTTTAAGAAATATCCCTCAGGCAGACAAAGTCATTGTGCTTCGTGACTTTAATGCTAGAGTGGGTAGGGATTTTAACACATGGAATGTAATCGGAAGGCATGGGGTGGGAATGTGTAACAGCAATGGTATGCTCCTGCTGCAGATGTGTGAGGAGCTGGATCTGTGTGTTACCAACACCATGTTCCAACAAAAGAACAAATTCAAGACCACATGGATGCATCCTGCATCTAAGGAATGGCATCTTTTGGACTACGTCCTAGTCAGGATGCGTGACAGACAGGATGTGCAGTGCGTTCGTGTTCTTCGTGGAGCTGAGTGCTGGACGGACCACCGCCTGGTACGCGCAAAAGTGAAACTAATAACTAAACGTAAAATCCGGGCTCCTGGTGTTGCCCTGCCCAAAAGATTGAATGCTGCTCGTCTTAAGGATAAAACTGTGAAGAGGACATTGGAAGAAGTGATGCAGGCTGCAGATCTTGGTGAGGATTGGCCGACCCTTAAAAAGTCGGTTTATGATGTAGGCAGGCGTGTTCTGGGATTGGCGCAGAAGAAACATCAGGACTGGTTTGATGAGAATGATGTACATATAGAAGACTTGTTGGCTGATAAGAGGCGTGCTCTGTCACGCTACTTGACGGCAAAACCACAGGAGAGGAATACGTTGCATGAGGAACTCAGGGATGTAAAATCACGTGTTAGGCGGAGTCTTTCTCAGATGAAGGATCAGTGGTGGAGTGAGAAGGCTGGTGAGATACAAACTGCGTCTGATTCCAATAACACAAAGCTGTTGTACAGTTTCTTGCGTGAGCTTCATGGACCGTCTTCTTCTCTGGTGACACCGCTTCGCAGCAAGGATGGCAAAGAACTTCTTCGTGACTCACAAGGAATTCTACGAAGGTGGCGAGAGCACTTTGATGATCTTTTGAATCAGCCGTCTGTCGTCAGTGAAGATTTCCTCAATCTCATTCCAGAAAGTCCTGTGAAAGTAGCTCTCGCAGAACCTCCGACGCTTGTGGAGGTTGCAGTGGCTATTTCGAAGCTGAACAGTGGAAGATCTCCAGGTATAGATGGCATACATGCTGAGCTCCTACAATATGGTGGTGAGAGACTAATGCAACATCTTCACTCTTTGTTTGGCAGGATATGGGCTAATGAATCCGTACCTGAGGACTGGAGAGATGCAGTAATGGTGGTCTTGTACAAGGGAAAGGGTAACGGGAACGATTGTGGGAACTACAGAGATATATAATTGCTTTCTGTCTTAGGGAAAGTTTTATGTAGGGTGCTTCTGGACCGTCTGCTGACACACATTGCAGATTGTGTTCTTCCTGAAAGTCAATCTGGTTTTCGTGCTGGACGCGGCACTACTGATATGATCTTCTCAGCTAGACAGCTCCAGGAGAAGTGCATGGAACAAGGCTTGGATCTGTATCAGATTGTTGTCGATCTGACAAAAGCTTTCGATACTGTTAACAGAGATGCATTATGGAAGGTTCTCCAGAAACTTGGTTGCCCGAATAAGTTCCTTGCTTTAGTTAGGTCTTTCCATGACGACATGAAGGCTTGGGTTAATGTCGGGGGTAACATGTCGGAGCCTATCTCAGTAAAAAAAATGGAGTGAAACAGGGGGATATTCCAGCACCGACCCTGTTTGCCATATACTTTGCAATGTTTTTCTGTATTGCATTCAGGAATTGCGAGCATGGTATTTACATCCGATATCGAACATCTGGCAGCATATTTACATCAAGTGCTTTGCTGCGAAGACAAAAGTATTTACATCAATCATAAGAGACCTCTTGTATGCAGATGATTGCGATCTTGTAGCGCACACAGAGAGTGATATGCTGCACATTTTGAATACATTTTCTGACGCTTGCACTGCCCTAGGTCTGACTGTCAGTCTCAAGAAAACCGTCGTCATGTACCAACCTGCCCCTGGCAAGCAGTACATGGAACCAAACATCTATGTGTATGGCAAACGACTTGGAGTGGTTGATCAGTTTGTCTACCTGGGAAGCACTGTCAATCGATACGGCAACCTTGACAGTGAAATCTCACTTAGGATTAGGAAAGCAAGTGATGCTTTCGGAAAGCTAGAAAGGCGACTCTGGGGTCGGCGAGATATATGCAGGAGGACAAAGGTAAAGGTGTACAGGGCATGTGTGTTCTCTTGTCTTCTTTATGCCTGCGAGACCTGGGTCACATATCGACACCACCTTAAGCAATTGGAGCGTTTCCATCGGATGTGTCTCAAACGGATCCATGGCGTTCACTCGAGGGACCACATCAGTGATGTCGAGATTTTGGAAAGCTCTATGTGTGACAGTATAGATCCTCTTGTGCTTAAGCAACGACTCCGTTGGAGTGGTCACATTGCCAGGATAAAGGATTCTAGAATACCAAAACGACTCTGTTATGGAGAGTTGGTTAAAGGAAAACGACCGCCACATAAACCAAAAAAGAGGTATAAGGATTCCTTGAAAGCCTCTCTGAAAGACGCTAACATCTCTGCTGATACATGGGAGAATATTGCTACTGATCGTAATAAATGGAGAAAGACTGTATATGAGGGAAAAGTTGCCTTTGAGGCATCTCGAATCGCATACGAGAAAGTAAAGCGGGATGTGAGGAAGGGAATTGCTGTTGCACTTTCAGACGGCGAGGGTCCTCCTATGGTGCTGACATGAAGCGTATGTGCGAGACTCTGCCTAAGCAAAGCTGGACTCGAAAGTCATCTTCGCAGTCATAAAGTAAGACCAGTGGTTGACTACCAGGCTGCTGTTGGAGATGCTACTCATCATGCTTGCCAAACATGTGGTAGAGAATGTAAATCAGCAGGAGGGCTCAAGCGACATGCAAAAGTACACGAACTCCAACCACAGCCCACTATTCCCAGTGAATGTTTTGGTTGCCGACTCTGTGCAAGACATTTTAGATCATTGGCTGGGCTAAAAAGCCACATTCGATCGCAGCGCTGTTAGTTGATATCGTGTGTGTGTGTGTGTGTGTGTGTGTAGATATGGTTATGTGTGTGCGTGTGTGTGTATATATATATGTATATGTATATTATTATTGTTGTTGTCGTTATTATTATTGTTGTTATGATTATTATTATTATTATTGTTATTAATATATGTGTGTGTATATCTATATCTATATCTATATATATATATATATTTCTTTTTTTTTATTTTAATTTTATTTTAATTTATTTATTATTATTATTATTATTATTATTATTTATTTTTTCTTTCTCCTCGTGCAATGGCCATACTCGATAACGAGGGGGCAGCCATCATCATGTATACATATATATATATATATGTAATAGAGAGAGATAGAGGGGGGTGGGGTAGGTAGATAGCGAGAACATTTAGTATTCATTTACCGTGATAGTTTGACTAATAATGAAACTACAGTTTAGGATGTTAGTCTTTGGAATAGATTTTATGCAACACAAACATGAAACTAGCATCGTCTTGAGATAATCTATTGTGCGTTGACCTTTCTATAATCCTTATTCCTACTTCTAAATCCCCATCACACTTCATTTTATACATTTCAAAATCTGTCGTGTTTTAAATGCAAACAGCATTTGGCATTCTTACGTGGCTGACGAAACATTAAAAGGAAATGTGATAATTAAATGCTATAGCTATGGCCTTATATCTTAAGAGAATTACATTTGTTTAACTTGAAAAGGTTTTTGAAGTATTTGCTGGAATTCTGCTTACACTGTGTCATAGCTGAACGTCTCATAAAATGGAATTGTAGTAACATTGTTGAAGGTATATCTTCAAACGACAATCCTAGTGAAGTTATTCGTAAAATTCTTAGATCTAACGTTGCTTATATTTCAGAGTTATTGCGACAGAATGGTATAATAATATTTAATAATATAGTCACACTCACAAGGATGCGATAACGAACAGTGTTTGTGTTGCTTATAATATACCTTTATATGTGAATAGTTTTGTATCCACACAAGTAATCTTATAAATTCACGAGCGTGCACGACCACATCTGTATATATATAATTGTTTCTACTATTGGCACAAGGCCAGCAATTATATCAGTGCATTACTGGTGCTTTGTTTTAACAACCCCGTAAACTAGAAAGGCAAAGTTAACCTGGGCTGGATTTGAACTCAGACTGCAATAAATATCATAAATGGATGCCCCCCCTCTCGCCACATATATATATATATATATATAGATATATGTGTGTGTGTGTGTGTGTGTGTGTGTGTGTGTGTGTGTGTGTGTGTGTGTGTGTGTATGAGTGTGTGTGTATAATATGTATGTATACATATTATATATATATATATATATAAGTGTGGGGGGTAGATAGTTGTGTGCGGGGTTATTTTGTCAAGAAGAACGTATAAGACTTCACTAGTTCTATCGACTGGAAGACCTACTCATTGAATTAACTCACAACTCAGTATTTAATTAGGTCTACGAATCAAAAGCCATTTTTCTCGTGCCATATAATGGGTTTAATTGAGAAGAGCTAGCATGAAAAACACTCCTAATTTTACCAACAAATATTTCTATATATTCAAAGACATAATTTCTATATGTCATTTTTGAAGAGGCTATCTTTTAAT
The DNA here is from genome assembly GCA_964016885.1 of Eledone cirrhosa. Lineage (NCBI taxonomy): Eukaryota > Metazoa > Mollusca > Cephalopoda > Octopoda > Eledonidae > Eledone > Eledone cirrhosa. The sequence goes on from OZ024750.1 coordinate 50,013,589, forward strand.
TTGAAAATAATTTGACTGGCATGTCTAGCATCTCGAGTTACCATTTAAAAGCTACCTACTCAGATTCTGTATTGCGTTGTTGATGTTAAATCGTTTAATCTGAAACCTGATCTGGTCGACTGAAACTATAATCAAACATATTTTAGATATCCCTACACTATGTGTTTCTGTGTCTATCAGGGATGACATTTTATAAAACGTGTATTTGATTGAGGACAATCCAATTATGATTTCAATAAAATCTTCCCGAATAATGTTTCCGAATCGACTGAAATCTGAAATTTCTCCATTTTCCGAGTGGGAGACATTGGATATGACAACCAGAATAGAATATCTAAGTGAATATATATATATATATAAAGATCGATCGACTTTCGTCAAATCGGACCTAGTAAACGATTTTTCCATTGGTCTCTCCTATTGCTAATACTATCTATCGGTCGCAAATCCAGGTAGAAAGAGGAACGTGAAATAAAGTGTGTTGTTCAAGGATAAAACACATCGCCCGGTCCGGGAATCGAACTCACAACCTCACGATTACGAATCCAATACTCTAAACACTCAGCCACATGCCTTCTTACACACACCCACACACACACACACACACACATATATACACCCCCCCCACACACACACATATATATATATATATATATATATATATATATATATATATATATATATATTTATTTATATATATATATATATATAGGGCGGGTAAAATTCCCGAGATCCATGGACGAGTTCTCTCCAGCGGTCGCTGTCCCTCATTATTACTGGCATGTCCTGAGTCTCCAACAGACCAGTGTCTGTCCTTAGGGCATCAACATACATTAACCATGGTCTTCTTCTTCCAGTGTATCCATGTAGGGGCTGCCACAGGAGCACTGAATGCAATGTCAACTCTGGATGTCGGTGAGCATGTCCAGCTAACCCCAGTCTCCTCTGTGTCACTTTTGAGCTGACTTCTGGGAGGCTCCCGTACAGCTCTGAGTTTTTCATCCTCAGTGTATACTGATTAATGTTCAGAGCCATCTTCAAAATTCTCGTGTAGCACACATCTAACATCTGAGTGAGTTTCTTGGTCAGTGCCCAAGTCTCAGACCCGTACAGCTGCACAGACCCCACTACAGCAATGAAGAGGCGGATTTTCGGGTCTTTACGAAGATCCGACTTCCACACCGATCTCAAGCTGTGGCACGCCGCCCAGGCCTTGTTTTTCCTCTCAACCACATCATCTTCCGTATTTCCAATCTTTGCTCCCAAATACAGGAAGTCCTCAACCAACTCTAGCGGATTCCCGCCTACACTAGTGATCCCCTCTGGCTTCTCAACATTCTCTACCAGATATTTTGTTTTAGTCTTATTCATTCTCATATATATATATACTAACAGATTCACCCGGCGTTGCTCGGGGTTTGAAATTATGCTAAGAATATACAGCTAGGAAGTAAATGAAGAACATTATGTGTCCCCAACCTGTGAAAATAAGCAGAAGTCTTCAATAATTAATGCAAACGAATATTTAGTGAAATATTTGTACACATAAAACTATGCTGATAATGAAGGAAAACACTGAAAGGATGTAGTTATACAAATGATTGAACACGATACACGGTGCAAATCTGTAAAAAAAACAGGCAGTTTTGCTAAAGTACAAAAAGTTGTAATGAAAACAGAGTTGTATACAAACAAAAAAACAATGGGAGTAGAATAAGAGAAATTCTATTATTTGAGAGCATCCTTTGCTGTGTATGGTTAAATGTTTAACTTATAATCCAAAATATCCTGCATGACATATTCATTAGTATGTTTTGTAATAAGTAAGGTGAAGTCAAGGCAGAGCTGTAATAAGTTTTTTTGTTAACACTAAAGCACTTCAGGATAGACGATTTTCTTTGTTTTTCTTTTCGGAACAAACGCAAAGAGATTATCTCAACTGCCAACCCGTGAGCAGGCAACGTAGAATTGTCCGTGCGAAAAGCAAGGTTCATCCAAGTGAATTCCAGTGACGGACAGAGGTTGACCTTGCGACTTGTTTATGGATATCGCAAAGGCAACACGAAGGGGAAATTTGGTTCGGCGAAAGGAGAAGGGTGTATCCACGCCTGATGTTGTCAGGCTAATTTTTGTTATTATCACATCCTCGCCCTTTCCACATCCGGATAGAATGGTAGCGTCAATACGAAGTGGAGACAGTTTTTTAACCACAAGGCGTGTACCATTCCATAGTTTTGGAGGAGTGATATTTCTCAGCAAAATAACTGGTGATCCCTCTTTCAGAACCAATGTATTAGGAGGTAAACCAGGAGGATTTAAAGAATTTAGAAATTCAACTGGATAATTGACCGCACCCTGTGGATCACATACAGTATCAATAGATTTATATATCCGTGGACATCCAGGAAGAAGCTGAAGAAGCTGATCGTTAATACAGCTAACCGGGATATTTTTGGGTGCAAGAATGGCTCTTTCGTATAGCCAATCAAGATTTGTATAGTTATCACGCAAGTTCGGGAATACACTCGCCTTGAGATCATCGACAGTTTCAACTACATTGCAGATGTGATCAATTGCTATGTGTCCATCTGCACCTGGAGGTAGGTTACTATCACCCATTGTAAGAATGTCTCCAGAAAATGTTGATGACAGAGGGTCCCCATGCAAACTTGCACGCATGTTGGTAGTTAGTCTTAATGATGTAACTTGTCGCCACAATGGTGAAGACTAAAGACATGCATTCACCGAATCTGCTCTTGTTCTTTTCGGTATTATAGGAAGAGTCTGTCTGAAGTCTCCTGATAGCAGAAGGGTGACACCCCCCCCCCATAACATCACTGCAATCCCGTATGTCTTGCAAAGACATGTCTAGTGCCTCAAGAGCACCTTTGTGCGCCATTGTGCACTCATCCCAAACAATAAGGTGACATCTTCGCAGCAGATGAGCCCTTTCGGAGTCTTTGGTGATATGACAAGGAGGAGTTTCCAATTTTGCAAAATCGAGAGGTAATTTAAAAACTGAATGTGCCGTCCTTCCACCGGGAGCAAAGTTGCTGCGATTCCAGAGGACGCGACTGCTATTGCTATGTCCTTATTCTGTCTAATCTTGGCAAGAAGAAGTTTAGTAACTAAAGTTTTTTCCTGTCCCCCTTGGAGCATCAAAGAAAAATATGCCACCTCTTCTTTGAAATACCAATTCAGTAATGGTGGTATAAGCCAGTCGCTGATCAGCTAGAAGTTTTGGCTCATTATCTGTGACGTAGAGGGCGAGATCATGGAAGTTATAAGAAGTCTCCTGTATGATATCTGTGGGAAGTTTGTTTGAGCCTGTGCGATGAGTTTCTGGTAAACGGTAGTAACGCAAAACATTTCCTCCAATCAGAGCTAACTTGTCCTCACTATCAATGAGAGCTATGTTGTATAATTCATTACTAAAGCCGACCTCTATTTCTGGAAGCAGCAATTGTGCTTGGTGTATGTAGTCGTCTGTTAGTTCATCCCTATATTTCATCCACAAGTAGAGAGGATCAGATAAGTTGCACGATGCAAAAGTACCGCAAATAAATTTATTAGGCTGGCAGGTGAATGCGAAAGAGCAACTTCCGCCATCGTTGCATCCCGCTGCGAACCATCTTCCAGCAATCCACACCTCAAACATGCCTTTGTGGATGTTGGAAGAACTTGTCCGTCTAACGTTCGGAGATCATGAAAGCAGGTAGGTCCTCTGACCTCATGCGAAGATGGAAGCACTCGTGTTGGTTTGGGGGCACAGTATAAACTCTGCCCAAGCACTCGTTGAACTTGATGCCTGGATAACCTTCGACACACTGTCCTGTATTTCTTCCCTTCCATGTATTTTTGTCCCATTTATAGTAAGATGGGACTTGTGGATATAGTAAGGTTTTAGCAAATGGATCTTCTTGACATAGTTTAAAGAAAGCGATAAGAGTAGTATCCTTTGGTTTTTGTGCTAACTGAGCAGCTGATGCATTCGAAAAATATACTCTCTGACCGTTCCTGAAAAGTTGGTTATCTCACTTTTTTAATAAAGATTGTCAATAAAGTTTGTTATCTCCCTTACATCAATTTTTCTACCGATAATTTTGATATCAATTTGTTATTGCTCAACGTGGGTTGATTTGAAAAATGTTTGTGATGTGACAATCGTAGCGACCTCTGCAACGTGCACAGAAAGTTTGGTCAAATTCAGTTGGTAATTGTAAAAGCCTTAAGCATGCAAAGTTGTACACAGACACACACACATCCTCGCTTTTATATATATAAAGATATAGGTGTGTGTGTATATATATATATGTATATGTGTGTGTATATATATATGGTATAACAAGTTATCGTTATGGGTAATCCAGAGGCTGTGAGTATTCTGTGTCGGGGATAGTTTTAACGTACGGCTTTGTTTGACTCAACAAGATGTTTCCATAATTAGGCAGCGAATTCGCGAGAATTTCTATGTAGGTTCTACTTGGAGTAATAATAGTGAAAGATTGAAGAATAACATAGTCGTCTATACAAGGGGCTTTATTTCAAGTATTAACAATTGTTTCCTTGATCAGGTGTGTCTAGAGGCCTAGAGGCCGCTAATCGCTCGAAGTTGCGTCATTCGATCTCCAGTACAGTTTTTACCTCTGATCAAATCCTGAGAATACGAAAGAACTCACACATGGCAAGGTATATATAGAGAAATAGTGTAGAAACAAACCAATAACAGTAATAATAAAATATAATGATAAATAGGTAAAGAAGTTACACATGTAACAATTAAACAAAGTAAGAAAAGAAAAAGAAGTAAGAATAAGTAAAAGCATATAAGTACAGATACTATATTTGATAATAGTGGTGGTGCTGAGTAAGTGTATGTATAAGGATGTGGCGGTGGATGTAGTGCCAACATGAAAAGCAATATTCGAAACATACATAGATGTGTGTAGAGAATAAGAGGTAGTAACAAATGACAAATAAAGAAAAAAGCAATAAATTATGAATTAAGTGAGAGATACTAGTATGTGACCTAGGGCTAAGGATGGATGGTGAAGGGGGGGGGTTTTGATATGTGTATGAGGTATTTTTTCCTGCTGAATATCTTATCTTACTGGGGTTGATGTGGTTTCAGGGAGAGAGAGTAATAGAAATGATAGGAGATTTATGATCTAGTGAGCAGTCAGTTAGTTGACAGCTAATAACAATGTGGTGGTATGTATTGCATACGTTAACATCCCGGTGGTTCAGTTCTAATTTTGGGATTGTTGGGTCGAATCACGATGGTTTCAAATTTGTGAACTTGGTAGCTGTTTTGTGCCTACATAAAATTGATCTTTCTATTTTTCTGTTAAGCAGCATCTTAACGTAACTTAAAATATGGAATAGCTCCATATTCCAAAGTCTGCAGTGGGACATTCCATTGTAGTAGGCCCTTGCTCCCGATAATTTTGACCAGCTAATCCAACATCGAGCGATTAGCGACCTCTAGACTCGCCTGACCAATAAAACAATTGTTAATACTTGAAATAAAGCCTCTTGTGTACAGCGGACCACCAGGTTATTCTTCAATCTTTCACTATATATATATAGTTTTTGATGTGAGATAGACTAATCTTACTGGATTCCTGTTGATAAGCACAGAAGATTTGGACATTTCACTCTTTTATTTCTATTCCATTTCGATTCTCTTTATTTTTCAATTCACATTCCACCGTTGCGAAACTTATTTGGGTTTCGAGGTTCAAATTCGTCTACAGAACAGGTTTGAATTTTGAAATTTAAATATGTCCAGGAATCATGGCCGTTACCAATATAATCTTATCTTTATTGACTTGTATCGAGACAGACAAATTGTATTCACTTTTATTAGTTTATTTCATTAATAGCTAACTTTGTCTGTTGCAATGTAAACACATTTCGTGTTTATCATATACTTTAAATATATATATATATATATATATATATATATATATATATATATATATATATATATATATATATATATATATATATATATAGTTAACTGCCATAGCTATGGCTTTAGATCTTAAGAGAATCACATATGGTTAACTTGAAAGGTTATATGCTGGAATGCTGCTTACACTGTGTCATAGCTGAACGTCTCATAAAATGGAATTCTAGTAATATTGTTGAAGATATATCTTCAGACGACAATTCATTCTTTCATTACCATTAAAAGGGGTCTGACGAGCCGTGGATTACAGAGTCGGGCTAGATCGATACAGATCGAATCTTGAGCTGATCAGTGGCGAAACGCGCGTCACCAACCAATAAACGTAATAAAGGAGTAACCAACCGTTCTTGTTTTATTTTATTGTATATATATATATATATATATATATATATATATATATATATATATATATATATACATACGGGTGTGGAGGTAGGTTAATGCATTTGTTGAATAGGAAATATAAATTTGAATAATTTTAATATCAAGAGAGTATCCCTGTGAAGGTCTTAAGGACCAGTTGGAGTTGTGGTTTGCATGGCACATTTGATTTATATATATATATATATATATATATATATATAAATCAAATGTGCCATGCCGATATATATAAATCAAATGTGCCATGCCGATTATTTCTGAAGACAGCATATATATGTGAAGGTATGTATATTCCCTCTGATAGTTTGTATAAATATTGTACATATATCTATAGAATATGCATACCAATTCTCAGACATATATATCCTAGAAACGATCGTAAAATAATGAATTTTTTTTTTAATACAAGGAACTGTTTCTTTGTTTATTCATCATTTTTTTAATAATTATATATATATATATATATATATATATATATATATATATATATATGCGTGTATGTGTGTGTGTGTGTGTGTGTGTGAATGTGTTTGTGTGAATGTGTTTGTGTGTATGTATATATATATATGTATATATATATGTGCGTGTGACTGTAGAAATTTACAAAAATCTTTGGAAACGCCTCATTCCAGAAGAGTTAGATCATCATATATTGCATTAACACTGGCACGTGTTTCCTTGCATGTGTTATATAATCGGTATAGGATCGCTGATTTTGATTATTTCAATGAAAGTTAATCGAATCCAATTACTCATAAAATTATATGTAGACAAAACAAATATCGAAATAGGAATAAGGAATTTTTCACATATCGAGATATGTGAGGAAACATAAAATCACTGATGATGTCACATATGTGTGACGAAATAATTCTGAGAAACTATATTTATATCTATATTTTAACTGTTTGTCAATCAATGATAAAGAATGCTTACCAGCTGAATCAATTATAGAATTATAAAATATACTGAAGCAAAATCCAACCCAAATCAAAGAGGGTGTGTGTTTTATTATATATTTCTGGCAATGTTATCACAACATAACCCTCCACAACTATAACAGTATATGTATGCACACACACACACATGCATATATATATATATATATATATATATATATATATATATATATATATATATATATATATATATATATATATATTAATTCAAAATATTAACAAATATAGACACTCGTGTGATCAAGTATATTTTATTATACTTATTTCAGAGGTACTGAGGTATCTTTAACAGTACGTCCTCATCAGATAAAATTTGTTAAAATATGGTTAAAATTTAGTCATGGCAGAATGTTAACCATCTACTTAGTCAAGGTATGTCAAGCATCATCTTATTCTATCTGATGAGGACGTACAGTTGAAGTTAGCTCAATACCTCTGAAATGTGTATAATAAAATATACTTGATCACACGAATGTCTATATTTGTTAATATTTTGAAATAATATTAATAACTCCGGAAAACCCGAACTGTGGAGTGCTTCTAATCTATTGTATACCTTTATTCATTGATTTATTTATTGAACCCTGTTTAACCTTTAAATATATATATATATATATATATATATATATATATATATATATATATATATATATATACGAGTGCTCAGTGTTACTGATTGGACAATATTGCATTAATGGGCTTACACACATCCTCGGGGTTTTTCTATTCATTTTTATTTTCTTTAATTTTATTTTATGTCTGTGTTGGGTAACACACCTCCACCACTCAAACACCTATCTTAAAAGCCCAAGGGCCCATATGACGGGTAAACGCACATACTGACACCTTAACTCAAATATCCAACCCTTCACAGAGCCCCTTGTTGGCCTACATGGCGGTTGCTTGCACGCTCAGATTTGGGTCTCAGATTCTCAATGGGACAATGGCACATACAGAGTTCGATATGAGCTGACTACTTGCTCTTCACATGGATGTGTATATACCAAAACATACACTATTTACAATTCAATCGATACATATATAGCAAAACATTGAACTGAATGTACTTGCGTGTGTATAGGATGGCGGTTGACCCAATTTCCCCAATTTACATCGTGAAATTAAGATTTGAACAATATAACATTTGTTGTTTTGTAAACTAACTTTCTGTGAATACTATCTTGGTATATATATGTATTCTTTCTTCGACTTCGGGTCGGTGTGTGTGAGTGTGTGTGTGTACTCACTCACACTAACTGTGACCGACTATAATTCTAAAGATTTGATATTGAGATTAGACCCGTCCAGCGTCTTTTACAGCTATTGAGAGATAGAGACTTGATAGTTTTATGACACTAACTGAGCATGATAGCAGTTGGCATGTTTTCGCTGCGTAATCTTCATATGGGGTACAAAACTCTAGTGAGGGAACATCGTTAAATTATTTCCCTCATATCAATGATTTGAAGAAAATCCATTTTCACCTGACGAGGTCAGTGATAATCGATCATGGCCGCACGATCGATCTATCTCTTATTGAAACATGTGTCGTGGTTAAAATGATTGGAAATTTATACCATGCCTTCGGATCTTTATTTCAATACAAATACTCCGTTTTACACCATCTAGTTGTTTCCATAAATGGAATTGGAGATATACAAAAGCGTGGAAATCATAATATTGCTAACAAAAGTTCATTGGACCGTATGACACACCTTACTACATAACAACTATATATATATATATATATATATATATAATATTAAGGATACTATTTATAGTTATGTATATTTTAAACCATAAACAGGGAAGGTCACTAATTTATTAATACCTTATTACCAGTAAGATAAATAGCTCACTGTAATAACACCAATTGTTCTGCAGAGCAGTTATATAGAATTCACAAGAATCAAAGCTATGTTCAAAACATTTATTCACTTACAATTGTTTCTTCCAAACCTAGGCTTGGTGTCTTCGGAGCAATTTTTTTATGTTTGCACATATAATTGACCTCCCAGTCAACGCAAGAGATATACAGATACATATATATATATATTGATGTACAGTGTGGAGCGGCATATATTATACTATACTATATTTGTATAGTAATTCAAATTAAAATCAAAATTAAAATCAAAATTTAAATTTAAAATACATGCGACAGATAACACAGATAATGCAGGAGAGTAGTTCAATAATCATATCTAGTATATAGTGTATGCGTTAGTCATACATGGGGCATGCAAATGTATCTCATTTATATAAGAGTATTGTGTGGTAAGGTATTAAATGTAATACAAGCACTTTAAGCGGGTAAGCAAGAATATTATGGTGGTTGCAGTGGGTGGGTATTTTTTGCACAGATCGAATTAGTATGTGTGCAGAAAAAGAAAGTTATAGTTTTCACATCCACCACCATGTTCCCATCCAGAAAGAGGAAGTTATAGTTTTCACATTCATCACATATGTTACGATGTATTCGTATTGAATGTTTGTTGTAGTAAAGGATTGTAACGTATTGAAGCTCAGTGATATATAATCCATATTTATATGCGAAAATTTACAGCGGTTTAATATCCGATTAATATCTGATTTGGTCGGCCTATACCTACTAAATGAAATCGATAATGATCTACCATACCTCAACGGTGGTTTATACCGCGATGATGCACTACTCCTTATAGACTATAACAAATGTAATATAGAGAGAACTAGGAAACTATTACATAAAACTTTCAAAAACTATAACCTAAGTATCACCATGAACAAAAACACTAAAAACGTTAGCTTCCTGGATGCTACTCGCTACCTAGACTCTAAAATATATGCATCATTTCATAAACCTAACGAAAAACTAATTTACGTAGATACTAAGTCTAACCACCCTAGATCAATATTAAACTCTATCACTAAAGGAATATTCAATAGAATCTCTAAACTAGCTTATAACGAAACCCTATTTAGCAATAATTCACAATACTATAATCAGACATTAGCTAAATCAGGTCATAATAATGAGATTGAGTTTCTACCTATAAAAACACATAGTTACAACATTATTTCTCACAATATGACCATGAGAAAAAATAGTAATAAGGATAATAACCACACTCATACTAATACGAAGGGTAGCATCAAACGTAACTCGCACCAGAGAAGACACCAAAATACTATAAACGGAAACACCTCAATAGATATAAAAACAAAGATAGAAGAAGAAATAATACATTTTTCAACCCCCCTGTCAATCTAAACGTCTCTACGAACCTACATAAGGCTTTCTTCTCAATCCTGGATAAAAACTTCCCATTTGGCCACAAGTACCATGGTCTTATAAATAAAAACACCAATAAAATCTCCTACTCTACCACACCTAACATAGCATACCACATAGCTAGTAGCAAAAAAAGAAAGATTAGTACTTACTTTCAACAGACTAAAACACAGCAGGAGGTAAACTTTCAAAACAACATAATATCTACAAACCCTGATATCAATGGTAATAATAGTAATAACACTAATGCAATCAATAGCAATAGGAACGACAAGCTTCATAGCCCTAATACAATACCTAGCAACCAGATTTCTGCACAACATAATAACAGACAGGATAACATCCAAAATAAATGTAACTGTATATCTAATAGAACCTGCCCTTTAGGTAAAACCTGCTTAATCAAGAACATCATTTACTCATGTACGGTCAGAACTAGCAACTCTTCTGAAACTTATATAGGCTCTACTTCGAACTGCTTCAAAACAAGATACAACTCACATCACCATTCTTTCAAAAAACACAATCTAGCCAACTACACTTCACTATCTAGCTACATACTCTATCTGAAAACTAGGAATAGATCATATATACTTCAATGGGAAGTAGTAGGTAGGGCTGCATCGTATAAACCACCTAATACATTATGTAACCTATGTCTACTAGAGACCCATACTATAATCTTTTCGAATCTTAACCTCCTTAATAAAAAGTCGGAAGTGTTTGCGTCATGCCAACACCGCTTCCGACACTCTTTCCAAAACTTTAAACCTAGCAATGTCAGATTTGAACTCATCACCACTTTTAACACTGTACCTCAAGGGCTTGCCTTCCACCAGTACACCACACTCTCTGATCCACCCTTTCTATATATATCTTTATACCCTAGAAATATCCATATAATCACCACCTTTTAATACAATTACGTTGGATTACTTATAATTATATAGGGATTGAAATATAATACAGTTTATATAAACTTTAAATATTAGATACAACAATGAATTGTATATGCATTTGTAATTAAAATTATAGAGTAATAACATATGAGTAATTTATTAACATAAGAGATTTCACTAACTTAAAATTATAGAGTAATAACATTGGGTATATATATGAGTAATTTATTAACATAAGAGATTTCACTAAGTTATATGTAATATGGAACAATGAATTATATATGAATTATATATGCATTTATAACTAAGTGGATAAATTAATGACATTGTATATGGGGGATACATTTGATTACTCAAGAGATGTATCTGATGTTATCATGCAAACAAAAATACGCTGCTCCATAGCTTACCTAAGGTTAGGTAGATGAAAATCTAATTGAACCTTTAATATGTTTTGTGACCAGACTGTATTTAAAGTGAATTTGATAAATATATATAACAATTTGGGTGGGTAATTCAATTATAGCACTATATAATAAGGAGTAAACAACTTCCTATAGATACCTTTAATGCATTATGAGAGAATAGACTGTATTTGAAATTAAATATAAATATATAACCCTTTATATAAGGAACTCAAATTAAGCACCATATAATGTATGTTGGAACAATGAATTTAGTTATGAGAATCAGCTAGTTACCTCCCCTTACGCATTAGCTCCCCTTAATTACATACCTACTTCCGGATATTAAACCGCTGTAAATTCTCGCATATACATATGTATTATATATCACTGAGTTCAATACGTTACAATCCTTTACTACAACAAACATTCAATACGAATACGTCGTAACATATGTGGTGAATGTGAAAACTATAACTTCCTCTTTCTGGATGTGAAAATGGTGGTGGATGTGAAAACTATAACTTTCTTTTTTTTCTCACATACTAATTCAATCTGTACAAAAAATAACCCCCCACTGCAACCACGAAAATACTCTTGCTTACCCGCTTAAAGTGCGTGTATTACATGTAATACCTTGCCACACAATACTCTTATATAAATGAGACACATTTGCATGCCCCAAGTATGACTAACGCATACACAATCTACTAGATCTGATTATTGAACTACTCTCCTGCATTATCTGTGTTATCTGTCGCATGTATTTTAAATTTAAATTTTGATTTTAATTTTAATTTTGATTTTAAATTTAAATTTAAATGTTGATTTTAATTCATGGGTCAAGTACAGAGACTTCATGTCTGAGGACTTCCTGCGCCTGGCTCATCTGCAGTATACTTCAGTGGAAGTTGATTACAGTGACATTATCTACAACAGGGCACTCATTGATATCGAGGACGCCCTCCTCGACATCGGTTGGAGTGAGTTGGTGACGTATGTCTTGCCGTCAACCGTCAGAGAGGAAGCTAACACGCTGGCCCTGGATTTGTTGCGGGAAACAGCATATGACAGCGAATCTCTTTCCCAATACCCAGAGGAAAATGAGCCCAAACATCTGTCGGACCAAAGGTTGGCCTATTTAACTAACATTGACGCGGTTCAAAATCAGACTGGGGGTATTTACTTTGTCGATGCCCCTGGGCTACCGGAAACACTTTGGTTACCGATATTGATACTCGCTAAGATTCGTCAGGAGGAAAAGATTGCGTTGGCCGTTGCATCGTCGGGGATCGCTGCTACTTGGCTGCCGGGAGGCAGGACAGCACATTCAACCTTTAAACTCCCCTTGGATTTAGTAAAAACTGAGACACCAACATGCAATATCAGCAAGATTTCACACGAAGCTCTGTTTCTCAAAAAATGTTGCCTCATTGTTTGGGATGAGCGCACAATGGCACACAAGGGTGCCCTTGAGGCATTGTACAGGACCCTGAAAGACATTAGGGATGCTACGGCTCCTATGGGTGACGTAACCCTTCTGCTATCAGGGGATTTTCGACAAACGCTGCCTGTCATTCCCTAACGGACAAGAGCTGATGAAGTGCGTGCCTACTTTAAGCGTCCATGTTGTGGATCCAAGTGAAGAGTTTGTACCTGAACACAAATATGCGTGCTCATTTGCATGGTGACAACCTGTCTGCAGCATTTGCCCAGAACAGTTTAGCACCTGGTGAAGGCAAGGTCCCTGCGGATGACAAGGGCGGCATAGCAATCAACTCCCTGTTTAACATTGTGAGCAGCCCCTCTGACCTTTGGGAAGCGGTTTTTCCAAATGTCTCATCTAACTTTAATAACCTCGATTGGCTCAGCGAAAGAGGCATCCTTGCTCCGAAAAATACCATGGTTAATGTTATTTACGAGTAGCTGATTGAGAAGATTCCCGGTAAAGAGCACATCTTCAAATTTATCCACCGGACGTCAGATAGATTAGTAATTAAAGATATCGTTAATTATCCGGTTGAGTTATTAAATTCCATTGAGCCTCCAGGGCCTCACCTCACATTCTTAAGCTTAGGTTGGCTGTCCCATTATGCTAATAAGGAAATAGCGTCCACCAAAGCAGTTCAACGGTACTCGCATTGTCGTCAATTCACTGACGCTCCTCTTGATTGAGGCCACCATTGTAACGGGGTGCGGGAGAGTGGAGAATGTTTTCATTCCAAGGATGAACCTTTTCCCCTCGCCGTCAGATATCCCGTTCGATTTCCGGCGATCCCAATTCCCGGTGAGACCAAGTCACAAGGGCAAACATTGTCGGTGGCGGGGATCCATTTGGGGGAGCCATATTTCTCCCATGGCCAACTTTATGTTGCCTGTTCCCGCGTAGGGAGCAGGAATGGACATCTTGCTTACACTCCTCAAGGGATGACAAGCAATATCGTCTACAAAGCGGTGCTATAGATGTTGGTGCTGGTGTTGGAGCTATGCCATCTGGATAAATATTTCCTGGTAGGGTATCCCATGGCGGACAGCTCTGACACCCAACGGCATCAGGGCCACCATCTTGCAACTTTGGTCTACTAAATTCGCTATTGGAAGATAATTGGTTCGTAACTTTTAATAACCGGTTCAACTGCTTTATGCACTTAATTGATAAGCTTATTCGCTTTCAAGTCACGTTTACATGTATGCAACTTTTCATAGCAAATGAACAAACCCGAGCAATGCCAGGCTAAACTGCTAGTATATGTATAAATGTATATATATATATATATCAAATATAATTGTTTCTACTTTTTTGGCACAAGGCCAGCAATTACCAGTGCATTACTGGTACTTTATTTTATCGACCCCGTAAGGATGAAAGGCAAAGTTAATCTCGGCAGGATTTGTTCTCACAATGGCAAGGGCAGTAACTCTATGCGTCAAAGCATGGCATCCGACCCTCTATCGATACTGCCACAAATATAATACAAGCAGACCAATCAAAGAAGAGAGGAGAGTGATTAGTTAAGAAAATTACAAGCCAGTAGAGAGAGGGTTAGTGTGCTCGGTTCGTATCGTTTCCAAGATACGCGAAAAACCTGAGTAATTCGTAGAAATTAATCTAGCAAAATTATTATATGCAGAGCAAAAGGCATGTCTGAGAAACAACAATAAATGTTTGAATATGTATATTTACTGGCTGACAACTTCTTTCGGAAGCCGAAAAATTCATTTGCGCATGGAGTAAATGATTACCGATCCTAAAATCGATAAACGTACAGTGAAAACCAATTCAATATCCAGTGCACTCATCAGTGTCCATCTGCTAAAGTGGAATCTAATTGCGAATCATCTTCCAAAAGACCACGCTTAAAGCAAGCTTCCCGGTACGTATCACATATTTCTCCATCACCAGTTTTGAGGTCCTCAAAACTTGTGGGCCTACAACTTCATGCAGAAGGAGGCGGAGATGAAAGCACTCATGCTGACTTGGGGGCACAGTGTAAACCCTTCCAAGAAAGCTGTCTCATTTTACACCAGGATGTCTTTCAACAGCCTGACCTGACTTTATTCGCACCCAAGTGCTGTTCGACCATATAAAGTGGGATGGAACCTGGGGTACACAATTGTTCGCGCAAATGTATCAAACTGCCAAAGTTTGAAGAAACCCGTCAGAGTGGTCTCTTTCGGGTAGGCGGCCAACTTGGTGGCGGTTTGGTCCGTAAAGTAAACCCTTTGCCCATTTTCCAAATGTACCACAAGCTGTAGTTTGGTGGGGTGCCGTTGGTGTAGGGGTAAACCAAATAGGCACCAAAAAGCTTCATTGCTACTGATGTACCACCCCGCTAGGTATTTTGTGACCTCGCCCTGCTATTATCAGCTTGAAATGCGAACATCGCGGCATCAGAGTCCTTATTTACATATTTGTATGTGTATTTTATCGACTTGACGGAGTTGCAAAACTCAACGTTGATGTGGGTGTTGAACATCTTGAAGAGAAGCGGGCAGTAAGGGACCACCCATCTATTGTAGACTTGACCTCCCTTTACTGTTGTGGTGAAGCCACCGTTCTCGGACATCTCCGCCTGTACAGGGGGTACCCGTCGCCACCAGTCTGAGTCTGGTCTACACATTTTTTGTGTATCTCTTACTGCACGACCACCCTTTCAGCCGAAATGAAGCTGTCTATTAATTGATTTTATCAGCTAACCAAATCAAAATGTGAGCATGTGGCAGCCCTCGTTTTTTCCATTCGACGTTGAACATGTCACATTTTACAACCCCAAATGCCTGACCCTTTTTGATTAAAGCCATGAGCTTAGCCAGTTTCAGTCTGAACACTTTGGCAATGAGGTCATGTCTGTTCGAATAATTTTGCCCAGGAAAAGGTTGACGGGTTACATTCCGATTCATATGTCTATTGCATTAATCTGTTATATGAAGTGTTATTTTGTGGGTTGTTATTTGCAATAAGCCAATTGAAAATGCCCCAGATAAGCCGTATGTCAATACGGAACGCTCCACTGCAGTGTTGTCATATAAGGAGTGAAGAGCGACAGAGAGAGTAAAGCAGTTTAATTATAGAGAGGGGGAATATACGGAACGCTCCATTTGATCATAGACATTGTTTCTCTCTCTGCAGTGTTGTCATATAGGGAGTGAAGAGCGACCGAGAGAGTAAACAGTTAAATTATAGAGAGAGGGAATACACGGAACGCTCCATTTGATCATAGACATTGTTTCTCTCTCTGCAGTGTGGTCATATAGGGAGTGAAGAGCGACCGAGAGAGTAAACAGTTAAATTATAGAGAGAGGGAATACACGGAACGCTCCATTTGATCATAGACATTGTTTCTCTCTCTGCAGTGTTGTCATATGGGGAGTGCAGAGCGACAGAGAGAGTAAAGCAGTTACATTATAGAGAGGGGGGAATGATCATGATAGAATGTTGCCCTTATTGTTGATGGATTTGACATTTTTTTGCTTCATGACCTTTTCCTGACGAAGAGCCATAATTGTCCAGACTTTTAATAGAATCCGTTGTTAGAAACCTTAACACACACGTCCTCAGCTTTATATATATAGATAGATACATTTATATACACACACACACACACACACACACACACACACACACATATGTGTGTGTGTGTGCACGCGTATATATATATATATATATATATATACGTACATACCTACATACATTTGCTTTTCATCCTTATGGGGTCGATAAAATGAAGTACCAGTAATGCACTGGGTAATTTGCTGGCCTTGTGCCTAAAGTAGAAACAATTATATATATATATATAGATATATATATATATATATGGCGGTGGATTGGCAGTATCGGTAGAGGGTCGGACGCCATACTTTCACGAATAGAGTTACGGCCCTTGCCATTCTGAGTTTAAATCCCGCCGAAGTTAACTTTGCTTTTCATCCTTACGGGGTCGATAAAATAAAGTACCGGTAATACACTGGGTAATTGCTGGCCTTATGCCAAAAAGTAGAAACAATTATATATGTATATATATATATAAATATATATATAAGGTGAATTGGCAGCATCGGTAGAGCGTCAGACGCCATGCTTTACAGCATAGAGTTATGACCCTTTACGTTCTGAGTCCAAATCCCGCCGAGGTTAACCTTGCCTTTCATCCTTATGGGATCGATAAAATAAAGTACCAGTAATACACTGAGTATTGCTGGCCTTGTGGCAAAAGCAGTTACAAGTATATATATATTGTGTGTGGGGGCCTCTCTCTCTCTCTCTCTCTCTCTCTCTCTCTCTCTCTCTCTCTCTCTTTCTCTCTCTCTCTCTCTCTCTCTCTCTATCTCTCCTCCTCTATCTCTCTATCGTTCTCTCTCTCTCTCTCTCGTTGTATCTGCCTTTCGCTTCGTGTGTTTATGTTTATCGACTTATATTACGTATTTAATAGATCCATTCCCATAAGTATTTCTTCCAAAGTGAAATCAATATAAATCACAAATCTGATTTCTGCCAATATTTGTCGTTTCAATAAATCAGTCTAACACTATACTAATATGTTATGTAGTCGTTATCTTCATAATTAATCAGATTAATTCTACATAACTATATGTTTGTTTTTATATTTCTATTCCTAAATATCAATATTAAATTGATATCAATCTCGTAGCCTGAAAGCCCGTTCTCTTCAGATAAGTTCTCGCCAACGATCATTATCTTAACAGGTTGACTAACGCAGAGAATTCAATAATTTATCTTAGATACGAAGTTTTTCTGTAATTATAGACGCTAATATAGTCAATTTGTACAATTATATCATATTGGTGATTAATATTTTATCGGATGATGCGCTATGTGTTAAGTAAAAATTATATTTAAAGAAGTATATTATTTCGAAACCTAATGAGATCTTAAATAACAATTTTATGTACATTCGTTAGCAAATATTTTGCTCATGAAAACTTTATATATATGTGTGAATCTATGTGTGTTTATATGTGCGCAGACCTTTTTGGTGTTTACTGTGAGTATATATGTACATATATATATATACATACATATATATATATATATATATATATATATATATATATATATATATATATATATATATATATATATATATATATATATATATATATATATATATATATTTATATATTTATATGTTAATATATCTCTCTCTCTATATATATACATAATATATATATATATATATATATATATATATATATATATATATATATATATATATATATATATATATATATATATATATATATTTATATATTTATATATATATATATATATATATATATATATATATATGTTAATATATCTCTCTCTATATATATATATATTGATAAAAAGATATACATGTATATACGACTGTCTTCTCTCCAAACACAATCCCACACACATATACAACACATGCGCACACATGTGTGTAAATACGTTTCTAACCGATAGGTATGACTATCCAATTGTCATGTTTTACATATTTTATCTTAATATTTGTCTTTACAGATACCAATTCAATATGTTGTCCATTTTTATTTCTATTACACCTTAAGTTTTAATTTGATAATAATAAAGTGACAGCTTTTACATAAAAATAATGCGTTATTTTCTATAATACATGATTTTATACTTACATTTTCAATATATTTCTGTGCATAGTATTTTTTGTTTTAGTCAGAAGAAATAACTCCGCCCATGATTGGTTGTCTCGGTGTCGGGAAGCGTGAATGTGTTTTTCGCAGATCTGACTCTCGATACAAATGTTTTCGATCGAATTGAGTCCGGTAAGACTATTAGGAGACAAGTAATATTTTTAAACTAATGTTTCAATCAAAGCGGTTCTTCTCGTTATTTTCAACACGATTTCCAGTCAGTATATTTACTTCACGACGCTCCTGCAGAAGGCATTTGCTTGAGATTACACACAGTACTATCAAACAGAAAATCACATGAGGTTTAGTCACACGACCATGTGTATGTACGTATATTTGTTTATTGCAGAATATATAGTCACATTTAATAATTATAACTATCTAAACAAGTAGTCATTTAGAAGAAAATACGGTTTACACGGTTTACAATGTATTTTTCTCCGCGTTAGATATCTGCCTTCATTAGATTTTTTAAATCATCGTGTCTGAAATCCATGTACTATTCATAATGTTAACTGGTTACACAGAACATTGTCTAATTATAAATGAATGTATGGAACTGTGTTTTCAGCAATGATTTTTGCATTCCTTAGCCAGTGTGGAAGTGAATGATGTTTAATAAAGCCACCTATCTCAGTAAAATATGCCCCACCTTGAGTTATTCCGTTCAATAACCTTAAAATATCCAATGCAAACCAATTGGGTGTCATTATGAGATGCTAGAGGGCGGTGGATTGGCAGTATCGGTAGAGGGTCGGACGCCATGCTTTCCAGCATAGTTACGTCCCTTTACGATCTGAGTTCAAATCCCGCCGAGGTTGACTTTGCCTTTCATCCTTACAGGGTCGATAAAATAAAGTACCAGTAATGCACTGGGTAATTGCTGGCCTTGTGCCTAAAGTAGAAACACCTACGAGATGCTAGACACGACGAGATTGAAGTTTACTTAGTGCAATACAAACAACATATTCTATTAACACGTTGTCATCATTTTCTGAAAGACACTTTATTACTAGAATTGTCCATTTTATTGACTATTTATTAAGCAGACGTTATAAAAAAATACATTCATTACTTTACGCTATTTCCAATGTTACTTAACACCAATGTGTATTACATGTTTTCCTGTTCCTGTCGCTACTGAGAGTGGACATGTTTTTCTCAACTATATTTGATATGTAAAATTAAAAGATTTTCTGGTTTAGGCAGTCTCCATTATTCATAAATCTATCGACAGAGGTGAGGTTCACCCCGAGCTCTAGATAGACGATTTATTTGTATTTCCTTTTACATCGGAGAGTTACTTGGAACATTAGAATCTTAGTGTTTACGGTAGGAGTGAAAATGTCTTTCTGTTTCACATCCGCCTGAATAGACTACCATTCATGCTATCTTAAAGAAACTATCACGAAATATGTTTTCGCTTAAAGATCTAGAAGCAGTTTCTCAAAAGATTTATTAAATGAGAATATTAGAAATAGTTTAGTGTGCTGAACTATAGGTCAATGTCTGTAGCAGGACAGAATGGATGTAGTCTTGTTATGCATATCGTGTTTTATATAACATTAGATATCACAATGGTAATTAAATATCGATGTAAGAACTCGCTATTTCTTAAAGTATGTGTTACCGATAATAAATTTTACCGACTTCATTATTTAGGACAATATTCAATATGTTAGCTACTTCTCTGTCTGGGCAATGCTTTTGCTCATTAACATAATTACACGTTCGTTGAGTGAAGCAAACTGAATTCCATATATATCATATCAAGGCAAAATGGCTTAGTGGTAATCGTGTTCATGAGTTCGTTCCCGGCGGAGAATTGTGGCAAGATTTTACGGTCACTCAAATGAGAAAAATGAGTTGTTCCTCTATCTGAAATGGCCAACCTTGTTGCACACTCTGTCCCAATTACTCACTCTGATAATGTCTCCTGTCCATCTTCTAGGGTACAATGAGAAACCTATCAGTGAGACTTTGGTCCTTCTCCATATGCAGAGCTATTATTATCATGCTAGAGATGTTAAGGCCATGGGGTGT
>OZ024750.1:50039674-50059674 GCA_964016885.1 Eledone cirrhosa
TCTTTGGTTGTAGCCAGTGAACCGCATGCGGTTGATGAAGTGTTGGATGTGTCTTTCCATTTATGTTGGGTCGCACATGCGGGAAACATTCTTCATCACTCGTACCAAATCTGCGATCAGAATATTAAACTTAGCACTACTGGACATTGCTGGGTTTAGCATAGTGTGAGTGGAGAATTTGGGCTCTCCCGTCTATAGTGTTAATCCAGAGTTCTGTGTCTAATGCAGGTAGTCTATTGTTAGGGTGTTTGGAAGGGAAGTCGATAGTTACAGTTATACTCTGGTGTATGGAACTAGCTATCTGCTGGATGCTTTCCATTGTGCTACGTTCTAAATCAAACTTATTAGTGCTCTCTAGTGGGGATATTCTTATAACTATATTGATATCGTCTACATAACGAGAGTACATGATGAGGTCTATGGAGCTCTCATTAATGAGATCTTTAAGTCTCCTTTCCCACCATACCATGAAAAGTTTGGCAACATCACCAGCTATGCTGACGCCAATGGCTGCTCCTTCATTTTGGGTGTAGATCTTCTCGTTAAACTTAAATATGTGGCCCTTGAGGGTAGTTTTGATACTAGCCCCTATTGCATGTGCGACCATTTTTCTTACCTGATCATTGTGTTGGGGGGTCCGTATAGCTTTGATCCACTCAATCCACCTTCCCATAGGGGTCTTTTTTTGCCATTGAGTTTATGGTGGGGGGTCTACCTCTTATGGGTCTACTAGGGCAGAAACGTCTAAGGTCATGGCTGTCTAGGTAGTCAGTGTCGTAGGTAAGTCAAAGTAGGAGGCCCAGTTCGTCTGTGTCGACGTCGCAGAACTCCACCCCACTCTCAATGATCATCTCCACACATTTTTTCACAGTAAAATCAATGTTAATTGATGGGTACAGTGACACCACATCCATGCTGCCTATTATGCAGTTGGTTAGGTTCCTGTTTTTGTTGCACTCACTGATTCTGCTGAGGAGGTCCTCTGTACTGTCACATACATCCGGGGACATCTTGATTATGGGGCGTATAACCATTGAGAGGAAGTAGGACATCCTGTAGTTACTAGCTATATTAGCTCCGCATACGGGTCTTGTTGGTGGTCCTGTTGTCGGGTCGTCGACTGTCTTCTGCTCTTTGCGGAGCCCATACAAGTGTGGTATGCCATTGTTAGACGCCTGGAAGTTGTTGGCAGTGCGTCTGCTTGGCTTTAGGATGTCAGTCCACATCATCATGTGAGCGTTGAGGATTTTCTCTCTCCCATCGTGTGTTTGTTGTGCAATTTCGCTCGTGTTGGTGATGTGGGGTTGCATAGCCTTGATGTAGTTCGGCATGATATCTATTGACATCCTACCAGACTTATCCGTGGGTAGACATACTACCTCACCATCCCTTGTGCGCTGCTTGAGCCTAACCAAGCCTTCTACAGGTTTCCTCCCAAGTTGTTGGGCCTCTGGTCTGCTCTGTCTCTCAGTATACCTGTCTACTATTTGTCTAATCTTATTCCTAGCTATTGTGAACTGTGCCTCTGTCTCGTCATCTATTTGTTGTGGTATGCAAACTCTTTTATTAAAGGGTAACCTCGTAGGATAGATGTTACCCATCCTATATGTTTTGTCAGCTGGGTTGAAAAATAGTTTCTCTAAGGTGTTGTCATTATATCTATCTAAGGCTGTGGATTGGCAGTATTGGTAGAGTGTCGGACGCCATCCTTTGGCGCATAGAGTTACGGCCCTTGCCATTCTGAGTTCAAATCCCGCCGAGGTTAACTTTGCCTTTCATCCTTACGGGGTCGATAAAATAAAGTACCAGTAATACACTGGGTAATTGCTGGCCTTGTGCCTAACGTAGAAACAATTAAATCTATCGTCATAGTTGTGTGTGTTGCTATTATTGTTATCATGGTGGTTGTTGTTGTTCCTATCATTAGCATTATTATTATTGTTATGATTGCTAGATCTATTGTTGTTTACTTCACCGTTATTGTTGTTGTTACTGTTATTTCTACCATTGTGGCTGTTACTTTTATTGTTTCTTGTTTTTGTTGTGTCTATCATTAATGTTGCTACATGTATTATTTCCATTATTACCACTGTGGTTATTGTTGTTGTTGTTCGTATTGTTACCGTTATTACTACTGTGGTCGCTGCTGCTGTGTCTGTGGTTAATGTTTATATTATTATTATTATTGTGGTTGTTGTTGTTCTGTCTATCGTTAGTATTATTACCATTATTACTATTTCTCACTTTCCTGCTATTGTTATTGTTATGGCTGTTATTTCTATACTCAGAGTTATTGTTTATATTACTACTACCGTTATTGTTGTTGTGGTTGTTGTTTACCTTTGCATTCCAACGTATTTTTGTGAAACACTTTACCAGCTCCGTTTTACACTCAATAGGGTTAATCTTTTTGTAGATGGCAAATGTTGGTGGTAGCTGCAGGATTTGTTGTTCTTGTTCACTGATTAAAGTGTTCCCATAAATATTTACTGTGTGGTCATTGGTAAATTCTTCCGGTAGTTTTACATCAGTCATGCGGATATTGTTGATGTTATCTGGGTATTTTTGAGAATATTCTATTTTCCTTTCTAGTAGTTTTTTTCTTATTCATCCATTCTAATTTCTTATTGAAGTGCCTATTGCATTCGTTTCGGGCGTATTTCGTTTCACGTCGGATGATGCTCATGAATTTATCCCTCTCGTTTGGCGTGGTGAGATTTCGGACTTCCTTACCGTTTATGCGTTTCTGTCTGTAAAGTTCGTTGACTTTTGTGCATGTTGTTCTTTTCATATTAACTGTTATTGTGTGTTTTAGTCGTTCAGCTTATGTTTTGTTCAATAATAAATTATTTACCTGTTTTGATATGTTTGGAGGAAACACAGTGTTTTAAGAAGCGGATTTGTTCTGTTGTTATTGTAGTTTTTTATATAACAGAATGTGTTTGTGTCTATATTGTATCTGTATTATTTTGGACCGTCGGTCAGTCAATGGCAACATTGAGGACCGAGTATATTAGATTACCGATATAAAAGACACAGAAACGAAAAGCGAAAACCAACCAAACAGTGAGTGTGTTCTGTTATTAATTCTGGCAATATTAAACAAATATGACCCTTCCCAAGTATAACAATATTTGTTTCGACACACGATTTCATATAAAAAATCTCGCAAAACTAATTCATCGCCGATATATATATATATATATATATATATATATATATATATATATATATATATATATATATATATATATATATATATATATATATATATTTATATATATATATATATATATATATATATATATATATATATATTTATATATATATATATATATATATATATATATATATATATATATATATATATTTATATCGTGTGTGTGTGTAATTCTTGACTATTACATTCAATATATTTTAAAAATAAGAACAACAATATATAAAACAATCGTCGGCTGAACACTTGCAATATAAATCACGTGATCTACAGGAGTACTGTGACAATTTCGATGCATAAGCGAGTCAGTCCTTATGAGTGTTATGCACAACTCAGCTCTGAAATATGATGATTTTGCAATAACACGAATTTCACCTCGAATTCTGTACTCGTGGTTCGCAAAAATATCCTCAAGTATAGCACAGCCAGAAAATGTGGGCTCGAGATTTACAATGAGGAGTACGTAAACTATAGAGATATTGTTAAAATTGTGTGGTATATGGGATACACTATACAACTTTAACCAACCTACACAATTATACTTCCCACCGCTTCACACACACCTTTTCCTGAGAAGGTATTGGAGGTAGAATCCTCAAACTCATCTTCCAGGAGCAAGAAGTAATGTATGAAATCTGATGCTTCTTGGTACATATAGTTATGGGTTAGGGCTACCCAGCAAAGTGCCATGGCTTTGCTTCTGTAGATTTGGATGGAGGATATAAAGTCCACTATTCAGAAGTGGTGTCAGAAATGACTGCACGGGTGGGAATGGGGATGTTCACAAATCGCCGACTTTCAGAATGTATTACAAACTGGATCCTACTGGGAGGGAGGAATTCCTTTTGAAAATAAAGCTGAAAGAAGAGTTTCTGTGGAAGATGCAAGTTTATGGATCTAATAGACAATCGGAATAGAAACATTTCCTTGACGAAGTTACTGAAGTGGTAGATGTAGTTAAGACTCAGTCATATATCCTAATAAGAAACCTCAATATACGCGTGTGCAATGATCATCAAACACGAAAATGAATGATTGGAAAGTACGGCCAGCCTGATCTCAAAACGGACAGGGATTTCTTCGTAGAATTGCTTTCTGGTTATGGTCTCTCAAATGTGAAAATCTTTCACCACAAAGATATCCATTAGTATACATGGTATGAGTGAACACTGGGACAGAGCACAGTAATATGTTTTTCCTCTGATTATTTTGATTCTGAGTTGGATGTTAGGAGACAGGATGTGCTGACATCCAATCAACAGCTAGTAATTTACAGCCTGGTACTATCTATAGCCAAGTCACACTGTCTAGATCAACAGAATAAATTGGAAAGAGCCGGTTAATAAGAGGGTCAAGATTAAATATGGGGACACTATTGCATCTAAATCTAGAGACATCTTCGAACAAAATGGGTATGTTGAAATAGACTGGGAATTGTATAGCGTAGCAACTTCTGTTTCAGTTGTTAAAGCGGCTTGTTGTGGTGCCCAAGAGCAGGAGAATTACCTGATTCAATCAGCAGGTTAAAGACGCAATATGGGGTAACGGTGGAGGCTTACAATCTTGATTCATGTTACAACCAGGGGCTAAAATTCACAGTAGTGACAGTAAAACGATTCAAGGCGAAAAAATGGGAAGGCTTTGAGGCTAATCTGGAATCTGATATCAGATCAGTAAATAAAGTTTTCAACCAGACGAACCGCTGACTTCGTAATAGGAAGCCCCCACCCCTCCCCCTCCACGCCTGCTTTCAGGAGCTTCTCTCTAGATCTTTCTGAAGACAGATGAATCTCTGCGAGGTGATTAGAATATTTTGCTAATTTCCTTATTCAGCTCCCATCTTCTGGTGTACATGGGATATATCTAGGGGCGAAAATTACACTCTCGGTGGATGTGTTCAGAAAGAAACTAAGCCCAAATGTTGCAATGCATATGGAGATCGCGAAATTGGGCCTCACGGAAGTAAGTCTCTGGCTGATGTGTGAATGTCGGGTAGCCTGGATCTCTGGTAAGTCACTAAAGCAATGGCAATTGGAAGTGATAATCCTAAGAAGAGTGAAATTCCTTATTAAGCTTCACTGGTTACGTTTATGCTAAATCTCTGACGAAGAGATGTAGGTATATTGTCGAGTCCTACCTAACCTGGTAAACACTGTGGTTTTCGTCCCCAACCTATCAGAATCATGCAAATATTCACACTGCAACAATTCTTCGAGAAATCGCGAGAGTATAGCTTGTTTCGTGGACATTTAAAAAGGCTTATAACCACTTTGCCGATTATATTTTGTGGGAGGTTTTGCAGGAATACGGACAGCTTTTCGTTGCCTGAAATTACCTATACGAATGTTCAAGTATTTGTGTCCGGATAAATTGTCTTACGTCTAAGCCATTCCACAGATGCATCGGACACCATCATCTGTGTGTACGTCCAACTCTCCTGATCATAATCTTCATGAACAGGATTAACATGCGGACGCGGGGGGAAGTGATATCAAAACTGTTGTATGTGGGATAACACGACTAGAATTTGCAGCTGACATGGTACTCCTTAACTCATTTCAGTATGAACTTTGCCATGTGCTAAATAGGTATGCCGCAGAGTGTTGCATGGCAACAAAAAAAATTAGTTCCTAGAATACTGAGACACTTGTTATCTCAAGGAAGTTTGCTCAGTGTACTCTACAGGCTAAACTAGCTGTACTGGAGCCTGTAGAGAACCAGTGACATTTTCACGAACGCTGCAAGGCAGGAGGCAGAATTCAATGCAAGAATTGCAGGAGTTGGTGCAGTAAACCGCCAGCTTTAGCAAACGGCCATCAGAAGGGAGGTAAGCATAACAGCAAAACTGGCTATCTGAATTCGGTGTCTGCGCCAAACCTTACATACAGTCATTGATCTTGAATAATAAATACGATCGAATAGAATCGGCTGAAATAACCTCAAAAGTAGGGGGCGTATCTCGGATACCGGGGAGTCGCTCCAGATAAAACCCGCTACTTCTGCAATGCTACGGACATGTATAAGGAAATCAACGCTGGATAGATTTTGCCCAGAAGACGATCGCTAACAAGATGGTTGGATAACATCAATGAGTTAGGTTGGTCTCAATTTGGCACCCAACCATGAAGACGGTTGCTTCTGATAGGAACCCCAGGTACGCGTGCCTGAGGACGTCGCCAGCACATTACCCTCTGAGTAAAATATGGATGCATAAGAAGGGGTTGTTGAAGCTGCTGGTGGTGGCGCAGGACCCTTTAATATTCAATGATAAATTATTGATTGGACGTGCCTAGTTGTATACCACCAGGAATAATTTTATGCAGAGAATTCAAGGTTAGGAGACTGAATATCAAGATGGATATCTGGTTGGTACGTGAGAGGACGTTAGGGAGACATATTGGTAGTTAGTTAGATGTATAGATGTATTCAATGTAAGCGATTGTCTTTGTGGATAGGGGACTAGCGTGTTGTGAACTTTTGCAAATCTCTAAATTTTAACTCAGTCTCAACTGCAGAAACCAGTTGTACTCCTAATTCAAATTAGGAGGTACGTTGATTACTGATAAGTGTGTTGGACGTACGTTCATAATGTTGTGGATTCGATTCTGGATTGGGCTCTGAACTATGTTCTTCAGCAAAACACTTCATTTCATCTTTCTCTAGTATATTCAGCTGAAAATGAGTACTATCAATAGCTTGGGGTTCAACTATGCGGTGGACTGACATCCTATCCAGGAGGAGTATTGTACTCTCAATTGCTTAATGCCTCAGAAATCGGGATAATCCTCTCCGGATTAATGAACCTCTGAGCTCGGAACAGACGTTAGACTTTTAGACTAATTCAAAAGGCCAACTTGTTACACTCCCTTTCTTACCGAATCTTATTAAGAATTGCATTTACGGGTACAAGTGTTTCTGGAATGCCCAGCATCATGGACGTTCAATTCATGAGCTGGCGCCTGTTCCGTTGGTGAAACAGCTGGAAAAATCCTCATGAGAATCGACGGAGGTACAAAACCAACAACAGATATATTCATATATTTAAGTGTATTGAAATATTGTTTTCCCCCGTGACAAGTATGTAACACGTGCTTAAGTTAATATTTTATAAACTCTATACTGGAACTATAACAGAATATTTGCCTCCTTGGAGAATTAAGAGATCAGTAGATGCCAATTCGACTGCTTTGCTAAACACGTTTGTGCTATTCCTCTAACATGTATTCCGCCTGATTCTTTTACAAAGAGATGTAAGAAGCTATTGAATAAACTGAATTCAACCTATTTTACATTACATTACATCCACTTATTCCTATTGACATTAGATCCCATCATCTTACAGTAAGATAACTGAATATCAAACTTAAAATATTCCTAGCCTCAAGGGCCATATTAATTCACTACCATCAAGTAAAATTCACATTGAAATATCTATGATATTCACATCGACAGTTTGTAATATGATACTTGAAAAGACATCAGAAGAAAACGAATTTAATATTTTGCATTTGCAGCCATATGAAATAAAGTTGGAATGACAAAGATTCACATGGGAATTTATGTATGCATATGCAGAAATCGGATTAGAGTTGTGTAATATTCAATATAAGAAATTAACATAAGTTAGTCATATAGGAGACGACGTTGGAAGAACAGACTGGAATATATATATTAATAATGTTTATAATAGCAGTAAAATAGAGGGCATGAACAAAATTCCTCTGGATGTATTCCTCATAACACTATATAATTTTAGATTATTCATAATATAAAATAACAGAATAGATAAAAAAAGAAGTCAATCATCAGATCAGACCTATCTTAGATGTGTTAAAAAGAAAAAGCAAATGGAATGGCTACGTAAGGAACATCTTTGATCATAGAGACTTTACTATGAATATTTATCTAAGACAAATCAATTTCAACGTCATTTAGTCATCAACCATTTTACATTAGTTATACATTAGTCTGCAAAATATAAAATAATTGTTTCTACTTTTGGCACAAGGGCATCTATTACCCCAGTGTATTACAAGTACTTTATTTTATCGACCCCGTAAGGATGAAAGGCAAAATTAACCTCGGTGGGATTTGAACTCAGAATGGCAAAGCCCGTAACTCAATGCGTCAAAGCATGGCGTCCGACCCTCTACTGATACTGCCAATCCATGCCACTTATTGTATACAATTTTTCTTTATACTCTGCACTCCGCCGTATACAGTACCCTCATGACATACCTCCAAAGTTCGGCTGTCACTCTAAGCTGTCACCCACATGCGATGTTGAATAATTATTTTTTTCGTTTTGTTTTCTTTCATCGCCACCACTCGCTATAACGAAGCTGTTTCTTTACACATTTTCGCCGAATTCTGTCTATCAAATGTCTTCAATATGTCAAAATCAGATGCATTCCAGATTCCAAGCTAAAACATACACACAGATAGACACACATTAACTTTGCCTTTCATCCTTCCGGGTTCGATAGAATAAAGTACCAATAATGCATTGGGTAATTGCTGGCCTTGTGCCAAAAGTAGAAACAATTATATATATAGGGCGGTGGATTGGCAGTATCGGTGGAGGGTCGGACGCCATGCTTTCCAGCATAGTTACGTCCCTTTACGATCTGAGTTCAAATCTCGCCGAGGTTGACTTTGCCTTTCATCCTTACGGGGTCGATAAAATAAAGTACCAGTAATGCACTGGGTATTTGCTGACCGTGTGCCTAAAGTAGAAACAATTATATATATATATATATATATATATATATATATATATATATATCCTAACTCGTGTGCTTCCTCTCCACATTTTATTATTGTATATATATATGTTTGTGTGTGTGTATGTATGTATGTATATATATATACGATTATTTGATCCAAGTGATACAATACAGTCAGCAGAAAATCACCAATTTCGATGGAATGAAAAAGTGTATATAAAATCGAAATGCATCAAAATGTAGGTAAGTTTTCATATCACAGTATACTGCATATTACTAAGTGAATATTTTACATGTCTTTTTCTATTTAATTTTGTATTTTCGATTCACTCTGCAGAAAATGTTGAAACCATTCTATGTATAATGGAAAACATTGTCGCCATGCATGAACATGAGATGCGAGATTTTTAAGAGATCTTCATTTTAACAAACTTTGGTATTGCTTGGTGATGATATGTCATGCCTAAAAGACTTTTAGAAAAAATAAAACAGACAACTATACCATCATATCACTGTCAACTCACATGCTGCTACAAACTATCTATTCAAACGTATATATGGTTATAATTCTCTGCATAGGTTTGACTGCTTAGAGTCTGTGTTGAAATTAGGTTATGCGTGGTATATATACTTTATTTCAAATATATTTCCTTTGACTAAAGTTGCGGCGTTGTTGCCATGTGATTGTTAGGCGTTTCACTGCATTGTAATTGTATCTCTATAGTTCAAAGCTAAAACTTCAAATGCGTGTTTTGATCACTTAAACATAAAACCGCTCACTATAAATACTTTCGAAAATATATGTTATTTCAAGGAATAATACTAAAACGATAAATCTAAGATGGACGGAGTTTGCTTACTCCGACGCCGTATGATATCTACCTATGTATAATTGTTTCTACATTAGGCAAAATGCCAGCAATTTCCCAGTGCATTACTGGTACTTTATTCTATCGACACCGTAAGGATGAAAGGCAAAGTCAACCTCGGCAGATATATAATACAAAGTTTTAGTTGGGATAAAAATATAAGACAACATATGTCGATCAATCGTTAAATATATCCACCTTGTCTTTCTCAAGTAAAATATGTTCATATATGTGTAATGTGTCTGTGTGTACGAGTGTGCGTATGTGTGTGTGTAGAAATTGTTTACCGGCATTCGTGTTTCATATTTGCGTTCCCCAAATTCGAACTAAAACCAGTTGCCCATGGGCATCGGTCAGGAGAATGTTTAAGAGTTAAAGGGAACTCTGTTATGTTTATGTCATTTAACTGAATAATGACAACATAGATGCTAAAATAGATGCAAATCCAGAAATATCCGCTTACATAATTAACTTATCTTATTTGCTATGGATTATGATCGTTTCTTTGGTTTATATATGTATATATATATATATATATATATATATATATATATATATATATATATATATATATATATATATATATATATATATAAATATATGTGTATATATATACATATATATACCGTCTATATATATATATATATATATATATATATATATATGTATATGTATATATATACCGTTCTTGAGTCATCTAGCCATTGAAGCTCAAATATATATATATATATATATATATATATATATATATATATATATATATGAATGTATATACAGTATATTTGACAATATACCGTATGTTTAATTAAAAACAATGTGAAGAGCTTGCGCTATTATTTTAGAGTAGTGACTACGTCGCTTACACTTTTTTTTCAACAAACAAAGGGAGATAAGCTGACAGATCAGTTTCGTACTGTTGGTAATCATCAGATCATAGGACTCGGATTTGCCTGTTGAAAATTACTGATGATTACAAACAGTATGAAACAGATATGTCAGCTTATCTCCCTTTGTTTCTTGAAAAATGTAAGTGACATAGTCACTACTCTAAAATAATAGCGCAAAGTCTTCAAATTGTTTTTAATTAAGCATACAGTATATTGCCAAATATACTATATATACATTAATGTACACATCGATATTTCAGAGCACCAAATCTAATTTTCAATTTTTGCTGGACCGGCAATCGCTCGGTATAATCAGTTCCTGATTATTACTGGAATTCTATAAGAAACCAACATCTATAATTTTCAACTAGCAAACGCTAATGCTAAGCTCTGATGATTACCAACAGTTTGAAACAGATCTGTCAGCTTATCTCCCTTGTGTGTTGAAAAAAAAGCAAGTGACATGGTCACTACTCTAAAATAATAGCGCAAGGACTTCAAAATGGTTTTAAATAAGCATACAGTATATTGCCAAATATACTATATATACATTCATGTATACAGCGCTATTCCAGAGCACCAATTCTAATATATATATATATATATATAATCATACTCCCTCTGTAAGAGCATAGAGTGCTCAACCGTCATACCGCCTATGGAAGCATTTTAGCTACCATCAGACACACATATATATATATATTACAAATCTTAAGGAAAATGCTGACGGTGCATTCGGTTTGAGAACCAAACGTTATTTCTACAGCATCATGGAGGATGTATTTGAAAACCATTATGAAATTAATGATGGTGTAGTAATGGTTCTGGAGTTGAGCATACAATTGTGTAATGGGAGATTAAGCGTTTGCTTTATGGAAACAATGCAATTTTATTTCATATTATGCATTCTCGAATTTAATATTCCAATACAAATTGAGTGCAATTATATTAATTAAAAGTGTTTATCGCTAATAGAAGTAAATTTAGTTTTGCCAGTTGTATTTGCGTGTAGAACTTTGCTTTTACACAGTACTGTGACATCAATGATCCCTGATAACACTTTAGTATTTACAGTGTCAGCTAAAATTCTTAGCTATATTTATATAAGTGAGAATAACGTATTGTTTTATGATGAGATTGCATGTTGTTCCACATCATATTTTATTGAAATATTAGCAGCTGACTAACTCTGCTGACTTTTTCTATATGTAAATATTGCTTCTGTTTTCTATAGAACATACAATGTATTATACATGGTTAATGGAATGTGTTCACAGCTGTGCTATTATTTTACACTCTTGCAATTTATATAAAGCGGGCATTGTGCATTACATAAGTTATTTCCTGTAATTTATGATCTAGATAATGTTAGGTAGTACGGTAGACGATATAGGCTATGTATAGTTCCTATGCTATTTAATTCAGTGATTTAGTTTCGATTCTAGTGTATTCTATTGTTGTCAAGTCTTAGGTTCTTTGCAATATCACGTTTTTTAAATTCTGTTTCCCCTGTGTTGCATCTCCGTCGGTTCTGACGACGAGTGCTACAATGGTACGAACAACGGACATTCCTTCTCATGAAGTGAACGCCCAAGTAGCAGAACATTACACAAACAACTTCATCCATAATGTATTTCTCGGGAAGATAAAACATGATACACTATGTAACAAGGCTGGCCATTTAAAATACACGCACAACTCTACAGAATACCGAAAACCTCTGGCTCAGAACCTACAAGCTAGTGATCATAAACCAAATATCCTAACAACTGCGGTACTCGCACTCACTTTCTTTACCTACGATATATAAGCATTATGATATTCTATTACACATAATTAAAACAAATATATATTATGTAAATTAACAGATAATTTAGGCTTATAACGAACGGAAAATACTTGCAAAACCATTTTTTTAATTACTGACTGTGAATTAAACAGAATAATATATGGAACCACTTTATTACATCAAACCTAATGCCATATAAGTTACTCTGTGAACTCTGTAGGAGGAGTATATTTGACAGATTGGTTCAATCAGAGCTGACTCGGGATTAAGCAATACAAACATGAAATTGCATTGCCACTTGAAAAGAATTTGAATAATATAAAAGTAAGAATATTAAGTATATAATACTGACATATTTCTGAATACAAAGCTAGCTGCATGATACATATATTAAAATGTTTCAAATTTACATTATTGCTATTAGAATTTGAAGAGGTTAGAGTGCAGTAGTTGTTCAATTTGTAAAGAAGTTCACCTTAAATCTATGTGGTTACGTATTCACTCCCATTTTGCGAATTATTAGCAAAGTGCCGTCCACCTTAAGGTCAGATCAATTGAACTCATCAATAAAATGTTGTATACGAACATTATATCGAATTATTTTCGACCCACTTATGCAAAAAATAGAAGTTTTATTTCATCTTCCTACGATGATTAACAAAATTGCATCCAAAATACTGCGATCGATATAATCAATCGTTCCCAATCAAGGCGACGCTTACCCGTTGAATAATTGTAGCACCTAAGAGATAAGAAAACAATATAAATATTATTCGTTCGTGGAAATAATTTTGTTATAACTAAATGCTTAAATTAATCAAGAAATAATGGGCATTGAGCAGGGTGTGCTTCTAGAAATATAGCACTTAGAATTAATAAAACATATTATAAGACAATGTAATAAAAAAAATGTTTTCTATGATTTATTGTATAATTCTCAAACGTTCTCACTAAGCTACTCGGTTGCACATTCATTTGTATTGGGGCCACATACAGCAAAGTCCTGCCGCTTACAAGCTTTGTAAGTTGATCCGCATAAGCATCAAATTAAAAATATTTTTGCTTGAAGCATGAACTGTTCCATTCAATGGTTACAAAATATCACATGGAACATTGGACACTACGATTATCAATCAGATGCGGAATCGCCTATATGGTCAGGCAATTTGCTAAAAGCAGCAGGGAAGATTTTCAAGGATCGCATACCACTCCAGTAAAAATCTTAGAACGAATTGGATACAGTCAATAAATTAGACAGGATTAGCACAGTAAGAAAAGAAGTCACCAAACGTCAGTTTGTTCAGGGCTAGCAGCGAGGGATAAATGATACTGTACCGCCATAATTAATTATTGAGTAAATATTTGATATATTTCAGCGTGTGACGAGTTAATAGACCATGTAGAATTATGTTCCATAAATCAGTTTAATACATAGAAAAAAATAGTATCAACACCATAACATTTTTCAACGACATGAATATCAGAAACTGACATCTAAACTATAATAAAGCAAGGAGCGCGGGACTGCCTCCAGAATATAATTGTTTTTATCCCATTTGTAAAATAAGTTGCATTACTTTGAATGAATAATGAATGAATATTACATAATGTATCTACTAAAATTCGTAACACATGATTAAACATATATTTCAATACTTCCGGTATATCTATAATAGAGAGAGAGAGAGTGAAAGAGAAAGATGAAGCGATTTGGATATTTTTCAACACGGTGATGTGTATATGTGTGTGTGCATAGTGTGTATGCTGTTGATCTTTGATTTCATAAAATTGCTAGAGCGAGAAAGAGAGATTGTATGTGTGAGTATATAAAGAGAGGAGTGACTGTGACATATATATATATATATATATATATATATATATATATATTGTTTTGATACGCGTTTTGCTGCTACCACAGTTGTTATGACTACCTCATACTACTCTCTCTCTCTCTCTCTCAGGTGTTCGAATAGCAGACGATAATACATATTTCAACCATATATTTATTTCAAAGATTTCTTTTCTCCGTTTCAGCTATATATATATATATATATATATATAGGAAAAAGTATGACCCTGATGGAAGAGCTCAAGCCGTTTTGACGGCTATTTCTGGCGTCCAGATATAATCGTCGAAACGGCTTGAGCTCTGCTGTCGGTGTCATAATTTTTCCTATTTCCTACACTACTACCCTAAGTATTGAGTACTCTGGTGCGTTATGGTCCATCTGGTTCCTTACCACAATTCCTTTGTTATATATATATATATATATATAAATGTAAGTATGTTTTTGAAACAGTGAGCGAGTTTGAAATTAGAAATATAAGCCATCACCTGATAGTGGGGTTTAGAACCCTCAGAGAAATGGAAAAAGATGAGTATTGACGTACATGGGAGTCGAACCCACATCTTTGGTTATCCAGACCACTGTGCTACCATTACAACAACACATGACCCATCTCTTTCCATTCAAATTAGAAGCTACATTCTTAGCGAGAGAAAATGACAAGTAAGTCTAAAAATTACTTTAGTCAAAAATATGGTGATAGCTTATATTTCTAATTTCAAACTCGGTCACTGTTTCAAAAACATACTTACTTGTAATTTTCACTCGCTAAGGATGTAGGCTCTAATTTGAATGGAATGAGATGGGTGATGTGTTGGTGTAATGGAATCACAGTGGTCTGGATAATCATATATGTGGATTCGAATCCCATGTACGTCAATACACACCTTTTTTCCATTTCTCTGAGGGTTCTAAAACCCCACTACCAGGCTAAAAATGACTTTAGTCAAAAATACGGTGATAACTTATATATATATTTATATTTATATTTTAACATATATTTACTTCTAACATTTCACCGTAGAGATACCATGCATTTATACATAGAGTGAATATTGGGCGCAGAAAACATTTCTCATCTAAATGCCAACACATGGCAACAGACGCACAATGACAAAGAGAGAAGAAGGCAAATCAGTCAAACAATAATCGCTCTACAACATCCCAACACAGTTCTACAAATGTAATCCAGTTAACACACCAACAACAACTGGCAACAAATGCACCAAACGTTCAGACATGAAGGAACCGGTCAATTGAAGGTATGGCAAAGAATCCTGAAGATGAACCTTTTCAAGAGAAAACTCTTCTTTCCATAATGCCACAACATAATGCAGGGAGTCTCTTTGCCTCTGTTTGTCGGCACTGCAAAGCTTAATGCTGACTGTATGAACCGAAATCTTTGCGCTGCTTCCAGGGAAAAGTGACACTCCCTCAACTTTCTCCTCCTCCACCAAATATACTGAAATATTTCGATATCACTCAACCACGAAATTATTTTCTCCATAAGATACGGGGATATAACAATGTGCCTGCCTTAGCTTCAATTGGTTGCAAAGAGATTAAAGTACCAGGATTTAGTCCCACATTTAAAATCCAAGGTAAGATTTATCACTAATTCCAACTGATGCTTCACCCAATTTTTTCCCAGCTATACTTCTATCATGCAGATCATGAGCTTCAGAATCGCTTGCATCATGCTAATTTAGATGCTGCTGTCCAGCAGGACCTGCAAAGAGACTTGCACGACTGCAACACCTATATAAGAAGCTTCAAGTCAGTCATTAAAATACCGCTCTCTGAAAATGTGAATATTGACCTACATGCTGACAGAGTAAAACCCACTGATTTTCATTGTCGCACATATAACCTTCCAATGGCATCTAAGATTGCTGTTATTAAACCAGCATTAGGTTTTTGGGTGTCATCATTCATAGAAGAGATGGTGCTCTTCAGAGGATTCATCAGTTCCACCGTTCTTATGATCCTCCGATTTATGTGCTACTGTTTCCTTGGGGGAATGATGGGTTTCAAGTTGGTTTGAAAAGGATTGACAACAACCACACACTCACACTCACTGATTTCTACTGTTATCGGTTTCAGGTTAGGTAAGGTGACTGTAACTTTATCATGAAAAGCAGGCGGCTGATGCAGCAATATGCTGTAGATGCCCTGGCAAAAATAAAACATTGTCGCCTCAAATGGGCCCACAACAATCACACCATGATACGAGCTGCAAAGTATGAGGGTTTGTATGATGCTGTGGCTGAAGGAGATTCAGTAACTGCAGGCCTGAGAATTGTTCTTCTGTCTCCCATCTATGAATCTCCTCACGTCTACAGTGTGTGCTTTCAGAATTCGATGACTGTGGTTCGACACATGGGAAAGCCATATTATTCCATCACGGTAACAACTAACCCTAACTGGGATGAAATAAAAAATAGTTTGCACCCTGGTGAAGAACCTAGAGACCATCCTGATATTTGTGCAAAGGTTTTCAAGATCAAGTATGACAGCTTCATGGATGACATATTGAATATAAATGTCCCAGGAGAAGTTGTGGCTCATTCTGCTACAATAGAGTGGCAAAAACGAGGCTTCACTCATGCTCTTATGTTGCTGATAATGGCTGAAGATAGCAAGCCCAAAACTGCTGATGCCATTGATCAGGTTGTGTAGTTTGAGATTCCTGATAAAGAGACCAATCCAATTCTGATACGATCATCAGAACCTGCAACATTCATGGCCCATGTGGACAAGTTAATATGATGTGCCCATGTATGGAAGGGCTAGGATAACAACGCCATTGCTCAAAAAGTTATCTCAAGGCATTCAGACAAACCACATTTGTTGTCGAACATTTCTTTCCGGAGTATAGAAGAAGGGATAGACAGCATGGTGGTCACACCCATACAATCCAACTTAAATGTCAATAATTTACTGTTGATAATCGTTTGATTGTTCCATAAAACCCTCTCATCTCATTGAGATATCAGTGCCACATCAATTGTGATGCTGTCCACAGTGTCAAGGCTGTTAAGTACCTATATAAGTACATCACGAAAGGATCAGACAAGATCACTTTCACTATTAAGGATGATCAAGGAAATTATGTCCATGCCCAAAATGAGATTGTGACCTATATCAATGCACCGTACATCTCAGCCCAGTAAAGCATTCTGGAGAATCTATGAATTTCCATTACATTATTGAACACCGCCAGTTGAAAAGTTGCCTTGCCATTTACCTGGGGAACAAATGGTCGTGTATGAGCGAGGACAGGAAGAAAGTGTTGTTTCTTGGGGACAGCCAATGATTAAGTTGACGGAATATTTTCAACTGAATATTAGAGATCCACTGGCACAAAACATAGTGTATATTGACATTCCTAACTATTTCACTTGGACAAAGAAAAAGTGGCAAAGAAGACAAAACGGACATCTGGATGCTGATCAACAATTTACGAGTGAATCTCTTGGACGCATTCCAACAGTATCACTCAGTAGACATCAATATGCATAATATTACCTCAAAATGATCCTACATCACAAGGCTGGGTCAACGTCATACAAATAATTGAGGTGAATTGAAGGAGTTGAATTTCTAACATTCCAAGAGGCATGCAGGAATCTTGGTCTGTTAGACGAAGATGGAGAAAAAGACAAAGCTATGGAAGAGGCCTCACCCATTACGCTTGGTCCTCAGCTGCGAGAGATTTCTGCACCATTTTATTGTACTGCATGCCAAATGAACGTCTGCAGTTCGGGGAGAAATGGAAGAATTTTCTTGCAGAGGATATCATGCAATAACGCCGTGAGCAAGTCATGTCCATGCAAACCGTGCAGATTGTTCTACAGAAGATGCAACAAAGACTTCAACATGATGGCTTGGACATTCATGCCAACTATGGACTTCCTCGGCCAGATCCAACTATTGTTGCCATACCAGAAAACAACAGGGTTCTTATGGCAGAAACTGATTTCAATAATACCAACTGCAAGCAAACATAAATTAACTTCTGCCAACATTGAATCCTTAGAAACTGGTTATTTTTTCACAAAGTAATCACCTTTGTAACTGAAAATGAAGGCAGAATGTTCTGCTTTAATGCAAATGCAGGTACAGGAAAGACCTATGTCATAAACATCCTATTGGATTACCTGCGATCTAAAAAAGAAAATTGCACTTGCGACTGCCATATCTGGAATAGCAGCCACTTTACTTCACAAATGTAGAACACTTCATTCCAAGTGCAAGATTCCTCTCAATGTGACTCAATCAACTATCTCCTTCCCAAAGAGGGATGACACAGGTAAACCTATGCAGCAAGCTCACCTGCTAATCATTGATGCGATAGGTATGGGACATAAGCATATCTTTGAATACCTTGACATGAGCTTCAAAGATGTTCGAGAATGCAAAAAGCCATTTGGTGGTCTAACAGTATTACTACCTGGTGACTGGAAGCACATTTTTCCTGTTGTACGTCATGGTGCCAGATCACAAATAGTTGAGGCAACCATCAAGAGATCCTATCTCTGGGACTATGTGGAAACCATGGAGATGACAACCAATCAACGGTTAATTAATACAGAGGATTCTGATGAAAGACAGTTTGCAAACTACCTTCTTCATGTGGGAAATGGTAACTTCCAACTGTTCCAACTGTAGGTGTATTAACAATTATTCTGCCAAATGAACTGTGTATGGAATATGGTAATGTGTCAGGACTGTGTATACAAATCTTCCAGGAAACTACACAAACCCACTATCGCTTGGAAATAGAGCCATTATCACCCCCAACAAATCATGCAGCAAGATTGGTGAGGGAGTTCATGGTCAACAAGTTCCCTGGTCATGATATAATCTACAGAAGCTCTGATACAGTAGATAATGAACTGCAATATCCAATTGAGTTCATAAACAAACTTGCACCATCAGGATTCTCAACACACATACTTAAACTGAAGAAAGGCAGTTGCATCATGCTTCTGATAAATCTGGATCCTCTAAATAGGCATTGCAATGGTACACGCTACATCATCATCAGTTTACATAATCATGTCATTGAAGCTGAAGTGGCATTGGGTCCCAATGCTGGAACAAGTTTGCTAATCCCAAGGATACCACATGTATCTCAAGTGCTTGAGTTCCATTTACTCACAAGCAATTTCCAGTCAAACCAGCCTTAGCCCTTACATACAGCAAGGCACATGGGCAGACATTTGAAAAGATAGGTGTATATCTACCAACACAATTATTCTCACATGGTCAGATGTATGTTGCATTATCACGACTTACAAAAAAAAGAAAATATAAAATTATCAAATGAAATGGGTCTTTTACTGTGTCTACAAAGAAATTCTACAGTGATGTGAAACAGCTCTTTTAGTTGAAATGCATTTCAGTTTCTTTTTAACTGCTAGAAAAGGGACACTACAAAGGCTTAAGTAGTCTATACGAGAATACAGTAAAACAACAATATAGCTAGGGTCAACTCAAAATAATGGTAAAGGTAATTCATTCAGTCATACCAGCAGCATTTATTTTCAAATTCAATGCTTGAAGCTTCCCATCGACATTCTCAAGTGAAGATTCATGAACATTTTCCGTCAACGGTTTCATCTCTTTTCCATCTCCATCATCGCTTTCTTTAAAATGTTTC
>OZ024750.1:50064674-50114674 GCA_964016885.1 Eledone cirrhosa
AGG
This sequence comes from Eledone cirrhosa, assembly GCA_964016885.1. Lineage (NCBI taxonomy): Eukaryota > Metazoa > Mollusca > Cephalopoda > Octopoda > Eledonidae > Eledone > Eledone cirrhosa. Next base: position 50,064,678 of record OZ024750.1, read on the forward strand.
TAGATATATATATATATATATGTATTGAAGTTTCCGTAGAAAATTGAAAAATTCAGAGAAATTAAGAGTGCTCTATGTAAGTTACAGAGCTTATAAATGTATATATATATATATATATATATATATATATATATATATATATATATATATATATATATATATATATATACATTATGAAGAGAGAAGAAACATTTAGATATAATTAGTAATAAAATGTATCATACCTAAACTGTTCCTAAATTCCTCGACTACGTAGTTTCGTGGCATAAACAAAAACAATATATCAAAGATATAGAGTCCTTGCGAGGTCTGCCGACTTATCAAGAGGATACCTCATTTTACTAGTCTCAAGAACGCGTCTACACGACGTGAGAAAGAATCCCAAAAGGCGGAGGGGGAGACAGTCACGCGATATAACGGTCGAGAAACAGAGCTAAGCCTGTTATAACCACGAAGAAAATACCACGGAGGCGGAGGGGGTATTCATATCGAGGCGGTAGAAGAGGTAGTGAAGAAGGCGAGAAGTATGAGTAATGGAAGCTTTCCAGTTGTCCCCACACTTCAAAGATTGCTCGACCAGAGGGAGTTATTAATATATTTAGAAACACACAGATACATGCGGACACACACATATATACATGAATGCATCCGCACCCAACTGTGAGTTAAGGGTGCCAACTTCACCGATGTTGCTCAATGAATGACTGGGACAGACCAATTCAGTTTGAACCAGACTGAACCATATCAGAGTTAAAAATACATTATGAAGAGAGAAGAAACATTTAGATATAATTAGTAATAAAATGTATCATACCTAAACTGTTCCTAAATTCCTCGACTACGTAGTTTCGTGGCATAAACAAAAACAATATATCAAAGATATAGAGTCCTTGCGAGGTCTGCCGACTTATCAAGAGGATACCTCATTTTACTAGTCTCAAGAACGCGTCTACACGACGTGAGAAAGAATCCCAAAAGGCGGAGGGGGAGACAGTCACGCGATATAACGGTCGACGCGTTCTTGAGACTAGTAAAATGAGGTATCCTCTTGATAAGTCGGCAGACCTCGCAAGGACTCTATATCTTTGATATATTGTTTTTGTTTATGCCACGAAACTACGTAGTCGAGGAATTTAGGAATAGTTTAGGTATGATACATTTTATTACTAATTATATCTAAATGTTTCTTCTCTCTTCATAATGTATTTTTAACTCTGATACTGGTTCAGTCTGGTTCAAACTGAATTGGTCTGTCCCAGTCATTCATTGAGCAACATCGGTGAAGTTGGCACCCTTAACTCACAGTTGGGTGCGGATGCATTCATGTATATATGTGTGTGTCCGCATGTATCTGTGTGTTTCTAAATATATATATATATATATATATATATATATATATATATATATATATATCGGCATGGGCGTGCGTGTGAATAGATGTGCATGTATGTATATATATATGTGTATATGTATGTATGTGTGTATATGCATGTATGTATGCGTGTATGTGTATGTATGATTTTATGTGTTTTTGTATGTATGTATATATATTTATATATATATGTATATGTGTATGAGCTTGTTCGCGTATATGCATGTGTTCTACTTTTTATTTATTTTTTCTAGTGTTACTTTATATATTACAAGCCCTCCCACTTACTTTCTCTTTGCCTTTCTTTTTTATTCTTATCTTATATATTATTTCATTTATTCATCATATTTTATATTTCCTATCGATCTTCCATCTGACACAGCGTTGACTTTATACGCTCCCTTCCATGTATATATCATATACATTATGTGGTTGCGCGTGTGTGTATGTTTATATGCGTGCGTTCTTTCATTCTTGTATGTGTATATATTTCAGCCCATAGACCCTCAGTCTGTATGTATGCTAACTACAATATCTTACAATTTCTTTTCAACATATATATATATATGTTTTTGTCGTCACACATACACTAATATGTTTGCCCTCATGTATGTACTTACGTACATATTTTTTCACTATACACATGCGGTTGTACATCCACAGACATGTACATATGTACATATGTACGTTAATACGAGTATACACACATTTACACACATCCCCTTACTATATTCCTTTAATTTTATTTTTTATACATTTCTTGTATTAGCCTTTCTTGAGGATATTTTTCAAATATTTCACTATGATATTTACTGCCTTGTCTGACGAACGAATGTGGACGTTTCTTGTATTCGTCTTATTCGGGAAACGTTTGGTAATGAGGTAATTATATTTGATTTTTTATTTTACATTAAATATATATCTATATATATATATATATTATTAAAAATCACTAACATAGACATTTCACATCTAAAAAGCCGAGTATTTTTATTAATGTAATTTTTATGGTAGTAATTATGCATTATTTAATGTTTATTTACGTATATTTGCTTATATATATCTATGCATATATATATATATATATATATATATATATACACATATATGAGTGTGTGTGTGTGTGACAAAAGAATAAATATATATTTATATATAGTGAGAGAGAGAGAGAGAGAGAGGAGAGAGGGTACAGAGAGAGAGCAAGAAAGATAGATGTGTGTATATGTATGCACACGAATATATATATGTACGTGTGTGTGTGTGTGTGTATGATTTTAATATGTTTGAAACTGATAATTACTTTTTTTTATATTGATTCTATATGTGTATTTTGATAGACAAATATAAAAGCCGGTAAGACCATACACTAGCTGCACACACAGCTACATCTCGAATAGTCAGTGAGAAAGACTCCATGCACTCACACATACTCGTATAGACGATTACATTTATATTTCTAATTAACAATCAACCCTTTGGCATACCACTCATCTTGATACATTTTCGCACCATCTCTCTCTCTCTCTCTCTCTCTCTACTGTTATGAATAACTTTCTGTCAAGAGAGATCTCGAGATTTGCAGAATCCTGAAACTTTTGATTAAATTATTTTACAATATTCATTCCGACTCATTAGTGAGTGAGTTCAAATCCCATCGAGGTTAACTTTGCTTTTCATCCTACGGTATCGATGTACAAAAACAAACGAGAGATGCGAGAAAACATTACTGCCCTTCTGTCTAATGAGATATAGAAGAAAACATTACTGCCATTGTGTCTAAGGAGAGAGGTGAAAAAACATTACTACCTTTGTGTCTAACGAGAGATGGGACAAACAGTACTGACCTTGTATCTTACAGGGGATGGGAGAAATCATTACTGCCATTGTGGCTTACGAGATATGGGAGAAAACATTACTGCCCTTGTGTCTTACAGGGGATGGGAGAAAACATTATTGCCATTGTGTCTAACAAGAGATGGGAGAAAACATTACTGCTCTTGTGGCTACCAAGAGATGGGACAAAACATTACTGCCATTTGTCTAACGAGATATGGGAGAAAACATTACTGCCATTGGGTCTAACGACAGATGGGCGAAATCATTACTGCCATTCTGTTTAAAAGGGATGGGAGAAAACATTACTGCCCTTGTGCCTTACAAGAAATGGGGGAAAATATTACTGCCCTGGTGCCTTACAAGAAATGGGAGAAAACATTACTGTACTTGTGTCTAACAAGGGAGGTTGAAAACATTACTGCCATTGTGCCTTACAAGAAATGGGGTGAAACATAACTGCCCTGGTGTCTAACGAGAGATGGCAGAAAACATTACTGACTTTGTGTCTATGAAGAGATGGGAGAAAACATTACTGTCCCTGTGTCCAACGAGAGATGGGAGAAAACATTACTGCCCTTGCGTCTAACAAGAGATGGGAGTAAACATTTCTGACCTTGTGTCCAACGAGAGATGGGAGAAACATTACTGGACATTTGTCTAACGAGATATGGGAGAAAACATTACAGCCTTTGTGTCTAACAAGAGATGGGAGAAAACATTATTGCCCTTGTGTCTTGCAGGAGATGGGAGGAAATATTACTGCCCTTGTGTCTAATGAGAGATTGGAGAAAAGATTCCTGCCAGTGTGTCTAACGAGAGATGAGAGAAAAGATTACTGCCCTGGTGACTAACAAGAGATGGGAGAAAACATTACTGCCATTGTGTCTAACGAGAAATGGGAGAAAACATTACTGCCCCTATGTCTAACGAGAGATGGGAGAAAACATTACTGATCCTGTGTCTTACAGGCGATGGGAGAAAACATTACTGCCCTTGTGTCTAAGGAGAGAGGTGAGAAAACATTACTGCCTTTGTGTCTAACGAGATACAGGGGGAAACATTACTGACCTTGTGTCTTACAGGGGATGGGAGAAAACATTACTGCCACTGTGTCTAACAGAGATGGGAGAAAACATTACTGGCTTTGTGTCTAATGAGGGAGGTGAGAAAACATTACTGCCCTTGTGTCTAACAAGATATTGGAGAATACATTACTTCCCTTGAGTCTAACAAAAGATGAGAGAAAACAGTATTGCCATTGTGTCTAAGGAGGGAGGTGAGAAAACATTACTGCCCATTTGCTTTACAAGAAATGGGGGAAAACATTACTGCCCTTGTGTCAAACGAGAGATGGGAGAAAAATTACTGGACTTGTGTCTAACGAGATACGGGAGAAAGCTTTACTGGCTTTGTGTTTAACAAGAGATGGGAGAAAACATTGCTGCCCTTGTGTCCAACGAGAGGTGGGAGAAAACATTACTGCCCTTGTGCCTTACAGGAGATGGGAGAAAATATTCCTGCCATTCTGTCTAACAGAGTTAGGAGAAAAAAATTACTGCCCTTGTGTCTAACGAGAGATGGGACAAGAGATTACTGGATTTGTGTCTAAGGAGAGATGTTAGAAATCATTACTGGACTTATGTCTAACGAGAGATGGTAGAAAATATTACTGCCCTGGTGCCTAACGGGAGATGGGAGAAAACATTATTGCCATTGCGTCTAACAGAGATGGGAGAAAACATTACTGCCCTGGTGCCTAACAAGAGATGGGAGAAAAGATTGTTGGATTTGTGTTTAAAGAGAGATGGGAGAAAACATTACTGCCCTTGTGTCCAACGTTAGATGGGGGAAAACATTACTGCCCTTGTTTCTTACTGGAGATGGGAGAAAATATTCTTGACATTGTGTCTAACAGAGTTAGGAGAAAATATTACTCCCCTTGTGTCTTACGAGATTTGGGAGAAGACATTACTGGACTCGTGTCTAACGAGAGAGGTTAGAAATCATTACTGCCCTTGTGTCTAACGAACGATGGCGGAAACATTACAGCTCTGGTGTCTAACGAGAGATGGGAGAAAACATTACTGGACGTCTGTCTAACGAGAGATGGGAGAAAACATTACTGGACGTGTGTCTAACAAGAGATGGGAGAAAACATTACTGCACTTGTGTCTTACAAGAGATGGCAGAAAATATTACTGCCCTTGCGTCTAACGAGAGATAAGAGAAAACATTACTGCCATTGTGTCTAACGAGAAATGGGAGAAAACATTGCTGCCATTGTGTTTAACAGAGATGGGAGAAAACATTACTGTTTCTGTCTAACAAGATATGGGAGAAAAAATAACTTCCCTGGTGACTAACGAGAGATTGGAGAAAACATTACTGACCTTGTGTCTAACAAGAGATGGGAGAAAACATTGCTGGCTTTGTGTCTAACAAGAGTTGGGAGAAAACATTACTGACCATGTGTCTAACAAGAGTTGGGAGAAAACATTATTGCCCTGTGTCTAACGAGAGATGGGAGAAAACATTACTGCCCTTGTGTCTAACAAGTGATGGGAGAAGACATTAGTGGACGGGTGTCTAACAAGAGATGGGAGAAAACATTACTGCACTTGTGTCTTACAAGAGATGGCAGAAAATATTACTGCCCTTGCGTCTAACGAGAGATAAGAGAAAACATTACTGCCATTGTGTCTAACGAGAAATGGGAGAAAACATTGCTGCCATTGTGTTTAACAGAGATGGGAGAAAACATTACTGTTTCTGTCTAACAAGATATGGGAGAAAAAATAACTTCCCTGGTGACTAACGAGAGATTGGAGAAAACATTACTGACCTTGTGTCTAACAAGAGATGGGAGAAAACATTGCTGGCTTTGTGTCTAACAAGAGTTGGGAGAAAACATTACTGACCATGTGTCTAACAAGAGTTGGGAGAAAACATTATTGCCCTGTGTCTAACTAGAGATGGGAGAAAACATTACTGCCCTTGTGTCTAACAAGTGATGGGAGAAGACATTAGTGGACGTGTGTCTAGCAAGAGATGGGAGAAAACATTACTGCCCTTGTGTCTAACGAGATATGGGAGAAAACATTACTGGACGTGTGTCTAACAAGAGATGTTAGAAAACATTACTGCCTTTGTGTCTAACGAGAGATGGGTGAAAACATTACTGCCCTGGTGTCTAACGAGATATGGGAGAAAATATTACTGCCCCTCTGTCTAACGAGAGATGGGAGAAAACATTACTGACCTTCTGTGTTAGAGGGGATGGGAGAAAATATTACTGCCCTTGTCTAAAAAGAGATGGGAGAAAACATTACTGCCTTTGTGTCTTACAAGAAATGGGGGAAAACATTACTGCCCAGGTGTCTTACGAGAGATGGGTGAAAACATTACTGCCCTTGTGTCTAGCAAGAGATGGGAGAAAACATTACTGCCCTTGTGTCTAACGAGAGATGGGAGAAAACATTACTGGCTTTGTGTCTAACGAGAAATGGGAGAAATCATTACTGCCCTTGTGTGCAACGAGATATGGGAGAAAACATTACTGGACGTGTGTCTAACAAGAGATGTTAGAAAACATTACTGCCTTTGTGTCTAACGAGAGATGGGTGAAAACATTACTGCCCTAGTGTCTAACGAGATATGGGAGAAAATATTACTGCCCCTCTGTCTAACGAGAGATGGGAGAAAACATTACTGCCCTTGTGTCTAACGAGAGATGGGTGAAAACATTACTGCCCTGGTGTCTAACGAGATATGGGAGAAAATATTACTGCCCCTCTGTCTAACGAGAGATGGGAGAAAACATTACTGCCCTTGTGTCTAATAAGAGATGAGAGAAAATATTACTGCCCTTGTGTCTAACGAGAGATGGGAGAAAACATTACTGCCATTGTGTCTAACGAGAGATGGGAGAAAACATTACTACCCTTGTCTCTAACGAGAGATGGGAGAATATACTTAGCTGTATTCTTCCAATCATTATATATTTATAATATTTGAAAGTTAATTTTGATATTCACCATTTCAAAATAAATTACCATTCACATTGTTGTGTGGGACTACCTAAAACAAAATGCTGACCTCATACCTCGAATGGGAACTATTATTGCTATGAGTCAACAAACATACAGGAACAAACTCACCTTTTCATTTAATTCATACCACCTACCCCAACCCGAAACATTACGATAAATCTCTTACATATCTTACCAATATCCGGCTCCCATATTCCTTCTTTTTCTATTCTGACTTTACCTCCTTTTTCTTATCCTTATTTCGAACTTCTACATTTCCCTTGCCGAATTTACCTCGATATTCCTAATTTTTTGCTCATTTTGGAATACTCTGTCTCCATTTGCGTAACATATTAATGTACATTCCATACCTTATATAGAAATTAGAGAGAGCATGTGTACCTGTCACATGCACTCTACTCTCTCACTATCCTCCTATTCCTCCCACTATCATTCTCCCCGGTCTACCTCGCTTATTACTTCACTAGATAGGAACACCAAGCCAAAGAATATACCATATATATATATATATATAATAGAAAAAAAATATATATATATAATAGAAAAAAACCGTACTACCTACACTTTATACATTATTATTTCTTTATACATCTACGGTCGTCTCAACGCCGCTACAATATTTAATCAATTGAAAAAAACCTGATACTATCAGTTAAGTTACTCCATTATTGGTGCCTTACACAAAGCCGCATAATAAAAAAAATAACAGTAAATTGATTAAAATCATAAGAGAAATTATCTAGAATAATACATGATTGACAGTATACAAAAGCAAAAGCACAAGTTTGTGTATCTAATTTTTAGACAGGTAAAGGGTTACGAACGTTTTTTTACATATATGTTAAATGGTTATAGCAGGAGTTGGTAGAAATGATATTTTTTATGAAGAGTTCTCATTGCTTTGTGCTAAAACGACCGCAGATGTATAATATTATGATAACAATATTAATCATTGTCATATATATGAGAGTGTTGAAGTTTGGTTGAAGCATTGTGGAATAATAAAAATGGTGGTTTCGGAGCCTGTATATTTCGGATTTCGCATCCACCAACTGTGTGTTTTCCGAGGGAGAAAGTTTTTATTCGGAGAGGGACAACACGTGGCCTCTCTTGTCTATCGTGTGTGTACAACTGAACTACTCAGAAGCGCGCGTGTGCGCACAGAATAGCTGCGGTCAGATAAAGTTCTATACTAGAGTAGTGCGATGATGTTGAGTCAGTGCGTACGCATCTTCACTCTCAATTTCTTATATACAGTATTAAATACTTGCAGGTGTGGTGTTGGTATTGGTAGTCTGCGACTAAACACTTTCCTCCTCGGAAAACCCATAGTTGATGGATGCGAAATCCGAAATATAGGGAAAATTAAATCACATCCAATGTAACTCTATCACGTGTTATTATTTTACACTCTTTCACACGTTCCTCTACACACTATATGTCTCATTCTACATTTCCTCTTACATGATTCTGTTAAGCGGAGATTTACCCATCTGCATTGTTGAGGCTACCAAAACGACCAATTTTACATACATATATGTATATATATATAAATATATGTGTATGTGTCTGTGTGTGTGTGTGTATACATATATACATATACAGACACATATATATATATATATGTCTATATATATATATATATTAGAAAGTGAGGTTTTTTTTTACAAAATGAAAAATAACCGAGGTGCCCTACACGAGTGGAAGTATAAAGAAAAAGGGATGAAATCGAAAATGCAACTGAAGTCTTATTTTTTTTAAAAATATATATATTTATTTGGTTCCTTTACCGGTTTCGCAGTTCTTCTGCTTTTCAAAAGGTGAGTTGAGATGGAGGGTCTGTGGTTTTTCTCACATCTGGTTGGTCTCTAAATGTTACTTGTTTTATATGGAAAAAGTGGCTCTAAAACCAGGATTTTCGAGAAGTAATTTGATTGGTTTGTCAATAATTATAATAAATTTCGCGCCAGTTCGCCAACGAGATAAATGACGATATCTCACACTTCTGTAGAAAATTACGTCTCACAGAGGAATTCTTTGACAAGGAGAATAACGACGAATCAATTGTACGGAATAAAAGCAGCTACAACCCAACAAAAGGTAGAAACAGAGTTCTGGACAAATTTTGTGACCACATAGCTACCTTCCCATACCATGAACTACCGCAACCTAAACCCAAACCCAACACAAGTCGAAGGGAATGGGAGATTATCCATGAACTAAAAAACAATCCGGACATTGTAATTAAGGAAGCGGACAAGAGAAGTACTGTTGTCATTATGGAGGCTGAAAAATATAAAAATTCTATGTTCTCTCTCTTACAAAATGCTAATTACTATGAAAGAGTAAAAAACTACCAGCAATCAAAAATAATGACCAAATTAAACACACTGATTTATCGATACCAGGAAGACCTAACTAAAAAGGAACGCGATTATTTAACAAATTTTGAATACAAAACCAGCAACCTTTACGGACTTCCGAAGATCCACAAATGTAAAATAATCAACGATGCCTGTAAACAATCCACCTCAGCCTGCGTGAACACACAATACCCCACAGACCTTAAATTAAGACCAATTGTAGCGGGCCCACAATGTGAAACACACAGATTGAGCAACTTTATAGACATACTACTGAAACCAATACTGAAACACATACCAAGCCTTGTAAGAGACGATCTGGACCTCTTAAACCACCTCCCCAAACATGTCAACAACGACACTATTATTGTGTCTTTCGATGTAGTGAATCTCTACACAACGATCCCACACCAATACGAACTAGAAGCAATAGGATTCTGGCTAGAGAAATATCCCAATGAGATACCTGACAGAATAGAAAAAAGCTTCATCACCGAGGGATTAAAATTCATCCTACAGAACAACTTTTTTGATTTCGATGGCAATACTTACAAGCAAATATCGGGGACTGCGATGGGCACAAAAGCCGCTCCAACTTATGCCAACTTAGTCATGGCATACTTAGAAGTCCAGATATATGAACAGTCCAAATCAAAATACGGATTGAACTTACACAAATATTTATCAGAGAATTGGAAACGCTACTTGGATGATTGCCTCATTCTTTGGTCCCACACACTCGACCAACTGAAGGATTTCAAAAACTTAATAAACGGCATCAATAACCACATCCAATTCACAATGGAATACAGCCAAGATCAACTCCCATTTCTGGACATCTTAATCACAAAAAAAGACACAAATATCGAAACTGACATACACTACAAACCAACAGATTCCAAACAATATCTGCTATTCACCTCCAACCATCCAAAGCACACGAAGACGAACATTCCTTTTAACCTAGCAAGAAGAATTTGCACAATTGTCTCCAATTATGAAACGCGAAATAAAAGACTTCAAGAATTAAAGGAAATTCTACTTGAGAGAGAGTACCCACTATTACTAATAAATAATGGAATAGAAAGGGCTAAAGCAATAGGCATTGATGAATTACGGAAACAGAAACAAATTCAGGGTACGTCCAATATTCTATCATATATCTCAACACACAACCCAAGAAATGCGGAAGCTTACAACACTATTCACAATAACGTCCCACTACTAAAACAAAACCCAAGAATGAAAAAAGCCCTTGAAACACACAAAATAATCAAAAGCAAAAGACAACCAAAATCACTGAAAACATTACTCACCAATGCCAAATTACCTACCAGAAACCCACAACCAAGTATCAAAAAATGTGGTCGCTCTAATTGTGGAACCTGCACTCACCTCATTGAACGCAACACGTATACATTTAAATCAGGACAAAATTTTGCTGTAAAAAATCACTTCACTTGCTCATCAAAAAATCTAGTTTATGCCATTAAATGTAAAGGATGCAATGAAGATTATATAGGACAAACTAAACTCACACTCAGAAACAGAATGACAGTTCATCGCCAACAATTACGAGATCCAACCACGAGACAGATACCACTAAGTGCACATCTAGACATTTGCGCAAGTAATAAGACACCCAAATTCCAAGTCTTCCCATTTTACCTTTGCGCTAACAATACAACAGAACAAATGCGAATAAATAAGGAAAATATGTTTATTCAAAAATATAGACCAACATTAAATAAGGTTTAATATACATTATGTCAACACCACAATATGACATACACACACACACATAACACCTTCTACTTTAGAAAATAAAAACCCGAACTAAATAAACCTTAAACATACGTTTGCACTTACAATACAATAGCAAACACGAAAAAGTCAGGAAAATATGTTCATTCAAAAATATTCCTACTAAAGGAATCATTTTCCTACACACACACATACACACACACACAATATATATATATATATTCTCTTCATCTTAACATGCTAACCATACTCTCACACACATAACACCCATACACACACATAACAACCCCCACACCTACAACACCCTCCCCATTTCTACTAATAGAACCACTTTCCTACACACATATATATATACACACACACAAAATATATATTCTCTCTATCTAACATACTCGCACACACACACATAACACACAACTCCCTCCCCCATCTCTACTAATAGAATCATCTTCCAATACACACATACACACACACACACACACATATACACACACACAAGCACACAAATAAACACATATCTTCAGTCTCAATAGAAAATCTGAACTCTGACACCTGAACTCTGACAGCTGGCCATATTCACTGAACCAGAACATTTCTCCCAATCCCTTTTCCCTTGACCACTATTTCTCCATTGTCATAACATTCACTATAAAGACTACAGAATAGTTTTCCAAATAAGGGCGCAAAAATGTAATGAAAACTTGTTCACGTGACAGCCAAATTTCATTTATAACCAACCAAAAAAAAGCCTTCGTGAGCCTCATTTTTTCAAGTAAAAAGAAATTCAAACACTCATATATGAAAAAACAACCTGTGACAACCCCCCCCCCCTCTCTCTTATTTGAAGAACTATTGTAACGCGAACTGGCGCGAAATTTATTATAATTATTGACAAACCAATCAAATTACTTCTCGAAAAACCTGGTTTTCGAGCCACTTTTTCCATATAAAACAAGTAACATTCAGAGACCAACCAGATGTGAGAAAAACCACAGACCCTCCATCTCAACTCCCCTTTTGAAAAGCAGAAGAACTGCGAAACCGGTAAAGGAACCAAATAAATATATATATTTAAAAAAAAAATAAGACTGCAGTTGCATTTTCGATTTCATCCCTTTTTCTTTATATATATATATATATATATATATATATATATATATATATATATATATATATATATATATATATATATATATATAGAGAGAGAGAGAGAGAGAGAGAGAGAGAGAGAGAGAGAGAGAGAGAGAGAGAGAGAGAGAGAGACATATATATATGTGTGTGTATATGTATATATGTATATATATACATAATATATAGTATTGTTTAGCTCGGGTTTTTTAACTATGGAGCGCTTGCACGCATAATTCTGGATTTGGCGTTTCGTTTCGCTTTTTCTACCCACCGAAATGCGATACTCGCTGAATTTATATTTGTATTTATCTCCCGACTCTTACAATTAACATGTTAATAATTCTATTGACAGATTAATTGCATAAATTTATTTTAAAAACTACACGGTTGAGTATTTATTCGATTTGTGCTATTTATGCAATTGCTTGCATGATATACACACACTGAATTCATTTGCCAAAATCTGGGTTTTTTCCCCTTGTGGATTACACATGCGCTTTTACGAAGCTCTGTGTCATTCAGAAATTTGGTACAGAGCCAAATACCTGTTGATAACGTGATATTCCTTGTTCGATCATTATACCTAAAGCTTATAGTTTTAAGCAGACAGTATTATTGATTTAGGTGTCATAGAAACCCTGCATTTGGATTTTACCATCAATTCCAATGGGTCCAGGTCTGTGTTTGTTTATCACCCGTTTAGCTTGATTTGCTTTTTGGCTTAGGTGGTTGGTGCTTTCTTGACGACTTTTTCAGTTTTGTATGGCGTTTTAACATATTGTTAATTCTGATTTTTGCGTTTCGTTTCCCTTTTCTACCCGCCGAAATGCGATTCTGGCTGAATTGATATATATATATATATATATATATATATATATATATATATATATATATATATATATATATATATATATATACAAGACGACGATGAATTTGTTTTCGGGTTTTTTTAAATATAAAATCGTGCGTCGAAATAAATACTGTTATACTTGATGAGGGTCATATTGTAATAATATTGCCAGAAATAATAACAGAACACACTCACTGTTTGGTTGGTTTTCGCGTCTGTATCTTTCATATTTCCAGAGTTAATTCATTTTGTCCTCAATGTTTATCATTGACTGACCAACGGTAAAATATACAGATATAAACACATATATATAGTCTAACAAATGTATTTCATTGCGCATCTGCAACATCATCAGTCGTACTATTATGTTCCTCCTGTTGTATTGTATGTCTACGCCTTTTTTATTTTATCTGTTTATTTATTTATTTATGTTTGTCTTCTTCTCTGAGCATGCGTGTGCGTGTGTGTATAGTGTTTCGTGTGTGTGATTGGATTTGGGTGACTGTGTTTTGGTTATGGTATTCTATCTTAGTTTACTAATTTGTGTTTATATGTGTCCTGTTATTATTTCTGACAATATTATTATAACAATATGACCCTCCCTAAGTATAACAATATATATATATACATATATATACATACATATATATACATTATTGTATATTATGTATATATATACACATATATACATACATGATAGCTGTCCCTCGTTATCGAGAATGGCCATTGCACGATATACCATTATTAATAATTATTAATTAATTGTATCGTGCAATGCCTGTGCGTGAAGATATTTGTTAAAGTGAGGAAAGACTGTGCACGGAGCCAATCCCACTCTCTGAGCGACAGTAGTTCTAACCCGAAAAGAAGAAAAGTTCAACGTCATCGGTAACTACTGAGCCGTAGGGTTTATACCGGAATTATCCCAGTTTCCTGAGTTGCCTTCTCCTAGAAGAATGTCATGACTATGTTTAGGGGTCCTTCACTCGCAGTGGTTTAACCACGCAATCGGATACCCATCTCGATTATTTTTATATCCCCGCGCATATATATACACATGCACCCATGTATACACACATATACATCTACATACACATTCACAAGTGTTTATACATATTTACACACTTTTGGATGGCCGTTGGCTCTTATGGGTTCTTCCGCCTTTTGTCAGGTTTTGTATACATATATACATACATACATAATTACATTCATACACACATATATACATATATACATATATACATATATACATATATACATACATACATAATTACATTCATACACACATATATACATATATACATATATACATATATACATACATAATTACATTCATACACACATATATACATACATATACATACATATATACATACATATATACATACATACATAATTACATTCATACACACATATATACATATATATATATATATATATATATATATATATATATATATATATATACATATACATACGTATATACATACATATATACATACATACATACATAATTACATGCATAAACACATATACATACATATGTACTTATATACATAAACGCTAATGACGATCGTTGTGGTCAGTCCGATGATTGGACGTATGTAATTACGGCTTATATGAAGACAACATACCATATATTGAGGTGAGATTACATACAATATTTCTACATAAGTGTTCGAACAGTAAATATATTGTAACACATCTATTTATATGAACGATACATAGATTTTAACATATAAACGTTACACAGATTTTAACATATAAATACAGTGTTGCTATTTTGCATTCATCAACAAATATACTAAGTAACATTAAAAATCGACCCCCCCCCCCCCCCCAAAAAAAAAGAAAATCGCTAAATATAAATAAACGTTTGAAATATAGTTGTAGAATTAAAAACTAGTTGAAAGGAAATATTATCCAAGCTGTGAAAAACTTAAAATTTAATTATGACAAAGCTATGTCGAAACTTTTAAAGAAGATCAACGTGTATTTTGAAAAAAATAAATACTAAATAATAGTGAATAAACGAACTCATTATCATGACAAAACATATATGTCTCCTTCGACCAAATCGCAACTACAACCATTGTATAAAATGGAGCTATGATCTCAACAAAGAAATATATGAAGCATACAAACAATCACACACCCAAATGTTCGGTTTTATGCAGAGACTAAAAACTTTGTGGAACTCCAAACAACCAGATTTAGACTTTTCCTT
Source organism: Eledone cirrhosa (assembly GCA_964016885.1). NCBI lineage: Eukaryota > Metazoa > Mollusca > Cephalopoda > Octopoda > Eledonidae > Eledone > Eledone cirrhosa. The sequence goes on from OZ024750.1 coordinate 50,080,270, forward strand.
AAAACATTTAAATGAACGGCAAGACGTGTCAATAGATGTAAATTGATACATCTAACGGAACTGAGTGACACTATTGAAGACAATCATTCCACTTCCATTGACAGACTGAGAGAATGGTCAGCTGAATCTAGCATTAAACAGCTCACCAACAATGTAGTTGACATCCACCCCACTTCCACTGCTGAACAGAGAGAATGGTCAGCTGAATCTAGCAGTAAACAGCACACCAACAATGTAGTTGACATCCACCCCACTTCCACTGCTGAACAGAGAGAATGGTCAGCTGAATCTAGCAGTAAACAGCTCACCAACAATGTAGTTGACATCCACCCCACTTCCACTGCTGAACAGAGAGAATGGTCAGCTGAATCTAGCAGTAAACAGCACATCAACAATGTAGTTGACATCCACCCCACTTCCACTGCTGAACAGAGAGAATGGTCAGCTGAATCTAGCAGTAAACAGCACACCAACAATGTAGTTGACATCCACCCCACTTCCACTGCTGAACAGAGAGAATGGTCAGCTGAATCTAGCAGTAAACAGCACATCAACAATGTAGTTGACATCCACCCCACTTCCACTGCTGAACAGAGAGAATGGTCAGCTGAATCTAGCATTAAACAGCTCACCAACAATGTAGTTGACATCCACCCCACTTCCACTGCTGAACAGAGAGAATGGTCAGCTGAATCTAGCAGTAAACAGCTCACCAACAATGTAGTTGACATCCACCCCACTTCCACTGCTGAACAGAGAGAATGGTCAGCTAAATCTAGCAGTAAACAGCTCACCAACAATGTAGTTGACATCCACCCCACTTCCACTGCTGAACAGAGAGAATGGTCAGCTGAATCTAGCAGTAAACAGCACACCAACAATGTAGTTGACATCCACCCCACTTTCACTGCTGAACAGAGAGAATGGTCAGCTGAATCTAGCAGTAAACAGCACATCAACAATGTAGTTGACATCCACCCCACTTCCACTGCTGAACAGAGAGAATGGTCAGCTGAATCTAGCAGTAAACAGCACACCAACAATGTAGTTGACATCCACCCCACTTCCACTGCTGAACAGAGAGAATGGTCAGCTGAATCTAGCAGTAAACAGCTCACCAACAATGTAGTTGACATCCACCCCACTTCCACTGCTGAACAGAGAGAATGGTCAGCTGAATCTAGCAGTAAACAGCACACCAACAATGTAGTTGACATCCACCCCACATCCACTGCTGAACAGAGAGAATGGTCAGCTGAATCTAGCAGTAAACAGCTCACCAACAATGTAGTTGACATCCACCCCACATCCACTGCTGAACAGAGAGAATGGTCAGCTGAATCTAGCAGTAAACAGCACATCAACAATGTAGTTGACATCCACCCCACTTCCACTGCTGAACAGAGAGAATGGTCAGCTGAATCTAGCAGTAAACAGCACACCAACAATGTAGTTGACATCCACCCCACTTCCACTGCTGAACAGAGAGAATGGTCAGCTGAATCTAGCAGTAAACAGCACACCAACAATGTAGTTGACATCCACCCCACTTCCACTGCTGAACAGAGAGAATGGTCAGCTGAATCTAGCAGTAAACAGCACACCAACAATGTAGTTGACATCCACCCCACTTCCACTGCTGAACAGAGAGAATGGTCAGCTGAATCTAGCAGTAAACAGCACACCAACAATGTAGTCGACATCCACCCCACTTCCACTGCTGAACAGAGAGAATGGTCAGCTGAATCTAGCAGTAAACAGCACACCAACAATGTAGTTGACATCCACCCCACTTCCACTGCTGAACAGAGAGAATGGTCAGCTGAATCTAGCAGTAAACAGCACACCAACAATGTAGTTGACATCCACCCCACTTCCACTGCTGAACAGAGAGAATGGTCAGCTGAATCTAGCAGTAAACAGTACACCAACAATGTAGTTGACATCCACCCCACTTCCACTGCTGAACAGAGAGAATGGTCAGCTGAATCTAGCAGTAAACAGCACACCAACAATGTAGTTGACATCCACCCCACTTCCACTGCTGAACAGAGAGAATGGTCAGCTGAATCTAGCAGTAAACAGCACACCAACAATGTAGTTGACATCCACCCCACTTCCACTGCTGAACAGAGAGAATGGTCAGCTGAATCTAGCAGTAAACAGCACACCAACAATGTAGTTGACATCCACCCCACTTCCACTGCTGAACAGAGAGAATGGTCAGCTGAATCTAGCAGTAAACAGCACACCAACAATGTAGTTGACATCCACCCCACTTCCACTGCTGAACAGAGAGAATGGTCAGCTGAATCTAGCAGTAAACAGCACACCAACAATGTAGTTGACATCCACCCCACTTCCACTGCTGAACAGAGAGAATGGTCAGCTGAATCTAGCAGTAAACAGCACACCAACAATGTAGTTGACATCCACCCCACTTCCACTGCTGAACAGAGAGAATGGTCAGCTGAATCTAGCAGTAAACAGCACACCAACAATGTAGTTGACATCCACCCCACTTCCACTGCTGAACAGAGAGAATGGTCAGCTGAATCTAGCAGTAAACAGCACACCAACAATGTAGTTGACATCCACCCCACTTCCACTGCTGAACAGAGAGAATGGTCAGCTGAATCTAGCAGTAAACAGCACACCAACAATGTAGTTGACATCCACCCCACATCCACTGCTGAACAGAGAGAATGGTCAGCTGAATCTAGCAGTAAACAGCACACCAACAATGTAGTTGACATCCACCCCACTTCCACTGCTGAACAGAGAGAATGGTCAGCTGAATCTAGCAGTAAACAGCACACCAACAATGTAGTTGACATCCACCCCATTTCCACTGCTGAACAGAGAGAATGGTCAGCTGAATCTAGCAGTAAACAGCACACCAACAATGTAGTTGACAGCCACCCCACTTCCACTGCTGAACAGAGAGAATGGTCAGCTGAATCTAGCAGTAAACAGCTCACCAACAATGTAGTTGACATCCACCCCACTTCCACTGCTGAACAGAGAGAATGGTCAGCTGAATCTAGCAGTAAACAGCTCACCAACAATGTAGTTGACATCCACCCCACTTCCACTGCTGAACAGAGAGAATGGTCAGCTGAATCTAGCAGTAAACAGCTCACCAACAATGTAGTTGACATCCACCCCACTTCCACTGCTGAACAGAGAGAATGGTCAGCTGAATCTAGCAGTAAACAGCTCACCAACAATGTAGTTGACATCCACCCCACTTCCACTGCTGAACAGAGAGAATGGTCAGCTGAATCTAGCAGTAAACAGCTCACCAACAATGTAGTTGACATCCACCCCACTTCCACTGCTGAACAGAGAGAATGGTCAGCTGAATCTAGCAGTAAACAACACATCAACAACGTAGCGGAAATCCATAATGCTATTGTACAAACAGAACACTAAACACTTCATTACAAGTGATATGGGATGGTATGTTTCAAGAGATATACAACCATAATGTGAGTAATAGACCATACAACACAAGAATCAGTAAAGAACCCACTAAATTGGAATTGGACGCTGTAAACGAAATAGCTGGCAATTATCCAAAGGTGTGGAAATGACATATGAATTGATTAATATTTTGTTATGTATTTCAGCTATCACATTGCTATCCAATCATAAACAACTAAAACCACGCAGTTAAGATACAAGCATAAAGCCCGAACCAGCGTGGTTTTAAAAAAATGTGTCCCTCAGACGAAGTATCGCACAGATTCCTAGTTATAAAATGCAACATAGAGAGCAACTTCACACGACATCGGGAAGACATAAGAACAAAACAAGAGGCTATGTGGAGATACAAGATTTAAAACTCTAAACTCCAAACTATACCAGTTGAAACACCAACTCGCGGCTGAAACAGAAATACTAAAATATAAGTCAACAGCATATAAACGGCAAGTGCGAAATAGATTATTTGTCAGAGATCCTAAATTAGTTTATTGCAGCTTCAATGGGAAAAGCTCAATCTCTGTAAATGACACCCCTACATAAGAACAGGTTCAGAGCTACTGGAGATATGTCTGGGAAACAAACGAAAGGGCTAAAAGAACTGGAAAAGGAATACTGCCAGCATGTCCAGACAAAACAATATGACATAGATAGGTCAATACTGGAAACAGCTCTACAGTAAATGTCGAATAGGAAATCACCAGGCCCAGACCTCATAACAGGATACTGGCTGGAGAATTTCACCTTCTATCAGCAATATCTCATAAGGCTGTTTAGCGAAACCATACAAAAAAAACAATTGGACCTCATTACATAATGTTCTGTAATTTGGTGAGTAAAACGTGTAGGGGTTTTGCCCGGTTCTGGAAATCTAGAGATGAACAGCTCGACAACACAACCAACACAGTCAGGTGACAACTACATATATCCTAGACAGGATTGGAATGTCAGATATGATGGACCCATAAATACGGAGAGAACCAGAACTGAATACCTCAGGTTAGTAAAGAAGATATGGTAATCAGAACCACAACTATATTGACCACAAAACATAAGCTGTGCTAAACCTAACGCCAAAATATTGTCTGCCGAACTGGTCATAGCAAGAACTAAGTGAGACGGATGTAAGAACTCACAAGCTTCTCAGTGTTACTGGAAACTTTAACATCATTGGTGATGTGGATAGGCTATACTTCTCATGCAAGTAAGGTAGCCGGGATCGAACATCCATATTAACATCATACGAGATCCGAATGGTAACATCTTCAGCAGAAGAAAAAGCTCAGCAACCATCTTGCCCAGGTCTATGAGCATGAATGAAATAATATCATTAAGATAGCCACTGATATGGAGGAGGGATATGGAATAAGGCTTAATATAAATCTCTCTCCCAGGGAAATTGGAAGATCCTATTCAATGTTCGAACAAGATAAAACAAATGGACCAATTTACAGAGAAAGTTGTGTATCGGTAGCTGAGGCGAAAAGCACAGACCACAGAGGGGATAAATCATTCAAAAAGCCTGGCATGGAGTTCCGACAAGTTTGTGACATCCCACATTGAAGGATATCTCTATAAAATAAAGGAACAAGAAATCCCTACCAAATATCTGCTACACAAAAGAGGAGGGCCATTAGTCGACAATAAATTATAGGCTTTGTAAAACAAAGATCGAAGTTGTTAGCTACATTGTTGTCAACTGTGAAAGCATGTCGTCTCGCTACTCCGTCCCTATGTGACATGGTGTGGTAGCTAGAACCATCTGGAGCGCACTTAGGGTAACAAGATTAAAAACATGGTGAGAAATATGTTGAAATAGATGGCATTAAGGAATATTGGTGGAACCTGAAAATTAAAGTACAATCAGCCTGATATTGTTGTTTGGGACCATACATTGAAAACGTGCTCTGTTGTAGAGATCAGCTGCCCACTTGATGTCAACGTAGTAAGAAAAATACAAGAGGCGGAGGTTATCTATGAACCATTGATGAGGAGTTTTCAGATCCATTATCCAAGATACACCTTCAGATTCATACCTTCCATTATTGCAGCTACAGGTTATATACCAACCCGCTTGGACCAAAGAATAACTGAACTTGGATTTTTGGACAAAGAGCGCAGCTCCTAATTCATAGACTACAAATGGGTGCGATACCTGGCACCGTCAAATTTTGCAAAACATTCTTGCGATTCAAGTAAAGACAATTTCTTTTATTTTACAATCTTGCCACCAGGAAGGTAGCCGGTTAAAAATGCACGCGAAATAAGAGACAAAGAAACATACATACATACAAATACACAAAATTATTAACTAACTTGCTACCAACAACCCTGAGCAAGATTTTGGATTCCATGTGTCCAACATCCGTGGTGACAAAGTCAGAAAACAGCGGAGCTCCCATGATTTTCGGAAGCATTTTTTCACGCTCAGAGTTGCTGAAATATGGAACAAACTCCCTGCATCGTCTGTTAACTGTCTGGACATCGTATCCTTCAAAACCTCCATGCTTCCAGAAATTCAACAAAACTACACCTGCTATTCCGCCTCCGTACACACGCACGTATGTATCTGTGTGTATATCGTCGCTCCTACACTGTTCACTTTCCTGATAATTGTACATTATTTTATGTAATATATATACAGCTTTGATGAGTTGTAGTGCACCTGAGCACTGTACACAATAATTTCATGATTATTATTATCGAAAATGATATCCTTGCCATTGGCGGGGGGACTATATCGAGATGCACTGTTCACCTTCCTAAAGCACAGCAATAGCCAGTTAGAAAGAAGGTGAAAAGTCTAATTCGAAGTTTAGGCCTAAAGGTACACATAGGTAAAAAAAGAAAAATATTAAACTTCCTAGACGTAACACATAACCGAGAACCAAGCCTCCACTAGCTCCAACATAAGCCGAATGAGAACCTGAAGTATCTCAATGCCGAATCTAATCCCCATAAGTCTGTCACCAGGTCCATATTCAACAGCATATTAAGGCGTAGGTCATCACTTTTATCTAACCGGAAAATATTTGACATTTCCAGCCACTTTCAAGGAAAAGTATCTTATTTGGTCTTAAAAGATTGGGACATAACCTGGCATGTGAGCAACGCTACAAACCCGCTACAGCTTGGCGCAAGCCTTAAGAAAGACTAGATCGGACTATAGAATCCTGTCAGAGGGCCAACCGATGTTCGCTGTAACAGCCGTGCCCCAACGGAGGAAAAGCAGTTACTGCAAACATAAACTCCAAAGCAACAAACTCTGCTCCATTAACCGTAAGAACTTACCCGGTCATATAAGGAGTGAACTGGAGCCCAGGTGGCCTAATTACGACAATAGACTTGACCCTGAAGTAGTGCATAACAGAACACCTGCCGATCCACCTACCGAAGCCGGGAAAATAGTAATAGGTATTTGGCTAGCAAAAGTGAGGTAGACTAGATCCCGAGACTTCGTGTGGTATAATCATCCTTACTGCATCCGATTACGGAGCAGATTGGCCTCACACGTTTTTAAGATACTCGACACATCCTTCCTTGGAGGACATAGGTGCCATAGAATATTAAATAGACATATTGTCAAGCTCTCTTACTCCACAATCAGCAACTTATCACAGAATATAGATACCATAAACAGGAATAGAATTAGAAAACTATTAGATTTAGGAATATTGGTAGTTTAGTAGAACCACTAATCACAAACTGACCCAGCCTCTCCTCTGCAATTGACAAAGTACCTATTTCCCCAGGGGTAACCTCATCATGTAATGGTACTGCAAATAGTAACTCAAAACCTCAGGTTCAACAACCCAACAAACTGACGCATAATAGTCTTCACCCCGTCGAAATAATGTGTAATTGTAGGATAGCTGCCTCGTGCACCTTATGAGAGACGTGTGCTAGAAGAACCATTGCATCTGACAAGGCCCACACCTGCGGCTAAGCAGCTCTGCGCCTATGGTGGTGAGTAGGGTGTGAATAACACCAGAAGTCCCCACTGTTAGGGCCTCTACTGCAAACCTGTCGGAGAACGACCGGCATAGAGGTTCTATATTTATTTCCTCTCACTAGACTTCAGCTTATTTGTGGTTATGGAAGAGCTAATATGTATCGCAGCGAGATCAAGCCCAAAGTTTGCAAACCAAACTTTTTAACCAACCGTCCATGCTTCTGGAATTAAGGTATTCTGATACAATTATCAAGAAGATTAGTAAAAGTACATAGAGTAATGTTTTAAAAGGCATTCGCCACAAGGCAGATAACTATAATAATTGTTTCTACTTTTGGCACAAGGCCAACAATTACTCAGTGTATTACTGGTACATTATTTTGTCGACCCCGTAAGGATGAAAGGCAAAGTTAACCTCGGCGGGATTTGAACTCTGAATGGCAAGGACCGTAACTCTATGCCTGGCGTCCGACCCTCTACCGATACTGCTAATCCACCGCCCAATAATTATTTCTAGTATAGGCATAAGGCCAGTAATTTTTTGTGGGGGGGGGGGTTGATAAATCGACTCCAGTATCTTACCTGTACTTTATTTTATCGACCCCGTAAGGAAGAAAGGCAAACTTAACCTCGGCGGGATTTGAACTCAGACCGTAAAGGGCCGTAACTCAAGCATTGTATCCGACGCTCTGCCGATACTGCCAATCCACCGATAACTATAATAATATTTGAATATATTGATTAAAGAACACTTGGAAGAGGAAATGGGTACATGCATCCAGGTGAGAGCCCAAATCACACACTCTGTATATCGGTACAGTGCCTCTCTCTCCACGCTATACACAGCTATTATTATAGTTTTCTGCATTGTGACAAATATATTTTCAATCAATAGCGTTTATATACAAATAAAGAAAGAGTGTAGAAATATCGTAGGCTGTTGAATAAATTTACGTGCTTGTGTGTATAGTTGAACTATATTTGAAAGATTCCCTAAAATTATTATCATTTAATGAGATCACTATTAACTTGGCAAATAATAAAAGAAAAGGGTTTACCAGTATAAAAGGTATTTCATTAAATATCAATGAAAGTAAATGTTAATTATATACTAGATTGGTAAATAACTTTTCTAAAATGTAAAAATCAAGGCGGAAAAATATATGGTGATCTTTTATTTTTTTTTTGAAGTACGTTTAATACGTGGATAGGAGTGGAACGAAGGCAGGTCTTGACGAAAAGGCAGAGTAATGAAAGTAGAGATCTAAATTTAAGATAAATGTATATGGTGCAAGATAGTAAATCCTGAAAAGGTGAACTGGTTTGGTGAGAAGATAACAAGGGAATTAGAAATAGTAGATAACATATTCTAGGAATGGTGTATGTACGCTAAGAGTGCTAAGTAATTAAGTAAAAGAATAAAACAGTTTATTTCGAAAATAAAAAAGGAAAATATAACTAGTATCGTAATACACTCTGAGAATGAAGTATATATGTTAAAAGTGGCAAATAATTAAGTCAAAAATAAAGTATTTTATTTCGGAACTTAAAGAATTGAAGGTATTAAAGAAATAATTACAGTTCAATTTAAGTAATATAAAGATGTGTATATATAATTAGATAAGCGTAGTAGAAATAAATAGCAGCTAGAGATATTTAAGTATGAAATGAATGAGGTGGTAAACTACGGAAATGACACTACTATACTATCAAATCGGAAATTCTATTTATTTTTCTCTATTCTAAATAAAATCAGAATATTAATATAACATTAAAATGTTTAACAAGAGCTTGGAAATATGCTGGAATATAAGATAGTTTAGATACAAATAAAATATAAGAAAATAGAATTAGTAATAAGGGAGAATTAAGTTGCAGCTTCAATTGGAATCAATTAAATAGACTTGAATGTAATTGAAGTTACACATAATCCTAGGAACGTTAATAACTAAAATACATTGAGTGGCATGGTTAATTATCATTGTAGATTCAAATAGTTACAAAAGGACTGAATCGCTAACGTATAAACCTTCATATGCATTACTGAAATACCATAAATATAATAGAATTTAGAATAATTTTGTAACTCAGATTTCTTCTATATACACTGTTAATGCATGTTCGTACACCAAGCGTTTAAAGATGTAGTCAATTAATTATGATATTTATATGTAGTATATTCAATTTATTTCAAATAAATTACTTAATTCAAAATGGCGATTGACAAGGCAATGCCAAAAAATATAAAGAAACAAGAGGTAGATTATATCATTAAAACTGCAAAAAACCCTCTGCAAAATACAACTGTGTTCATAAGCACCAGATCAAACTCATACGGATGTGATCCGTAACCTCATCCTCTTCTAGTATCCAACAAAGATCTGGCATATCTCTATTGGCACGTGCAAAAGAGGATCGTGAAGACACTGGTGGAGTTAACAACCAAATATAATACCCCATTTGTTTTTGTATATTCTCCTATATATATCTGACTTTTTGTTTACACACTAAAATACATGAACAAATAAGATATATTTTCTTTAGGTCGTTTTGGAAGGCTAACAAGAAAAAAAATATCTATATCATTCATTTCACAATAAGAAGTTCGCTTCACAATCATAATATCCTGGGTTTTAACCATACATTAATACCTGCAAATAGTTATCTGTCCAAAGTTACCCATACATTAAATCATATGGTGCATTTCTACAAATATATTCAATGATTAGGTAAATATGCCCTAGAAATAAATTATGAAACTATTTCTCTTATTTTCAATCTTGTCAACGGCCAGTAATAAACATAAAATTTGGGGTTTTTATGCAAAGATTAATTCATCAAACTCAAATATTATAGCATGTATAACAGTTCATCGCTCCGGCAATTGCTGGTTATATAGCATACCAAATGTGTTATATATTGCATAACAATACTACAAAGCTATTGTCATCACTATGGACGGCACAGTTCCATTAGTTATTATATTATGTCAGTTAAGATTTTTATAATATAATAGCAGTGGTACCCGGCCGTATTTTGGAACGCGGGCCGCCAACAGACCTAATCGTGGAAAAACTGCATGCTGAAGAATATGTAAAGAAAATAAACCGAAAACTCTGATGGCTGGTTAATCTTTAAGAATTTCCTCGATGAAGCATGAAAAATGCAGGTTTTCACCTAGGGGATCAAGAAAATATATTTTTTTAATGTGCATAATATGCCTTGAAATTTCGGGAAAAGCCTTAAAAAGCTGAAAAAAACCTAAAGTGGGAGCTAGGCGATCAAAAAGTTCAATTGTTTATGTGCATAACACTCCCTGGCACATAAATAATACACATGTAAAGTTTGAAAAAAATCGGTTGGGTACTTCTCGAATTTTAGGGTTTCAAGCTCAGAGACTCACTCACACACACACACACATACATCCTCAGGGAAGTGATGTAATGCAGACAGCCAGACATATAGACAGATATTATAGGGGTGTTACATTATATGTATGTATCTATGTAAAAATAGAAAGCTAAGAAGTATAGAGAGAGATCGCTAAATCACATAATGTGGCCCCTAGGGCATTGAACATTTGAAATTTCTTTTGTTCAGAACATTCTCTGAAACATAGGTATTATATGTGTATAGTTTGAAAACAGTCGGTTGGGTGCTTCTCACACACACAAGCTCTCACACACACAGACAGACATCCTCAGATTTATATATAGAGATAATAAGTGAGCTATTTATTTTATCGAATGCTATACCGTAACAAACTGAGTCGCCTGTATATTTTCAAAATATATTACAGACATAGTTTATGTTCTTCGTGTGTATGATTGGACTACTGCTTATTTGTGGACGTAGTATGGGAAAATTGTTGAGGTTTGCATTGCAATTATTTGCATGACATTTTGGTTAAACGCCCTTTACTCTATCCTCGGGTCGGCCCATGTCTTGTAAGTGAAATTGAGTCGACGAAAACAGTATTTAAGCCCGGTGGGTATATCTGCAGCCATGTTACACACAAAATCTGTGTCACCCTGAACCATTCCCGAATTAGTTAAGGATACACACGTATTTGATTGAACGAGCAGAGCACTCATCGTCGAAACTGCTGGAAGTCGATTCTTTCCTATTTAATCCTAATTCTTAATGAAAGGTACTGCATATAATTTTCAAATCATTTAACAAATACTCAACATTTTGGGAGGATGTAGTAATACACTGAAATCTCTCGTTAATAATCTGGTGTTTAGAAAATAACATAACAACGTTCCTACACAAAATTATGATGGAAGGTTTCAGATAGATACAAACACTTTAAAACAAACAGGTATATATCACAGGAGCAGAGGCCACTTCAGAAGGAATAATGTTCCTCTGAGCAACAGTTTATAGTTTTCTAACATTCTCGGCGTGAAATGCTGTGGCTTTTCTTGTCAGTTTTATTCATTCAATCAATTTAAAGCCTGCGCTTTTCGTCTCACCGGTATTCTATTCTGTCCCGAAATTTATATTGTAAGACTTAGTCTTCCATTGAGACATATTTAATGCATCTAGCTTGCATTAGAGATACAAATTACTGCAATGTTATGCCATCGTCTTTTATATATATATATATATATATATATATATATATATATAGAGAGAGAGAGAGAGAGAGAGAGAGAAAGTCAGAGAGAGAGAAATCTTTTCCACGCCTGTCTCGCATATCACTTTCTTGAATTGATTTCAATGGACATACAAGGAAGGACGTGCTGGAGAGATTGTAAAATGACAAATTAATGCTTTACTCAGTTCGTATAGTTATTTAACAGACATATTTGCATAAAGATGTTTAATACATATCAGATTATAAACAATATTGATCCTAATAATGACTCATGTATTAACCCCCAAACTATGAATGAGGAAAATTAATATCGGTTGGGTTTGAACTTGAAAAACACCGGAATAAACATAGACATTATTCCCTCCGAAACAATAACGCCTGACAATTCTAGATGATATTATTGGGGGGAAAATAGAATGCAGCTTATATATTCTATTTATGTTTGTACACCTTTCTTGTTAACTCATCACTTTTCTTGTTTCCTATAATATCCCTATGATCTGGTTTCCAAATATTTTCTAATTATTATTTTCACGTAGATAATTACCTATTTCGGGCAATATTTCTTCCATTTTTTTTATGTTGTTGTTGAAATATTTCTAGATTGTATAAACTCTTCGTAAATAAAATAAAATATACTTCTCCTTGATGTTTCTTTATCACAGATGTTTTTTCCCACCATACTGTATCAGATATTGTTAAATCTTTATGAAATTTGGCACTGATATTTTTTTTATTAATTACTATAAAATTCTATACAGTTTTACACCCTTGACCACTATTTGGATCCTCAATAAAATTGACGCAATTGTTAATATCTTATTAAACAATATGATGGAATCCTTTCTAATCTATTACTATTCTAAATGATAAGTATTGTTCTTTCCGTATAACTTATGCATTATATTATCATACATATGTTTATAGTGTTTTGGTTTAGTTGTCTCGATTTTAAACAATTAGTTTTTCTAACATTCTACTATTAATACATTTGCAAGAGATAATCATACTTCATTGAAAACAGCACTCGAGGGAAGATTTAAAACGACTTGATATAGTTTTTATTTTCCTGTTTCTGGATATAAGTTTTCAATCGCTTGAAGTAAAGCAAAGGTAATGCTTCCATATACCTAACAACCATACAATATTGAACCATAATACTATCCATGATACAAACTATTGTATCTTAAACCGGGTGGATATTGTTTTGGTGAAGTTTTAATAGCATACGACCTGGATGTAGTGGTTATTCAATTAATGCATGGGATGGATTTTCTATTTGAAATATGTTTGATTAAATGTGTTAATCTATTTTAATGTCAAAGTAGATATTATACATCCACTTCATATCGTCAATGTATTCTGCATCGTTTGTTAAGAAGATATCTAATATATTGATGAAATCTGTTTGATTAAATAGTGTATAAATGAATAGATAGCCATTAATCTTGCATTCATATGCTGTAGCATTTCATGTTGATATTTCACTTTGGAAAAAATCACAGGGATCTCTATATAATCAAAGGTACGTTGGTTCATTTCTTTCATATATTTTCTATATTTCGAAAACACTAATCAAATGTTATACGATTCCAGATATCTAGCGATATATTTTGTTGGGGTGAATATATTATTATAGCAGTCCATTTTAGTCTTAATCAGATAATAGCAACATATATGCATATGATATATGTTACAAAACAACTTAAAACGTTTAAGCAGCTCTGCCAATCTTGTGCAAGGCTCTATTCATTTTCCAATAATGCTTTGAGGAAAAAATCCATGATCCCATTTACAGGATAAAAATGGTAAGATTGCTACTTAAGAACTTCTCACAGATTTATTCACATCAATGGCTCCGTTTTTCGACACAAGTTTGTCCACAATAATCTTATATTATACATAATAGCAAACCAGCGTTTCATCTCTCAGTTCTTTTTTGCTTATGTTTTATTTATTAATTCTTTTGTCGAGAGCACAATGACAGGATATAATATAAATGGTTAGATCACAATCCAAAGAATTCTTACTGACACGATTGCATTTATCGACAAGATCATTATTATTATTATTATTATTATTATTATTATTATTATTATTATTATTATTATTATTATTATTATTATTATTATTATTAATGTTGAAATGGTGTACGTTGTTCCATAATAATACCGTACCATACATGCTTTCGTTGTTTATCTCATTTTCAGACTCTTGGGGTATGATGTTCCTTTTTTTCTGTTTTTCTTCCAATTAACGCATGACTCCATTTTATGGAGGAATTTCTTTACTATAATCATACGGGGAACTTATTTCCTATTTTACAGTTATTTATGGCAGATATATGTTATGTAATATAGCTACGCTATGTCGGGACGCCATAAATATATATATTTTCACAGCAATTCAATCTAAGAGCCTGACTACACGTTTATAATATACCGATGATAGCAAATTGGCTTCTATAAAATAGATTTATATATATATGTGTGTGTGCGTGCTCACAAACACACTCACACACATATAATATATATATATATATATATTGTAGTAAAAGTTGGGTGGAAATATCCAAGGGTAAGAGCAATCAGACTATAGGACGAGTTTAGTATAAATAATTGCAATAGTAACATAAACAGGTACTGAAGTTTCGTTGGGTTCCGCACATCAACTCATTCAGTCTCTCAGGAGAAAAGTAAAAATAAAGATGGCCGCCTAGGGTTGGTATGTCTGGGAGCCGATTTAAAAACCGATACCTGAAACACTAAACAACCTTCAGGTATCCCGACAATAAACATACCTTCCACCTCGCAAATCCTGTATGGAGCCTAAAGAACACCGGCACACATGTTTCCATCAAATGGAGGATATTATAAAGATCTACCACCAACCTGAATGGGTAGACATTTTGTCGATTTTGTAATCCTGAAAAATGGTATGTACTCTCACAATTAGCTTCGGATAAACACTGCCTCAACACAGGTCTTGATTGCTTTGGTGATGTGGTCTCTCAAGAGTTACCTTTTACCTTCTAATTAAAAAAACAACTTTTTCGAAATAATTTCTAAATTGCCTGCCTTTGTTTATACTCTTATGATATATTCCTAAAAGGATAGCACAAGCAACCCTATGTCGTCATCTGTTTTTTTTTTATCTTATAAGTTGGGTGTCCCAACGAAGCTTGAGAACCTGTTTATGCCTCCGTTGTATATATATATACACGTTATATATATATATATATATATATATATATATATATATATATCATTATCTATAAAAGGCAGATTGTTGTTGTTGTGTGTGTCCGCATGTTCCATGTTTATACATTTGCACAATTTCAAACCCATTCGACTCAAAGTCTGTAATAATTTTATAAATGGTCGGACGTAGGTCACCGACTATTTATTTCATTCAAAGCCACCCACAATTACGGAAATAATCGATAAAAATAGATGCATGACGCTTTACCCCTCTAATACAATACGAATACCTCTCTCTACTCCCCTTCATCAGAGAAAGTTGCTTGTATGTAGTTTTATCGAATAGATAATGATGATGATTAAACTTACTAACTTTAAGAGAGAGAGAGAGAGAACGTTTGTTTTTGAGTGTGAAACGGTCAAACATTTATTTACTTCAATGACAAAGAGAACTCATTACATTCCATACGAAACAACAATTATTCAAAAGCAACAGATAAATGTATTCAACAACAAAAGAAAATAGCGATAAATCTTTTTTAAAACATCTATCAACGAACGTGGAAGAAAGAAGTATCAGTTCCTTTACTATACACAATAATATCCTCTATGAAGTCACTAAACCTGCTAGAAACACCAGCTAAATCTTCCCCATATCACAACACGCCCTACTGTCTTAAATTTAGAAAACACACATTAGACAACCATGCAGAACAACTCCATCGCAGCTCTGTTGTTCGGCTGGCATCTTCTGCGCGCGTGTTGCGCAAGTACTGTGAAACAATAAATTTCAACACTTCTTTGCACAGAGATAATATCCATAGGCGAAACTACAATTGTCACTGCTGGCGCAGCGCCTAATTCGGCAGTCCAGGTCTGCAATTCATTTACCCTGTGCCTGGCAGACAAGAAAGTGGTGCCATAAAATGGGTGGTACTACCTAACTTTGGTAACTTACTGACCCCGAGCAACGCCGGGTTTTAATGCTAGTATATATATATATATATATATATATATATATATATATATATAAAGAAAAAAGAGATGAAATCGAAAATGCAACTGGAGTCTTATTTTTTTTTTTAAATATATATATTTATTTGGTTCCTTTACCGGTTTCGCAGTTCTTCTGCTTTTCAAAAAATGAGTTGAGATTGTGGGTCTGTGGTTGTTCTCACATGTGAGAAAAACCACAGACCATCCATCTCAACTCACCTTTTAAGGAACCAAAGAAATATATATATTTAAAAAAAAATAAGACTCCAGTCGCATTTTCGATTTTATCGCTTTTCTTTTATACTTTCACTCGTGTAGGACACCTCGGTTATTTTTCATTTTGTAAAAAAAACCTCACTTTCTAATATATATATATATAAGTAGTTCCACAGCAGTTAATTCACGATTTACAAGAACAGTTGTTTCACTTTAGTTGGATCATCAGTTCGGTTAAAAACGATTTTCAAACCGAGCCAATGATCCAACTAATGTGAAACAATTGCTCTTGGAAATAGTGAACTAACTGTTGTGTTACTACTTCTACCAAACTCGTCCCATGGGTTCTACTATTATATATATATTACAGTGATTCTCAACCAGTGTGCCGCGAGATCTTCCTAAATGTTCCACGAAATTTTGAAAAGACAGGCAAACATTTCTAACTAAAGAAACACTGCAAAACACTGCAAGAAAGTAAGCTCATAGCTGTGTTTTTCTTTATTTAGTTTGAGTCATTTTATGTATCTATGACTTCTTTGTGTCTACGGTTCTATGCCTTCTATGACTTGTCATGTTTTATTTTGTAAAATTCAAATATTCTTCATATATATTTATCCAGGTGTGCCGCTATTTATCATATGTTCCAAGGTATGCCATTGCCAAAAAGGGTTGAGAACCACTGATATATATATATATATATATATATATATATATATATATATATATATATAAACGGAAAAAATGAAACGAAATTTAATTTCCCACTCTCAGTACGGCTGTTACTTACATATAAGTATGTACACGTACATACATATATGTATACAGACGTACAGTAGTATGTATATATATATACATACATGCACACATATATATATGTACGTATGGATTCACCGAGCATTTATTATAATGCTCGGTGTGTTTGTAAACAAACATCAACGCATACCTTCCTGCGTATACCTTCCTTAGAGTGGGAAATGAAATTTCGTTTCATTTTTTCCGTTTATCCTTTTCGGTGCACCCGGCCGATTAACCCACTCGATATGCAAATTGGGCTACTCAGCCGTTAATAAGCTTAAGGTAAGTATATACTTTTAGACGTTCAACAATCTGGCAGGAAGGTATACGTTGCTGACGTTAGCTAATAAGCTTGAATCTAGTACAGCGTTCCTTTGTCAGTGTTGAACAAACGAGCAACGATGGTTGCTAGACACTACGGCTTAATACGGGATGTTTGTTTACAAACACACCGAGCATTTTAATAAATGTTTCGTGAATCCATACGTACATATATATGTGTGCATGTATATATATATATATATATATATGAGAGACGTAAAATAAGAAAATTATAAAATTAACTTACTTACTAAAATTTCACTCCCAACTAATTAGTTTCTGAAATGGAATAAATATACTTTCCGAAGAAAATATAGAGAAGCATTTCGTCGTCAGGGAAGTCTATTCTCAGCTAAGTATCCAGGCAAAGCGTGGACTCTGGAAACTTATACAAAAATAATTCAGTGGATAGAAAATAGCAAAGCGTGGATGGATTCCTAGCCATTGAGAAAATCACTGCCTACTGCGTCGGTGACTATTTTCTATCCACTGAATTATTTTTGTATAAGTTTCCAGAGTCCACGCTTTGCCTGGATACTTAGCTGAGAATAGACTTCCCTGACGACGAAATGCTTCTCTATATTTTCTTCGGAAAGTATATTTATTCCATTTCAGAAACTAATTAGTTGGGAGTGAAATTTTAGTAAGTAAGTTAATGTTCTAATTTTCTTATTTTACGTCTCTCATATTATTGTTCTGCAACCCCATGCATTGAACCACAAAGTTACTAAGACAAAACCTATATATTTGCTAGCATTGATATGCATCTGTATGTATATATATGTTACTAGATATTAATTCTTTATAATTATCTCCAAATTATTTGTCGAGCAATATTGGCCAAGACTGCTGCTATGGTAGCAGGCAGGCCGCTGTCTTCTTAACAAACCACTTTCCACTGATTGACCTCGATGTCACGTGATTGATTCTTTTTGAATTTGCCACCGACGCAGTAGGCAGTGATTTTCGCAATGAATGGCTAGGAATTCAGTCCACGCTTTGCTATTTTCTATCCACTGAATTATTTTTGTATAAGTTTCCAGAGTCCACGCTTTGCCTGGATACTTAGCTGAGAATAGACTTCCCGGACGACGAAATGCTTCTCTATATTTTCTTCGGAAAGTATATTTATTCCATTTCAGAAACTAATTAATTGGGAGTGAAATTTTAGTAAGTTAATTTTATAATTTTCTTATTTTACGTCTCTCATATTATTGTTCTGCAACCCCATGCATTGAACCACAAAGTTACTAAGACAAAACCTATATATTTGCTAGCATTGATATGCATCTGTATGTATATATATGTTACTAGATATTAATTCTTTATAATATATATATATATATATACATACTAATGTACGTCTGTATACATATATGTATGTACATGTACATACTTATATATATATATATATATATATATATATATATATATATATATATATATATATATATATATATATATAATGTTATCTTGCTCCCTTACTGTTCTTCGGTGAATAGAGTACGAACAATGATATACGAAGTGTAAGGAAAATGTAATCTAGCGAGAAAATGTTCGAAGGCTGCAGGTATAAAGTCATATATGTATACCTAATATATCAATATATATTTAAATCTGTAATGAGTGATAAAAAATTACTACATGCAATTCAAAGAAAAAATAAATATTGAATGTACAACGAAAATTATAAACAATAAATAAAACCCGATATTGGCTCTCAAGAATTTAATTTGATTTCGACACAATATAATGACGGTATTCTGTAAGATTTTTTTTAGGTAATAAGGGAGATTTTCCTGTATTCTTTAGCTGCAAGAAATAGTAGTGAAATATCTGTAAAATTCGGAAGGGCATATTTAACGATATAATCTTAAATTATTTTTAAAAAAGTTACAAATAGGCCAATTTTCAACATAACCGCAAGAAACACTATATACAATAAAATACCAGCCTGGCTAAGTAGGAGGTTTCTGGATAACCATACAATCTGCTAGAAATTACAGGTAAATTACAGGTAAATTAACGTAATAAACAAGTGCTATTCACAAAAGATATTTGATCAGGGGTGACGCTCGAACCAACAGCCAAGAAAACCATCTTTTTCTTGTGATTATAATACAGAAATTATCCAGATCATACAATGTCCTAATGTAGTAAACTTAGGTCGAAGTGATTTGGAAAGTGTTCATATTCTGAGATACAGCATTAGAGATTATTCAGACACAACTCATGGTAGTTTTCCCATGTAATGGTTATTTATATTCAATTCTAATGTTATATAGATGAAAGAGTTGAGAGCTCACCGACTGTACAGATACAGTGTAGTAAGAAGCTAGACATATCTCCCCTGTTCATTACCCAAACTTATTCTAAACTTACTCCTGGATTGCAGCTCTGTCGAAGAGACAGACGTCCATACCATCCAATATCCGCTATCTACATGTTTTTGTAGAGGTTCGACTCCGATTTTTTCCAGTAATGGTGTGTATCTATAGCCAAGGTATCCACAGCATGCCTTGAAATCCATTTTGACATCAGATGGACACCCAGATAATCGGGACCTGTCCACTCACATAGAAGCTAAAGCGCATATGCTGCAATATGGTCAGTTATTTTCTGGAATTGCTTAGGACAATCAGACTGCAGTATCCCACCAATTTCCATGTAAACGTTTTTCCCCTCTACCCAACCTTTTCAGCTACATTTCCATTCAACCCATTTCTGAGAAATATTTATCATCCCACCCCTGTGTTAGACTTATACTCAGCAGGACTGAAAATGATTCCGTAAAATATATCGTATGTATATGTAAAACAAGAAGATAAATAAACAATTTCAGAACGCTAACATAAATATGGCTATATAATGATTAAAACATGCGTTCTGGTGCAGCTTCGTGCAGCTACCGACGTTGAGCCACTTTGCACTTCGTTAGTACTTAACTTAGGGTCGCTATGCAAACGTCCATGTTGTAATCGTTCTAATTTACCAAATTCCGTCCAACAAAATACAACCGAAACGCTATCAAAGAAAATAACCAATACATGTGACTATAACATCTTATAATAGAATAGTTGATAATGAGAATACTGAATATGAAAACAGTCTCAGGAAGAAATATTTAAAGAATTAAAATCGATTAAATATCGTACTACGTTCACACAAACAATATATACGAAAGGTAAAATGTACGGATAACATAGCAAAATAAATAAAAAGCCATCGTGGACTGAATGAAAATAAATTTGAACATCAATATTACTAACATAAACCCAATAATATATGTAACAGTACGTCCCCAGGGTTCGAATAGGGAAACGAAAACACCCTGAGATTTACTCATGAGAAAACAAACCAGCAGAAAATCAAAACAAACAAAGGAATATAATAATACTGAACAATAAAGAGAGGATTATATATAACATAACCATTAATTACATAAATGAGGGAATGGCAGACATGATAAGCAGAGTCAAATATAAATATAATAAAACACAGAAAGCATGGAAATCACGTCAGAAATAAAAATAAAGCTAAACACAGGAATAAAATCATTGGGAGTGTAAACAGCTAAGGCAAACCCAACACGTGCTAATTAAATAAAGCAAGATAAAAAAGAAATGTATCAAACCAGAGAACACCGACAGATTACTTATCACTAAATAAGGGGAGGAGGAGGATGAGGAGAAGGGAATGGACCTCAGTCGGTTTCAACGATGGGAGTTCCAGTTGTTCGATCAGCGGAACAACAAGCTGCTCAGAAAAGTAACGTGTCACTGATGATCCCGTTCCACAGTCTGGTCTGCCCTCAAAGGAATTCTCAAGATGATTCAGCATGACACTGTGTGTGTTTGTGACAAGAATGACACTTTGAATTACAAATACAGTCTATCCGATGGAATTCCAAACAGCTTCTCCCTACATAATACTACTCACAATATATGTGGCACGTTTCCAAGATGCCATACAATGTAATCGAACCCGGTATAGAATGATTGTAAAGCGAAACCTCTTATTGATTCGGCCATTCTACTCATTGAACTAAAACAACACCCATAGTAACAAATGAATAAATATATATTTAGGGTTAAAGCATTCTAAATATGGGAAGCATAAATAACAGAAATAATCTTAAAATGAATATTGGAATTTTCAGTGGATCAACGAAAGTATTTACAGCAGATAAAACGTAACAACTTTCAATAATATTCAAAACCATCAGGATGAAGCAATTATCATATGCAGCAGTCACAGTACATACAAAACAAAACAGGCGCTCCCTATGATATACTCATAGGAATTTCAAAACACAAAGAACGTGGTAAACAAACACATGTTTTAAAATAGAACAGGAAAAAAATAGAAAATGGAAGGAAATATACCTCAATCCTAAGTGGAATCAATAATGGAAAAACACAAGGAGTAGAATCAAATTCTACATAAATATATCAAAAACACAACAAATATTATAAGAAAAAACACAATTAAACAAGAACTACCTGAAATCGAAGAAAACCTGATACGGGAGATTATCATTAAATCAAAAAACATCTGGCGATACGAGAAATCGGCAACGATTCTTTGAACAAAACAAAACAACTCGACTCCAACCCAAAAGATATTTATCAAGAAGTAAGTTAAAACGAACAATAAAATAAAACGGAAATCAATGCAGCTTGAATAGGAAGAAAGGTGGAAGAATTATGAGACAAAGTATTGACAGCAAAGGAATCAACACATACGAAGATTTTTTCGAAATAACAAACGCAGTGCCTGAAAAATCATAATAAACCATATCAATACTAGACGTACTCCAGTCGCTAGGAGAAGAAAATGGGATAACTGTACAGCTTCACGAAATATACAAATAGAGGACGAAAAAAAGGGAGAAAGAAAGAAAGATAGGTAGATAGATAGATAGATTTCTTTATTCGCCACAAGGGCGCACAATAAAAGGGGACAATACAAAGACACATGCCGGGGATTTTACATACAGTCGTGTAAAAATATTATTAAAACAAACAAATTTAACAATCGAAATGCCCAATAGGGAGGAAGCGTTACAAATAGGTTGTTTAAAACACCATCAATAGAAAAACCTTCAACACCAGGAGCGTGTTGTGCAAGTGCACCTTTCTTCCTTTTACTCTCTTCTTCAACCGACAGGTTTATATACAGAGATGGCCCAAACATTTGGGCCATTTTTGCTACATTCACACACCTTTCAGTAAATTTACTGGGGTGCAGTGCCTCTATCTCCACTCTGATTATCCTTCTAAAGTGGTACCTGAAGAAGGGAATGAGTTGTTGTCCGGAGAGAAAGGCATCTGTCCTCAGTCATCTCAATCTCGTCCACCATATAGCCTCTTTTACCATAGCCACTATACAGATTAAAACCGCTTCTCTTTCGTTTTTGAAAGAAGTTGGTGGTTTGATCCTTACTATGGACTCGGTAGTCAACTGGATTTGTCCCATACGCGACAGCTGTTGCTCTGCATAGTTCCACAGGTCGGTTACGCCAGGGCAGTGTACAATTGCGTGCAGGACGGTTTCAATGTCGCATCTTAGCACGTCCTCTTGGGAGGATCTCTGCGGTGGCGTCCGTGCCTGTAGGTCTTGTCTATTAGAGCTCCTCGGTAGCACTGCCAGGCCATGTACCTTTGGAAGATGTCCATAGGTCCCGGTCGGAAAGTTCTACCAAACAGACTGATCAGCTCGTCGTCTAACCTTCTATAGAATGTCGAAGTGGAGTCTCCACTGATTGCTGTGCCCGCTTGACAGAGGACTGTGAGCGCCTGACCGCATTCAATGTGCCAGGTGCCCATCTTCTTCGGTCTCCGCTTGACGCAGGACTGCAGCTCCGTCAGCGAGACAAGGCCTGTCTCACAAACGGTGCCCAACACCGGTTGTTCGGTGCGGAATACCTGGTGGTACCGTAGCCTCAGCGCGTGTTTGCGTATCATCAGCCACAGCATTCCCATCCCTCTGTTGGATGGGTGCTGGCAGCAGACGAAATTCCTCACCACTGGAGCCTGCTTCTTCCAAAGCAACTGGAAGAGCATGCGTTCCATCTTGGTGGGGTGGTCACGGGGACAAGTCACGGTAGTAGATGACGGACGCTATTAAAGTGTTCGCCACCTCCGCTCGACCTTTCAAGGATAGTTTTCACTCTGCCCACTTCTGGGTGAGCGTAAATACCTTGGCCGTTACCTCGTTCGAGTTTTTCTCCCCCTGGAGGTCCGGACCGAACCAGACCCCGATCAATTTCACCGGTCCTTCCGTCCAGCGTCCGACGACGCTGTCGGACGGCATCGGATTGCCTCTCCACATTCCTAGTTGCAAACCCACAGACTTGTCTGGGTTCAGTTTTTCTCCTGTGAGACTTTCGTATTCCTGCAGTAAGTTGCCGATCGCGCCGATTTCCGAGGTTTCCAATACCATTACTGTCACGTCGTGGGCATAAGCTGACGCCGATTTTCGCAGTTCCGGTTCCAACGGAATGCCCTGCAGAAGCTCCAACTTCCGCAGTAGTGTCTCTAGTGGCAGTAGGTAGAGAATGGAAGAGAGAGGGCATCTCTGTCGGACGGAACGCGTGATTGCGAACGGCTCCGGCAGGTAGCCGTTCACATTGACCGTCGAGCAGATGATGGTGTGCATTCCTTTGATCCAGCCTCTGTAGACGGGTCCGAAACCGGCCGCCTAGAGAACCGCTTCTAAGTATCGATGGTCGACCCTATCGAACGTCTTAGACTGATCTAAATCGATAAACTCCCGAAGAGTTTTCCCTTCTGTATGAAGGTAATGTCCTTTTTGGAGTTTCTTAGAACCAACTCAATTTCGTTTTGAGTTAAAATTGAGCTGGTTTTCTAGTGGTGTTTGAGATTCTCCTGAAAACTATAGTTTTCAGGACAGTTTCTCTACGCAATTCTTGGGGAGAACTGATGCTAAAAGCGCCATAATCCACAAAAGTTATGTATTGCTTGGCATCTCGTAGCAATTCTCCGGCATTAGAGATGTCAATCTGTGTATATAGTTCCGAGATTTGTACAGTTTTTGCGAACGAAACCTTTTTTCTTTGTTTGTGGAATTATTCTTGTTGGTGTTGTTGTCATTATTGTTGCTGGATAGATAGATAGATAGATCGAAGCTAATTGACAAACTGTTCCGACGTGGTGGCAGATAGGTTCGACGAGGGTTAAATAAGACCCGCTATATATCGCGACGACCTTTCTACAACACAATTATGATCTCAGGGCCAATGAACGGCGTTATATTTAACACCATATATCAAGAGCGACCTGTAGAACACAATCCAAAAACTGAGAATGTACACATGTTCTAAGAAATCTGATATGTTTACGATTATATCAAGTATAATATTGGTTCCATTCGGTATTCTTGAACGTAGAAAATTCCAGGTTCACTGAATGTTTTTTTTCTGTTTGTTTTATTCGAGTTGGAAGGGGGAATGTTCTTGGGCAGGGATAAGAGAACATCAGCCATGGCGATTTCAAATGTATTTCAAAATAGAGGGAGGAATTTCTAAAGTTGCCCTGAGACCAAGTGATCTCCACAAAAATACTTCTTGATACTGTTACGGCAGGGTATGCCAATAAGCAATCAAGTATAGAAAGGCCAGCTCCACGGCCTTCACAGAGTTTCACTTTGCCAAATACTGTCACAACATTTTGGTCGAACCGTGGTTATAGTAGAATATGCTTGTCCTACAATATTCCCATGCAAACAACTATTATTAGCCGAATATTATTTAAACGTTATAATCTACGAGAACAAAAGTAAGATCTGTAGCTTCATTTGTTGCACTAAATGACAGAAATTTTGTCAGGACGGCCACACTTCAGAGAAATAGTCTAATATTTTATTTTTAAAACATAAACACACCGTATTCAGAAACTAAATACTGAAGGGATGTTTTTAATTGTTAACTATCTAGAGTAAAATTGGGAGCATTGTTCCTCTGGATATTATTTCACGATAATGGGATAGTAACAATGGATTTATTGTGAAGACGTGATCAGAAATATCGAGTCAAGTAGCAGAAACCATTAATGGAGATAAAGGAAATTACGAATGAAGAATATAAAAAGGGAACTTAATGATTTTCTGTTTGATATCCAGATTAAAAACGACTCCATGGAAACTGAAAGTGAAACTGATGGAGACTCAATGGTAAAATTCGATATATGTGGAAAGGAACAAAATGTTATGCGTTAGAATATCTTTGATTATTCAATGAGAGAGATGAAACTTGTGCAATGTCAAAGAAAGAAGGCTAATTAAATAAAACGGAATAGTTGAAGGTGAAATCAGATACATACGAGTATATTTTCTTAACGTGATACAAGGATCGTATTTACTGAAATAACTTCCAGCATTTTACAAGTCATTCATAGGCTTCTATCCATTGTGGCTACTATTACAAAAGCCAACAGAATCGATTTCAATATCAATTATATGAAATATGATTTCTATATGCACACAAAACTCTTTACATCGCAAATTTATACTGGGACAGATTACGATTCTCTATTTATTTTATTTACCTCAACGGAATCTTGAAAAAATTATTTCTGTTATCAGAACACTATCGCTAAGAGGGGTAGAACCAGTATATTTGCTAATAACCGAGTCAACAATTCATGTTCTACTGCAATTATCACATGTTTACATAGAACTAAATGTAATTATTAGACTCGTAGATTAAACTCGAAGATTTAATGAACTATATCTTCCATGATATAATATTCGGAGTTACGTATTTATTTGAAGTGGAAACATATTTCATGTTGATTATTATAACACTAACTTATTTGACGCTTTTTACACCAAAATATTACAATGGCACCGAAATAGATAACATTAACAACTGCACATAACCGTGAGAATATTTGGTAGAATGGAACTTGTCCTGAATCTGCTAACACTGTTCCTGGTTTTCACGATATCCATATATGTAATTCTAATAAAACTAATATCTATAAATATACCTTTGTTTGACATTCATATTACTTCCTTTTCTTCACTCACTGATCCCTGGGAGGGTCGTGGTAGCAGAATCCTCAAGCATGCCTTCCAGTAACTCCTGTCAGAAGCAACCGTCTCCTGGTCTAGCTGGATACGCAAGCGAGAGCAGCGGTGCTCATGGGCATCATCCAACCATATTTACTTCATATTTATGAATTGAATTTTATTAAACAGAATATTTGGATTAAAAAAAAAAGAAAAAAAAAACTTATTTCATATCCCAGAGATTTATGTGAAATTGATTTAACGTGAACTAATCAGGACGAGATTTTTAGTTCAATGTTTGCAGACTGAGAAGCCCCCAAACTGATAAACATGTTTGACGTTATCATGTATTATATATTATCATTGCCTCTATATTAATATATGTACACGACTAAATGAAGCTCGCTAGACAACTTCAAATTATTTCAGTAAGTAACCCATTGTCTCCAGTCTTTGTTGTAATAACAATTCAGCTAAATTTCCAGAAGCATTCGAATTCTGCGGTGACTGCATGTGGTGGTATATTTGCTTCACACCTGATCCAGTGAAACATCCACATTAGTTGCAGATAGCAAATTATGTTTAACATTCCACGTAACCAATGACTGCAACTCAAAATTCAACATTCTTTACTTCCAATTATATTGCAGCTTTACAAGATGAATGTGCTTCCTGCAGAATTTAGATTAAGTCAGTTCCACCGGCTAATTAACACCCGTTTACTCAATATCCTGTGACTGAAAAACGCCCATCAGTAGAATAAGCTTAGTTCACTACATTACGCGATCTTACATCTAAATCCTCTCTAAATTGTTAGCAACGATATTCTGATCTGCTGCCAAGACATATTCAACCAAATTTGTAGAATCCTTCTACGTGCCAAATCCTTAATACGGATTGATCTTTAATTAGCATCTTTTCAAATAAATCAACTGCATTTAAATTTAGCTTGTTGCTGGCATAAAACAAACACTGTCTCAAAATATAAACATGCACGACAACTCAATCAACATATTTCGAATGTTGCCAGGTGAAAACATTGTACTTATTATTTAAACATAAGTTGATTTGTTTCCCCTTTTACTATGCCAGGTGATGTCAACGTTCTGTTCTTCTGCTTCACACTTGCCAATCCAATTTCTATCAACTTTCGATTCCACCATAGAAATTAAGGCATTTCACTGTTCGTTAACCGTCAGACTCACACGTATTCTGAATAAAACCTTTGCACCTCACACTTCATATAACTCACTAAACAGAGAGCCAGAAAAGATACTTCAGTGTGTACACTACACTACAACTGTTCTAGCAATGTCAAAACAATGATTAGTGGTCGTATGTAAGTAAATGGAGTAGTCATATAACCAAAACGTGACGTACACCCGAGTTTATAGAATTTTCGGTCAGAAAGAAACGAAATGAACAGAGAATCCATCTGATCTGGTAGAAGAAGTAATCCAACAGTGACGGTCTCTTTGAAGAGTTTGAACGATAGGCAAAGCGCATTATTAAACCTCACATTCTCATAAATAATGTTACACATAAATTCGTAAAATGATTACATGTTATGCCTTATTCCGTCTAACAACCTTATGTCAAACCCAGAGACAGATATAATCCTGTGTTTGTTGTTCTACGCCATTATATTTCACCAAAATCTAGAATATACATCAATCATATTTTACAATAATTAGTGCCTATTTTAATATCACTAATTCTAAAGAAACCCCTGTTCCTGTAAAATTTTGTAACCTTGATGTTTTGTTCCTCATTAGATTATCAGGTTCGGCACATCTATCATCACTGGACAGTTACCATAGCCTCACCAACGAAATGAGGCCCCACGCCACAAAGAATATGAAATGGTAACCTGATGAAACTATCAGGTTACCATGAAACTATCAGGTTACCCAAGTTTCTTTACACGACAAACTTAGGATCGAACTCTCACAAAATATATGTTATTGACTGATGGGATTCCCTTCGAAAATATATAAGTGGAAATATCCTGAGGCCATGGGGCCGTGTCTCTCCGATAAAGGAAAAGATAAACATCACTAAGATGAACCCTTTCGTGTACAATAGCTCTTTCCATACATATGATTCGGGATAATGCATTTACTATTTTGTTTTTCGCGACTAGAAGATATTCCAATAAATCACTAAGATATCATAAAATTCAATGTAAAAAAGTGAATAACTTCATCAAAATATTATTGATAATTTGTTGAAAGTGGAAATTCCCATCTATCTACAAATCTATCTACCTACACACCATTAGCTATATCAAACAGTACTGGCAGGCAATCCAGCAGAAAGAACAATTAGAATTAGAGTTATAAATATATATAAAAAAGAGGATGTCTGTCCGTGTGTGTGTCTGTGTTTAACTACCTAAAACTAGAGAAGCACCTAACCGACTGTTTTCAATATTTACACATGTAATACTTATCTTTCATGGAGTGTTCTGAGCAAAAACAATTTCAAATGTTCAATGCCCTGGGGACTGCATTAGGCGATTTAGCGATCTCTCTCTATAATTCTTAGTCTTTCTCTTTTTAGATAGATACATACATATAACATCGCGCCCTTATAATATATGTCTGTGTGTCTGGCTGTCTGCATAGGTCACTTCCTACAATTCGCTCTGCGTCCAGGACGCGCCCTTATAATATATGTCTGTATGTCTGGCGGTCTGCTACCTCCGGTTATTCTGCCACCCTTGCTCAAGACAAGTCTCACACTCGTTCCCCAAACAGTTGGTAAGTGCACACAACTTCCTCCTCACGTTTTAAGCCAGTGTTGCTTACTTACGTACCACCAGACCGTTACTTCTTTGCCAGTCGTGGTTGTGGCAATACTAAACTTAGCTAAGGCGGTTATATATTTCACAATACCTTATCCAGTGCAACACCGGGTACCACTGCTAGTATATACTACAAATAATTCACCAATATTTTAATACGGAAAAATCTGAGTGCAATAAATATTTAATTAATTTATCTTCTTAATCTCAGAGATATATTATTGCTGAATTTGAATCACAAAATCTTTAAGAACAAACTGTCCGTAATTGTTGACCATATACTCATTATATTCTATCGGTGTGAGAAACATGTATGTTATAGAAATATCAACGCATGCGGCATGTTGGGTATCGCTTTTTCTTGAGGGAAGCGTGCGAAATATATGTTCACAAAGGAGACCTGATGCAAATTCTTCCGACAGAGTGGGCAACATTTAAAACACTGAAGATCCTAGTACTGACATACCCTTCTATCTGTCGATCTGATAATGTGATAGAAAGAATTTACCAAAGTTGCCAAAAAGTCAGATCGAAACCGATACCATACATTAGGGAAGAGAATTCCTTTTAACTACATTTTTTTTTTTTTTATCGATCGACTTTCGTCAAATCGGACCGAGGAAACAATGTTTCCGTTGGTCTTTCCAGTTTCTAGTACTATCTATCGGTCGCACTCCAGGTAGAAGGAGCAACCTAAAATAAAGTGTCTTGCTGAAGGACATAAAGCATCGCCCGGTCCAGGAATCGAACTGACAACCTCAAGATTGTGAATGCAATTCTCTAACCACTCAGCCACACGCCTTCACTGAGGAGTTAACTACATAGTCAACCTTATTTTCTATTCACGTGTTTGCAATGATGCTCACACAAATATATTTGGCTACAATCAAACATTCTCAACGAATTGATTAGCAAAATCTAAATCTCCATCATAGACCGCCCACTAGAAACGGCGATCATCATTGTTACTTTCTCTTTTCTAAAGCTAGTCAAAGGGAATTTGTTCTTCTAAAGTTCAAACTATATATAATCTTTAGAAACTGTTTGGCCTCATCTTCTTTGTCTTGACATTCAGAGAAAGAAATATCGATCTGCTTACAATAATCTACATGTTTTTCGCGTGTTAGTCTCAATATGTATGTGTGTGTATGTGTGTGTGTATGTGTGCGTGCGCGCGCGTATGTTGCCCTATTGAGTAGATGACCAATGATCAAAAGCAGTTTAGGCGTGACCTTTATATCTTGTTTGAGGTAACCTTTATCTAAGACGTTATTACCCAATGTCCTCTTATTAGAGAATCTTATTTGGCTGCCAATATACTGTCTATCAGTTGTCCTTATTCAATCATTTATCTTACCCCATTTCTATTTCTTTCGATTAATATTCACATTACATATTTCAACCTACATTAAAGTGATCTTCTGCCAATAAGATCTCGGCAAACTGAATGGAATACTCAGTCTACAACATTGGTTAGTGAATTCTTTCATTCCGTTCGGTTCATATATACATAAGTGTGTGTGTGAGAGAGAGAGATAGAGAGAGAGAGAGAGAGAAGGAGAGGGAGAGAAAAAGAGAGAGAAAGAGAGAGCGAGAACATGTATATGTCTATGTATGTTAGTGTAGTGCATGTATGTGTGTAATATCTTTGCAAGAAATATTTGCTATTTAAAAACATGATAAAAGGAGGTATGTGTAAAAGCCAAAGTCACTATCCTCAGTTCGATATTCCAGCCAACACTTACCTATGGTCATGAATATTTCGTAATGACCGAAAGAATACGATCAGAAATACAAGCAGCCGAAAGGGGATTCCTCCGAAGTGTCTTTGGAGTAAGGTTACTCGATAAAGTGTGAAGCTCTGAAATCAGAGACTCACGCCAGATAGAGCCGTTTCTTCTCGGATTTGAAAGATAACACCACAATATACTATGGGCATGTAGTCAGAATATCTCAAGAAAGAAATTCTGGACAGATTTGACGGACAAAACCAACTGACAGGTAATAAAGGTGTAGATACCCGTTCAAAACAGTTAGATAACATCCAAGAGCTGGGCTGGTCCTCAGTTGGGGATTCAGTCAGATTAGTTGGAGTCAGTTGCTTCTGATAGGACCTAGTGGATGGAGTCTTTGAGGACTCTCTCTCTCCTTTCCGCGCCCTCATGAAGAAGAAGAAGAAGAAGAAGAAGAAGAAGAAGAAGAAGAAGAAGAAGAAGAAGAAGAAGAAGAAGAAGAAGAAGAAGAAGAAGAAGAAGAAGAAGAAGAAGTTTAGGTGACTACTAACGTTAAATGCTAGAAGTAGTTCAAAGTCTTCCTCGGGTCACATACTAGAGTTTTAAAAGAAAGTACACGTCTACTGCTCTAGTTATAGACACTCCAAAAACCCTGGTTCCTCACGTCCGTAAAGCCTCTAGACATTCCCCAAACCCTGCTTCTGAATATATATTTGATGGGAATAGGCTTATCTGGTGCTAAACATTAAGGACAACAAAAAATCGAACGTTCCAATCCATTATAACAATGATAGTATGTAAGAATTTATCAGTTTAACAGATCGATAAATTCAGAAGTAAACATTAGTTCATAGAATAGTGGGATTGTTTAAGTTACTGTATGTGAAGAATATAAAGTTTCAAGCCCTGACTATGTGTCAGACAGAGAGCTATCATAGAAAGTAGATTTGTTTAGTCAGAGAGGAAATGACACTGTCTGTGATCCGTTGCAGTGTTACCCAGACTAGAATAAGGACGAGTAAATGATATCTGCTAAATGGAGACTACTCCTTGTTGTTTGCAACAGTCTCGACTCTACTGATGTCACCCAAGGGCGAAGTGATAGTATGAAAACGAAAGACGGATTAAATCTATCGCACAAATAAAGCAGATATTCTCCAAATGTGCACATGTTCTGAATGGCTTTAAAAGCGAGAACTCTATTAAATGCTAACAACCGGCAGATGTCTGTGCGAACATATGTAGATGTAAGTCTACTACCCATGTTTCCCACATTTCTCACAAAGAGATTTCATGTCAGAAGACAAAGAGCCGGAACTATACATTGCAGGTCTCAATCAACGCTTTAACAATTCTGCCAGTCTAACATCCTTGTAATTCATTTTATTGTCGATCCCGAAGACCTGAGAGACCAGAAACAAATACCATACGGCATTTCTTTTTAAGTTCTAACGATTCTGACAAATATCAGGCTTATGTAGAACCCACTTCCTTTCTTCTATCCCTTCTCCGCCTCCTTCTCAATCACAGACAAGGAACAAGTCCTGAACCGATATTCCTTCAGTCATCATAGCAATTAAACTTATCGAACTTGACTTTGACATATCTCTTATGAAATAAAAAAAAGCTAATTGAGATAAATTACTTTATCTTTATATTAATTCACCATTTGAATCTCATTAATACATCACTTAAACCGTCACTGATTAATCTATCTCTCTAACAAAACTAATGTATATATACTTTATGCGAGGAATGTGGAAAATGTATTAACCTTAGTGTCAGATATACCACGCCGCTGGATGTTATCTCCTCTCAGATCAAATCATGCCATTTCTATTTATTCTAAGTATATTTTCGAAATGTGACAACAATCAATAAACCAATAATTTGTAATATTAAAGTGAGAGAGAAACATTCGCAGTACAAATTCCAACGAAAACAATGAAACAGTCATTAAAGAATGTTTTCTGTTATTAATCAATATGGAGTGTGTAAAATACATTAACACACGAACAAAGAAAGAGAAAGGTGCCGAAATTAATAAGGAACAGAAATGCAGCCTTCGTTCTTAAAGAATTTTCCAATTTATTTCAAATATTTAAGTGTTAAAACATTCAGGGTTTTTTAATCCAATTATTGTATTATTCACCAGAGTACGTGATGTTTGTTAAAAGGAAGAACACATGCACTGTGGCAACATGTCTTCATTACATTCGCGAAATTCACAGATACCTCATTCACTATTTTCAATTAATGAAAGGATATAAAACTGATAGAAGAACATGGACAGATATGGAGCAGGAATATGGGAAAAGGGATATAGATAGATAGATAGATAGATAGATAGATAGATAGATAGATAGATAGATAGATAGATAGATAGATAGATAGACAGATAGGTAGTGCCTTTTCTCTTCACCACCAACATGGCTATTCTAAGAGTAGGCTGTCTAAATGCGCGTGGCCTGGGCTCAACTTGGAAGCAAGCAATGCTTCTAAAGTAGATGGATAGATAGATAGATAGATGGGTATGTAGTAGATAGATATATAGATATATATATATATATAGTTAGATAGATAGATAGATAGATAGATAGATAGATAGATAGATAGATAGATAGATAGATAGATGGGTATGTAGTAGAGATAGGTAGATAGATATATAGATAGATAGATAGATAGTTAGGTAGATAGATAGTAGATAGATAGTAGATATATAGAGAGATAGATGGGTAGGTATTAGATAGATAGATAGATAGATAGATAGATAGATAGATAGATAGATAGATAGATAGATAGATAGATAGATAGATAGATAGACAGATAGAATAAATGGTGGTTAAAGAAAGAAATGGGGACGATGAGAGAAATGGGGTGAGAGAGTGAGAGAGCAAGAGAAAAGGTTCCATGAAAACGTTTATATAATTACAAAAATTACATTGCTACTTTCAAGCTAGCGCTAAACAATGAACCATTCATGATGTTCCTATACGCATTTGTGCTATCATAATTACTGGTCATATCTGGTACGTCATCTTTTGAAGAGAAAAAGAAAACGTTAAACAATTGAATGAAATATACCTTTGAAAATAAATACTTAAAAATAAGATTGTTTCAAGTTAATGGAATATAATAATCCCTTTAATATAATAGTGTCTTTTTGAAGTTCATTCGATGATTATTAAGTGTAACGATATTTCTAGTAGGGAATATGTGATGATTCTATATTTTAATTAATATTAGGATTTTAATAATAAA
>OZ024750.1:50119674-50124674 GCA_964016885.1 Eledone cirrhosa
TACATTTTATACGAGAAATATAAGCCAAAGTACACTATGAAAAAAGTGATACCACGATTGTTTCAACTTAGCTATATAATCCTATATTTAATCCTAATCCTATTTCGTTACTAAAGATCTAACAAAATCGTGTGAAACTAACATGTTTAAGGATTGCGGGATTGAGTAAAAAACTGTTCCTTCCCCACATGGAATACATTTTGTACGAATGCCAAATTATATATTCTTGTAAACAGTTAAATAGCTTACGTTCTCTATGATATGTAATGATGTATCCTATAATTATCTCACCCGGGCATTATCAAACCTGAGAAATTTCCATGAGTAGATTTCGAATATGTACAAACATACCCGTATTCTGAGTTGACTGCAGTAAAGCTAAATAACATCTAACTTAAACCAAAACGTAAACAAACGGTCCGATAGAGGAACCAACCACATGTGGGATTTTAGCGAGCGTTCTCTAAATAAGCCTATGGATCTGTTCCGTGAATAGAAGGCATACACATCATTGTTTGCTATAAATATATTGAAATGTTGAAGCCCCAGACAACCCAGCATTAAAAAAAAATGTAACTACGGTGAATTAATAGTACAAACATATAGATATAGAACTTAATGTACAAATGGATATTTCTTTTCTAGAATGCAAGCGAAGATGTGAAAGTCTCCCTATTATTTTAACATTGGTATTTTAAATTATATTTCTATGTATCTGTACTATTAATTCATCTTAATATCTAGATTATTACGTTTGACGGAACATTTCATATTTACAAACAATATCCCTTTTCAATGATTTGAATTCATACAACCTTATTCGCTTGACATATTCAAAGTCTCCGCGGTTTTACTGTCATGTTATCTCTAGATCTCTATTTCTCTACAAGCTGATATATATTTTTATAACATGCTCTCTCTTTCGCTCCATTGTTAAGTATCACACCCACTCTCTCAATATGTGTCTCTGGGACACGTGATCTCACACAGAATACGTTTCTTTTTACTGCCATTTATACAAACAATTACATTTGCGTATAAATATTTGAAACTCTTAAATACACACGACTAAAGAATGAAGTAACGAACAAATAAGAAGCTAACGACAATCAAGAAACCTGTAAAATATATGTATTCATCATTACTTTATACTAACTGTAAAACATAAGATAAATATGTGCCAGAAACATCTATGGAGGGTTTCACTCCCCAAAATTTAGCAATTGAATATCACAAGTAAGGCTAACGCGTCACCCACAAGCTACCTACTTATCCTTCATATTTCCAAAATAATTCACAAAAAAAACAATCACATACAGGCACACAGACGCGCGCACACCCACAAGGAAACAAAAATTTGAAACAAAAACAATATTGACGAGAGTAGAACTCTGTGTTCATTAGTGCTGCTAGAAATAATGGATATATCTTCCGTAAATTATCATCAGACACTTTGAAAATCAATACACAATTACTAAACTGTTAAACCATGTCCTCTGTTGTAATTATTTCACTAACCAAACATTTTAAAACTTCTGATATCACGAAATATGACAGTCAATGTCCAGTCATTGAACTGCAGATAATTTTTTTCCAAGACTTAAAAAGTGTAATTTAGTGATTCCCGATCTAGTATCCAGGGAACCCTAGCTGGGCTTCGTCCAAGATTCGAACCTATTTGTTTAAAACATAATATATATACGCTCTTTGGTACCCATTCTTATCTACGTGGAACCATGATGCTCTTTTCATTGTTATTTTCACTGTATAATAGTTTTTGGGGAATGATTGTATCAGAGTGTCAGTGAGGAAGTTAATTTAAATAAAAGGGGTCGCTGTGGGTGAAAATTACGAAATCACTACTCGAATAAGCTTTAGTTTATGATTTCGATCTCAGCGATTATTTATCGATCATACTGATTATATAAATTTCTATATATCCAACCAGTAACCTTAGGGACATACGTATCACAGTATAAACACTGTTCTTCAGCCTCGTGGAAAAATAAACACATGCGCATGCAAACACATAAATAGTTGTGAGCGTCTGTCCACACACATTTATGTGTAAACAAAGAGATACTATGATACAGATTTCTAAACGTGTTTATTACTGTTGCATTACTATCAAAGAACAGTTATCTATTTGTTTATTTTCTTCCTGACATATATAGAACCGAACAGATTAAAATTAAGTAACATATGTTTCATATATAATTTCAAAATTGAAATAGTGATGTATATTAGTAGTGTTTATTAGTAAAGCAATGTTCATATATTATGCTATTTCTACAATAAATCATATCTGACTATTTTATTTGATACTAGCAGAATGGCCCGGCGTTGCTCGGGATTCTAAACATAGATGGGCATGTTTATACCTCCTTTCTGAATCAGTACAGAGCAGCACGGAATACCTCGGCCTGGAGATGGTGTCTATATTTTGTGCTTATAAAAAAGATCCGTCGTAGATTACGAGGGGTTTAATTTTCTTTGGTGCCTGAGAGTAAAATGTTCAACCCACGAAAGCCAAGACGATAGGGTTCAGTGAATAGGCATTCGACAAACCGAACATGTATTTGTTGTGCTATGGTACAATGAAAACAATAGTTACAGGGCAGTAAGCATCTGGGACTGCAGTGGTGGAGAGCATGAAGTAATTTAGTTTGATACTTTTAAAGTTACAGGCCCTAACGCAACCAAAATGTTAAGCAATGCGGTCCCCGGGCAAAAATTTGAAATCTTTTTCAGTCAAGAAAATGTGTGAAAGATAAGTAATGCATATGCAAAGTTTTTTAAAAATTGGTTAGGTGTTTCTCGAGTTACAGACCCTAACGCAACCAAAATGCTTTAAAAAATCGGTTTTGCGGCTAATGCGGTCCCTGGGTCAAAAAATGAGAAAATCTGTTTCGCTTAAAACACGTTAAACGACATAAGTAATGCACATTTTGAAGAAATCGCCTCGATTATTGTTCCGTTATCGCTCAAAAAAGCCTTTAAAGCCTAAAATATGCGGTTTTGGGGCTAATGCGGTTCCCAGGGGGATTGGAAATTTAGAATATGTTTTGCTCAAAACACTCACACGACCATATGTATTACATGTGTAAAGTTTGAAAAAAATCGGTTGCGTGATTCTCGAGGTTAAGTGAGACAGACAGATAGACAAACATTCTCTGTTTTTTATATATAGATGGCGCTGATGTATTAATAAATAAATAGGAACCATTGTATTTGTAATAAATCTATAGAATATTGTCATACACCTAACTAAAGAATAATAGGAATCCGTAAGTTTCAATTGGAGTAAATAATAATTAACAACGCTCCAGCGAAAGATGTTTACGTATGTTTTACTTACACTCTCACTAATGTTGTTACAGTTTAAAGTATTACATTTTTCGCTAAGTGTAGATTATGCATATTATCAGATGATGTTTTCTAAATCGGATTTCGCATTCAAAATTATAATACATCAATCATAAGTAATACTCTTCTTAGATGTTATCTTATTTAAAATTAAAATAGAATATAATAAAATAGGATTTTGAAGAGCTGTTGTATTGACACCAGTGGAAGATTATAAAAATCACTCGTCACGGATTAAATATCACGAATTCCTTCAAAATCTTTAAACAACGTAAAATATTTAATCTTTGAAGTTTTTCTGAGATAAATAAAACAGGAAAAACACAGTAAATATATGGACTTACTAACGTAATATGAAACAACGTTAATCTTACAAAAAGCAACTTTCTGACATATGAGAAACTTTAAACATTGAACTGACAAAGCTCATTATTCCGAAACAATATTGCAATCATGTCAATAACCTGCAGCTTCATCGACAGATCCACTATGTTAGGAATATATTGATCTTTTGCTGTAGCAATATTACAAAGGAGGGTGCGGGGAGACAAATTCACGACCTCAAACACACACAGAAAATACATATAGTCGTATGTAGATAAAAATATATATGGCCTGGTGCATACATGTATATACACACAAACGTATATATATGTCCTTATACATACATACGTATGTATACAATTGGAGTATTTGCACGAGTGAAAAAAGAAATAAGTGGGAAGGATGAATAAATACATCTATGTTCTTCATCAGCCATTCTCTTTACCGTAATTTGGTGCATATGGCTGGCGTTACATAATGTCAAGCTCAGTGTGCAGGACGGTTTAGAGCTAGGCACGTAGAAAATGCATGAGGGAGACACAACAACACAGAGACACTGTACAACACAGAGGCACAGTACAACACAGAGACACGGTACAACACAGAGACACAGTGCAACACGGAGACACACAACTACACAGATACACAGTACAGCACAGGGACACAGTACAACACAGAGACAAACAATTACACAAAGACACAGTACAACACAGAGACACAGTACAACACAGGGACACAGTACAACACAGGGACACAGTACAACACAGAGACACAGAAGTACACATAGACACCGTACAACATACACATAGACACAGTACAACACAGAGACACAGTACAACACAGGGACACAGTACAACACAGGGACACAGTACAACACATAGACACAGTACAACACAGGGACACAGTACAACACATAGACACAGTACAACACAGGGACACAGTACAACACAGAGACACAGTACAACACAGAGACACAGTACAACACAGAGACACAGTACAACATACACATAGGCACAGTACAACACATAGACACAGTACAACACAGGGACACAGTACAACACAGAGACACACAACAACACAGAGACACAGTACAACACAGAGACACAGTACAACATACACATAGGCACAGTACAACACATAGACACAGTACAACACAGGGACACAGTACAACACAGAGACACACAACAACACAGAGACACAGAAGTACACATAGACACAGTACAACATACACATAGGCACAGTACAACACATAGACACAGTACAACACAGGGACACAGTACAACACAGAGACACAGTACAACACAGAGACA
>OZ024750.1:50129674-50149674 GCA_964016885.1 Eledone cirrhosa
CCAGCAATTACCCAGTGCATTACTGGTACTTTATTTTATCGACCCCGTAAGGATGAAAGGCAAAGTCAACCACGGCGGGATTTGAACTCAGGTCGTAAAGGGACGTAACTATGCTGGAAAGCATGGCGTCCGACCCTCTACCGATACTGCCAATCCACCGCCTTCTTGTCATTGGAATGCCAATAATAATAATGGGGAATTCGGTGTGTTCCAATATACTGTATATGATATAACAATTGTTTCTACTTTGGGCACAAGGCCAGCAATTACCCCAGAGCGTTACTGGTACTTTATTTTATCGACCTCGTAAGGATGAAGGGTAACGTTAACCTCGGCGGGATTTGAACT
This sequence comes from Eledone cirrhosa, assembly GCA_964016885.1. Classification (NCBI taxonomy): domain Eukaryota; kingdom Metazoa; phylum Mollusca; class Cephalopoda; order Octopoda; family Eledonidae; genus Eledone; species Eledone cirrhosa. Next base: position 50,130,023 of record OZ024750.1, read on the forward strand.
GAAAACTTAAAGAGTCTTAACTCTATGCTGCAAAGCATGATGTTAGACGTTCTACCGATACTGCCCTAATAATTGTTATTACTGTTGGCACAAGGCCAGAAATTATCCCACTACGTTACTGGTACTTTATTTTATCGACCTTACGGGGACGATGAGAGGGAAAGTTATACTCGGTGGGATTTGAACTCAGGTCGTAAAGGGATGTAACTATACTGCAAAGCTTGGCGTCCGATCCTCTACCAATACTTCCAATCCACTGCCTTAATTCTGCCAATCCACCTGCAAATAATAATAATTGTTTCTACTTTTTGGCACAAGGCCAGCAATTACCCAGTACATTACTGGTACTTTATTTCATCGACACCGTAAGGATGAAAGGCAAAGTTCACCTCGGCGGGATTTGAACTCAGAGGGTAAAGGGACGTAACTATGCTGGAAAGCATGGCGTCCGACTCTCTACCGATACTGCCAATAATAATAATGATTAATTCGGACTGTTTCAAGGAAGAGCAAAGAGTGTTTAGATCAACTGATTCCCAAACCGAATCAGCGTGACAAAATACGTGATACGGCTGGATCTGTAAATTGTAGGAACACTCGATAATATAGGCTTCTACAGAGTTTCCATCTGTCCAGTTTTAATCAATGGTTTTCGATCAATCTGAGATTATGATTAAAACACTTGTGCAAGGAACGATATAGTGGGAAAAAACACTAGATAAAATTATTGCGAAACGAATGTTTTAACTACTCGACCATGCCTAAGTCATTCTATTCAATAAAACAATTATTTCTATTCTATCACTAATATTGCTTCAGAATCTACTGGTGTGCAGATAAATGCATTCCAAATATATTCCAATGACAAGAAGGATTCATAAACAGGTATTCATGCAATAGACAGATTGACCACTGAATGTGGCACTTTATAGCATGCTTCTTTGTTTCATTGAGGCATGTTTATATAGAATAATAAATATTTGTAACTCCCCTATTTGACTCATCGACTATATAGTAGTACATCTCCATCTCATTTCTCACAAATGTCTGAATGGTTACATATAATAACATTAACGCTATTTCACATATGTCAAATTAAAGTAGATTGTAAATATATCTTTTGAACTCATGACGTTTTGCTTTTATGATATAAACACTAACTAAAACTCATAAAAGTTTCCATAACACTAGACTTGCTATCTGAAATTACTATTATTATTAATGAGTATAAAGAGACTACTCTAGCTTTCATATGCGAGACATAATGCAGACGGTGAACCTGCTGTTCTCTATAATTAAAACTTAGTTGATAATAAACCTAAATATATTTCAGAATATTATAAACTATATAGAGAATCACTGTTGAATATTGTTAATTATCGAATATGATATTTAATACGTTAATAGTCACAAATTATTTGGAAAAACTGAGACAGTATTGTCTGCAGGGAATAGAGTTAAATACTTAAAAGTGTTCTGCAATTACGTCAAACAGTTGATGTAAACGGTATTCCATGCGACGACGAGTGTCTATGTTGTTTGACTTACGACAGGTGAATGTATAGAACTGATTCAATGGCCTCGGGTGAAATTCTTCATCACGATTCAATAAAGCTTTAACATGATGACGTAAAATGCCAGCACTAAACTCCATTGGGTATTTAGTCTTAAGATTTTAGATTTCTAGTAAGATCTCATAAGGCTATTACCATGAATCACATGACAAGAAATGGTTCATGAAATGGATTTGAGAATATATTCACACACATCAAAGACAAAATACACAACATCCCACACAGCTTCCCCGCCTCAAGTAAATTTGATTAATGCCTGGGAGATAACACTTAATAGCTGTAGAATTCTATACGTAACACCTAACGTATTTTTTTCACCTATCTGTATTACTTACAACATGCCTTCCATTCCCTTTTAATCCCTTACTCTCTCCATTGACACAGGATTAATATAAGTATCCTTCGAGGTTGTCCAACTTACATGAAATAACTTTGTCATTCATCCTTACAGTGTCCATAGAATAAAGTACCAGTAATGCACTGGAGTCGGTTTAATCAACATTCCCTCCCCTCAAATCGTTCACCTTGTGCCTAAATTAGAAACCATTATTATTTAGGGCGGTGAATTGGCAGTATCAGTAGAGGGTTGGACGCCATGCTTTCTAGCATAGTTACGTCCCTTTACAGTCTGAGTTCAAATCCCGCCGAGGTTGACTTTGCCCTTCATCCTTACCGGGTGGATAAAATAAAGTACCAGTAATGCACTGGGTAATTTGCTGGCCTTGTGCCTAAAGTAGAAACAATTATTATTATTATTTTGTAGTATCGATAGAGTGTCGGAAAAAGTGCTTCGCAGCATAGAGTTATGGACCTTTACGTTCGGTGTTCAAATCCCGCTGAGATTAACTTTGCCTTCCAGCCGTACGGTATCAATGAAATTAAAAACACCAGTAATACACTGGGATCATTGCTGGTCTTCTGCCAAAAGTAGTTGTCTTTCACCCTTACGGGGGGTCGATAAAATAAAGTACCAGTAATGCACTGGGGTATTTGCTGGCCTTGTGCCGAAAGAAGAAACAATTATTATTAACATTATAAGGGCGGTGGATTAGCAGTATCGGTAGAGGGTCGGACGCCATGCATTGCGGCATAGAGTTACGTCCCTTTACGGCCTAATGTAAAATCCCGCCGAGGTTAACTTTGCCTTTCATCCTTACGAGGTCGATAATATAAAGTACCAGTAATGCACTGGGGTAATTGCTGGCCTTGTGCCAAAAGTAGAAACAATTAATACTTTTATTGTGCTGTATCTCTCAAGACATGTGTGACTACGACGGAGTAAATCAGTTGAATTTTATTTGTTTATTGAAACTTTTATATAGAATATTTGACATTGTTGTCTAGCTAAAGAACCTCTCTTTCAAAGGAGTAGGTGGGGTTGTAGCTGTATCTCGCGCCCTTAAGGGCTGAATTTGTGTTTATTTACAATCACACCCTTTAATTTTTTGTTTGAAAAAAACATGGCGGACGAAAGAATTGTCCACAGGGAGGAAAAACGGGTTGTTTGGGGTGGGGGGTGGGGGGTGACAGCCGATTCCGTCCAATCACAAGACAGAGGCAATAACAACAGAAACAGCAGCAGTCACAGTGGCAGTGGCGATGACAACAAAAACAGCAGCAGCAGCAACGGTGGCGGTGACAACAACAGCAGCGGCCACTTAAACGGTAGCAACAGCCGCACCAACGACAATAAATTTAGAATAAATCAGCAGCAGCGCAGTGTCAAACTACCACGAAAATGTTCCGTCATTAGAAAAATCAACAGCCCCCCCCCCCCATCTTAATAACAACAACAACAGCAGCATCAGCCACAAAGAACCCAAAAGCAATAACTGTAACTGCCGCAACACACAAGAACAAGGCTAACAATGGGTGCGGTGACAAGGCGCACATTTAGGCCTTCTGCCCCAAACTCACCAAAACGGCACGCGTTTCCCCTTCTCCCTACCCCTTGCCTCGCGACTGGAGTGGACAAACCAACCAAGACCACAGTGGCAAAAGAAACATTACCATCACCAACAGAACCAATGGAGCGCATGCTCCTTCTCGATATTGCTAAATCGGAAAAGGAGTGCGATGCGGCCGAGTATTGGAAAACCATCCCAGCAAAATAAAAAGGAAGAACTCCCTGCCTTCGCCCTCTAAAAGAAGAGGAAGAAAGAAACCAAAAAAGAAAATGAAAATGACCCCACTTCCACCACCATCAAAAATCACACCCCCACAATTACCTACACCATCAACACCAAAACCACCAACATCACCACCGCCACCATTATCATATAACCCCTCGTCACCTCCAACAATACGACAGCAAACACAGAAAACACCAACACCCCAACAGCAGACACAATACACAGCCATAGACACAGACAACACAAAGCTTTTAAATTACATTCAACACAAACATAACGGGAGCAAACTACCTACAAACCACCAAAATTGTACCACCCCCAACACACACAGTCGAAATCACCCCCAAAATATACATAACATTAAACAAAATGTTTCCCACATCAATTGGAGACTTATGAAGAATATTCACAGACATTCTCGAGGAGAAACCCGCCAATGGTCAGAGGGATGGATCACCCACCCCCTTCCTAAAAATGAGCCACAGGTAAAGAATTTTACTTCTCTCTCACTTGTTTTCCTCCTATCCTAGCCAACATGGCTTCTCTCAGGATAGGTAGCATAAGTGCACGTATCCTGGGATCGTTTTAGAAGCAGGGTCACCTTCTCAACGATCTCAGTTCGCTAAACAAAGAGGTGGTGGCCTTCAGCGAGAAAAGAATCTCCGAGGCACGGGCTTTCGCACCCATTTCGGTGGCTACGAGGTGTACACATCTCCAAGCCCTCACGGATCTGGGGAGAGAGAGGTTGTGTTTTTCCGGAGAAGTCTGGATCTCGAGACATGGGCCGTCTTCATGGACCCAGAAGGTATGTTGGTGGTGCTGGGCGTGACCAGCGGAGACGGGCAAACTTTCAGGCTAGTAGCCGTCTATGCCCCAACAGGGGCAGGACGGCCTGATTTCTTCCGCTGTCTGGAGTCCTTTCTTGGAACGTCCCGCACTCTAGTGTTAGTGGGCGACTGGAACGGGATCTTAGATGCGCGCTGGAACGGTGTGGGATTAGCGGATAGGGGAGGAGGGTGTAAAAGCCTCTCAAACCTGCTCAAAATGTTTCAACTGTCTGACAGGTAGCGACTGGATTTCCCGAATGTGCCAATGTTGAATTGGACAAACCGCATCGGGTCATCCAGATCATATCTAGATAGGGTATTTTCAGGGAAAGAGATAGGTCTAGCATAGACTGTCCACAATTGAAGATAGTCGACTACACGAACCAGAAATTCGTGATCTGTGTGGTTGGCTTAGATAGCCTTCATAGACAGGTCCAGGCTACCGGAAGCTAAACGCGTCGTTAAATGCGTGCTAAGTTTACAGTGACTGGATTAGCGAATTAGTTAAGCGGGTGTTGACGGGGGCCATCGTCAACAAGAAATGGTGGTTTGCCCTGAAAAGAGCGATTAGAATATGTCCATTAGATTTAGTAAGGCGTTGGCAATAGAGAAAAATAGAGCAGAGGGAGAACTAGTTAGCAAATTAGACGAGGCGAAATTGGCCCTCGACCAATTTTTCAACGCAAAGCACTAAGGCTGCGTTGTCAGAACTAGGGCTCGTGCTCTCAGACACGAGGGGACGAAGCCGTTCGATGGGCCCGGGTGGCGCAGGCGCATCGTGGCAACAAAGCCACGATCCGGTCTATGGCGGACCAAGACGGTAGCATGCTACTCGATCCCGGGAAAAAGTGTGCGGCTTCTCAGCGACACTTTGCTCAGCTCTTCTGGGTCCTGGCGGACCGGATCGCGGGATGGACTTTAGTGCCTACCCCGACAGACTGCCGTGGCTCTCGGCCACTGACGTGGAGTGTTACGTAAAGCCGATAACAGCTGCTGAAATAATGGAGGCAATGACTGGCTGCACAATGGGAACATCGTCTGGTTTGGATGGTCTGCTCTATGAAATTTACGTACATATGCCAGACTCGTTCAGAGACCTCTTGGTGGACCTATACTGTGACTGGCAGCAGAACGGGAGGATTCCAAGCTCGGTGAGCCGGGTAGTGGTGAAGCAGCTGAGAAAGGATCCGAACGAGGGGGATAATATAGATAATTTCAGGCCCATAATTCTGCTTAAAACAGCGTTCAAGATTTTGGCCAAGGTGCTAGCAAAGAGTTTGGTGCTTGTCGTCGGTTGTCTGGTGGGAGAGGCTAGACATGAGCCATTCCAGACAGGTCCATCCACTACAACTTCCACCTCATGCGATACTTCGTGGAGAGAGTAGCTAGGGAAAGTGGTATGTCTGGGACCTTGATCAATTTAGATCAGTCGAAAGCTTTCGATAGTGTCGACCATCGTTATCTAGCGGCAGTCCTGTGGGCGGCTGACTTTGGGCCCATCTTCAGAGGCTGGATCGCAGCCATGCACAGCGACATCTGCTCTTTGGTGAGAGTGAACGGTCCTCTTTCGGAACCATTCAACGTCATGCATTCGGCCCGCCAAAGATGTACCCTCTCGTCCCTGTTCTACGTATTAACGCTCGAGCCATTCCTGCATTAACTGGAGACGTTGAGGGGATCCCACGCGAAGTGGCATACGGAAGAACCGTGTCAGACGACGTCATCATAGTGGTGTCCAACACATCGAGGCGATAGGTACCACAATAAGAGAATACGAGGCGGTGTCAGGAGCAATGATTAACCAGGAAAAGTCGGTGGGCCTGCAGCTCGGCCCCTGGAGAGGCAGGTCGATGCCATCCAACAGCGTCGTTGGACGGTGGACGGACGGAACGGTTAAATTGCTAGGGCTCTGGTCTCCTTCGACCCGGACCTCCAGACGGACAAAACCTGGGACGAGGTGACGAGCAGGGTGCTCTCTCTCCCCTATAAATGGGCCGAGAGGAAGCTATCCCTGAAAGGTCGAGTGGAAGTTGGGTACGCGTACATCCCGTCCGTCATCTACTACCGCCTGACCGTCCTGCCTTGTCTTAAGCCTCGCCTGACTGCGCTGGAGCGTTTACTCTTTCGCTTTTTGTGGAAGGGACGCGCTCCGATGGTCAGGCGGTCCATCTGCTGTAAACAGCCGCTACGCGGAGGGCTGGGCTTGTCGTGGCTGATGATTCGCAGACATGCGCCCAGGCTACGGCATCTCCACCTCTTCCTCAATGTTGATCAGAGAGGTCGCCGTTTGCTAGACACGTGTTTCCCCAGCTTGTACCCTTGAGGGAGCTGCAGTCCTGGATCATGCGAAGCCCGAGAGGGAGCGCTAGTAGACTGGAATGTCTTCAGGCGCTCACAGCCCTCGACCAGTTGGGCAATGCGATCGTTGGAAACTAGAGCTTGGCGTTCTATAGATGGTTAATGGAGGGAAAGAGCGACGACGTCTTTAGTGAGACTCTGGGCATCGACGAAAATCAACTAGCCAATCTATTCGGGAGAATTTTCGGGCCGCAGCCCATGGATAACTTCCAGAAATCCCTGTCCTGCCAGTGCTACTGAGGAGATTTGCCAGTTCGGGATAAACTCTACAGGCGTGGAAGTGCCATCAGCCGGGCATGTCTGATGCGTGCAGGGCGACGAAGCTGTCCTGCATGCACTCATCCTGTGTTCGAGCATTTCTGAGTGTCTGTAGCATCGTTGGAGGAAAACTGGAAGAGGTCAATTGCTCTAGCGGTCAGGGTAACCGTGAGTTTTTTGTGGGCTTTCTCCACGAGCGACCCTCGGAAACTCTCCCTCCTCTATTGGGAAATTTTTCATTGTCCCTTTGTACCATCCTCTATTGTCCTATGCTGACATTAATGTTATACTTTGTGTCTACCCTCGAGGTTAATACAGAAAACATTATTATTATCATTATTAATCCGGTTTAGTGTATATTCTTTATATACCTATCAATGGAACTTCCTCTTCTCCAGTAAGGGCGTAATTTGATAATGTTTCCTACCTTTCGGTATGACATTATATACAAGTGCTTCCTACGTTTCGGTATGACAGTATATACAAGTGTTTCCTACGTTGAGGTATGACATTATAGATAAGTGTTTCCTACATTTGGGTATGACATTATGTACAAATGTTACTTACCTTTCGGTATGACATATACAAATGTTTTCTACGTTGGGGTATGACATTATATACAAATGTTTCCTACGTTGGGGTATGACATTATATACAAACGTTTCCTACGTCGGGGTATGCCATTATATACAATTGTTTCCTACGTTGGGCTATGCCTTTATATACAAATATTTTCTAAATTGGGTATGACATTATATACTAATGCTTTCTACATTGGGTATGACATTATACACAAATGTTTCCTTCCTTTGGTTTGACATTATATACAGGTGTTTCCTACGTTATGGTATGATATAATATACAAATATTTTTACGTTGAGGTATGCATTATATACAAATGTTTCTGACATTGGGGTATGACATTATATACAAATGTTTCCTACCTTTAGGTATGACATTATATACAAATGTTTCTGACGTTATGATACGACATTATATACAAATGTTTCTGACGTTATGGTATGACATTATATACAAATGCTTACTACATTGCGGTCTGACATTATATATAAACAATTCTTTCGTTTAGTTATCTCATTATATACGACATTTCCAATAAGCAAAAGAAAGTAAGAAACAGTAAAACATAAACTGTAAGAGTTCTGTTACGAAATGCATCACATACTTTTGGTTTGATTGATAGATGGAGAAAACAATTAAAATGGATTTCAATTAAAGCATCTAATTGATTTACAACCGTTGTGGTAGAGGAAATAGAAGATTTTATTTCTGTTAGTATAAACACCTGAAAATTAATTATGTGCAAATTATATATACCCTACATGTACAAAAACATGCTGATATATGTTCTTTACACACACACACACGCACGCACACACACACACACACACACACACACACACACACACACACACACACACACACACACACGCGCACACACACTACACACACATATATATATATATATATATATATATATATATGTTTTCGATAAAACTAAATAACCCGCGTGTATATTATTATTTTTTTTCCTCCTTTCGTGGATCGTAGTTGTCTTCCCTTCAGGCTTCGTGACGCTAAAATACTTCCTGAGTCAAAAACTGCTGGAATTTCAAATTTGGCGGTCATTCGAGGTGAGAAGGAGCAACTTAACAGACACGATTTTTGACTGCGGTAAGACTTTTTCTTATATCAAAGTGTAATGGGCTTCCACTGATGATTTATAAGCACCCACCTAAATATATTCTTACATGAATGTATATTAGGCTTCTACATAAACTGGAAATATTCACCCAATTTGTAGAAAACTTATAATGAAACAATTGTTTGGAAAGAGAGATGTATTTTAACTTTAATTATATCTCATAAAATAATACAACTGGCTTTTCCACATAATACATATTGTTAGCACCCCAAACAGTTAAATTGGGTTCATATTAAAATGTAACCTAATGTTTGTTGAGTGAGATGGTTACCAGTCAGAGTTTAGCTTTAAACTATCTCTGTTATTGTATTAAATATATATATATATATATATATATATACATATATATATATGTATATCAAATAATTGTTTCTACTTTTGGCACAAGGCCAGCAATTATCCCAGTCTATTACTGGTACTTTATGTTATCGAGCCCGTAAGGGTGAAAGGCAAAGTTAACCTCGGCGGTGTTAATTCACCATAATTTATGAATAAATCCCATCTTAGCTACGATTAAACTACGAACATGCTTTGCTTCATTAGGACCAGCTTTTTCTCAAAAAGTTACAATGTGACAACTAAGATATACAACACTCTTGTGCTATATATATATATATATTATAATAATAATAATTATTATTATTATTATTATTCCATTTACCTTGCTTTATGTTCATACGAGTTATCACCAAGTCACAACCAGTGACCTCAAGGTCCGCCAACAAGGTCCGCCATGTTCTAGAAAGAACATACATACTCACACATGCATCTTCAGGTGCTTAGACTTGTAGTGCACTTATATTGACAGAATCTTCCTTAGTATATGGGCAGTTCCATTAGTACTATCTTTTGAATTTCTTCTATGCGGGTGTTTCCTGGGATTTGCGATAAGTAATCATTAGACCCTTTATGTATCATTCCTAGAGTGCCTACAATCACTGGTATTGTTTTACTTCCACATTTTTCCAATTTCTATCTCCAGGTCCTTATACTTGCTCAATTTTTCAAATGTTTTTATAGTTACATTCTTGTCTATTGGAACGGACATATCAATTAGCAGGCATATCCTCTTTTTAAAGTCATTCAGTATTATATCAGGTCTGTTTGCATCTATTTTTCGGTTTGTTTGGATGTTAAATTTATTATTATTATTATTATTATTATTATTATTATTATTATTATTATTATTATTATTATTGGCGACCTACGTAGTAAATCGTATCATCGTGAGCTCCGCAAATGTTTGTTATTTTCAGTTGTTTAAAATTGCCATTCATGGAAAATTCTTATTGTTAACTGTATATAAGTGCAAATACATTGTTATCTGAAAAGGACACCCAAAAAGATTGGAGCCTTGAGCCCAACATTTAAACTTGTATAATTATCAAACAAAAATGTTTTCTTTGAAAAATCATGGCTGACTCAGAGTCACTCTTTTCTCACAAACTAACATCTCACACCGACTCCACCATTGTAAATGTTACTACGTTTGCCAACACTAAAAATATAAGCAGTAGCAATATTTTAAATTTATCTCAGGCAGACATTCATTTCCCGCCATTACCAATGACTGCAGGTGTTAAAGCCGCCACCACAACCACCACCGCGACAACCACCACCCCCACAACCACCGCGACAACAGAAAGAAAAGAAAATAATAAATTAACTCGGGATATCGTAATGAATTCAACCAAAATGAACTCTTCCACACAGAACACCACTGACGCCACCACCACCACAACTGAAACTAAAATTAATAATAACAAAAATAACGATAACAACAAAAGCAACAATGACATTAAGAAAACCACCCTGAGATTTGCCAGAGTAGCAAAACAGTGCGAAGCATTTCAGGTAACTCAGGAGGAATTAGAAGAAGCCAAAAAAATGCTAAAGAAAGATGGGTACAGGGTCACCCCCCCCCCCCCACCTAATAAAATGGATCACCTAATAAAAAGCTTTGGGACATGTGTGGGCAAAAAAACCCACGTCAGACGTGGGCAGAAGTATGGAACCGTGGACGTGATCTTTGAAACACCACAGGAGGCTAGAGAACACTCCATGGCCCCATTAAAAAGTGACGACTTCACACTCGTCCCAAGCTATTGTGGCCAGAGACTCGTAAAGATCAGGGTCACCCACGTTCCACCGGCCATCGAAATTCCCTGGCTAATAGCTGCCGTCCTCGCCGGCATCGAAGCCAACACCAAGATAATAGAAATAGCGAAAGAAAAGGAGGAGAACTGGTCCGGATCTGGGATGGAGCTCCTGATCCAAGCGGACCAAAAAAGCATTGAGGAGATCCCAGAGGTAATAGACCTCACTGACGGCAGCCACCTCACCGTAATTGTCGAGGGCAGAAGGCCTAGGTGTGTCGTTTGTGGTGAAGGAACCCACCTAAGGGCTTTCTGCCCTCAGGCTAAAAGGTTGAGGCCACCTCTCCTACCCACCCCAGTGACTCAACCATCAACACCACCAGCAGCAGAGATGGCAGCAACAACTGTAGCAGCAACAACAGAAGCAACTGTAACAGCAACAACCCCAGCAACAGTAGCAAAACCAAAACCACCACCACCCACGCTTCAGAACTAGCACCAGCGCCTACACCATCCACCATGCCACAACCAAAACTAACGCCTGTGGAGGATTTTCCACTCCCCGGCCTATCACAACTGGAGACAGATTGTGACGACGAGGAGTGGGAAACGGTATCAGGAAAAAAGAGAAAAAAGAAACCAAAAAAGAAAAAAATTCTCTTCCTTCCCCCTCCGAAAACAAAATACAGAGTGAAACAAATAAACTATCAAACAAAAAAGTTAGGACAGACATGCCACCATCCACACCAGCATCACCAACCCCATCACCCCAAACACCTACACCATCACCATCATTAACCGCAACACCACCATCACCATCATTAACCGCAACACCACCACCACCTACACGACAAAAGGCACCAAAATGCGAAACAGAAACAAACCCACAACAAACGCAAACAAAACAAAACAACCAAAACGATACACACTACACAGCATTAAATTTAAACAACCAATTATTACACTACATCCAACACCATACCAGCATCACAGAAAAAGACTACACAACAACCCAAAAGTTCACACCACCTCCACACATACAAATCGCTCGCATTACACAGAAAACGTACATGACACTAAAACAAAAATTCCCCAAAGACATCTTAGACTTCCGACAAGCACTCTCCAGGAGGATTTATAAGGACATCCTTCCTGAGGTGGCCACAAGCAGGGAAAAGGATGGAGAAACCGTCCTTCCTCTACGAGAAGTAAGGTATGTGGTCTTTCCCATCTTTTCCACTCCATTTCAACATGACCTCACTCAGAATAGACAGCATAAAGGCGGGTGGCTTGGGGTCGTCATGGAAGCAGGGCCACCTGCTCATCGACCTCAGGTCACTAAACATAGATGATGTAGTGGCCATCAGCGAGACCAGAATCTCCGAAGCACGGGCCTTCGCACCGATCTTCGGCGGCTACGATGTGTACGCATCTCCCAGCCGTCCGGGATCGGGGGAGGAGTTGCTGTGCTTTTTCGGAGAGGTCTGGATCTCGCCATACGCGCTATCTTCCTGGACACAGAAGGTAAGTTAGTGGTGCTAGACGTGACCAGCGGAGACGGGCAAGCTTTCAGTCTAGTGGCCGTCTATGCCCCGACAGGAGCAGGGCGGCCTGATTTCTTCCGGCGTCTGGAGACCTTTCTTGGAACGTCCCGCTCTTTAGTGTTAGTGGGCGACTGGAACGGGATCTTAGATGCACGCTGGGACTGTGTGGGATTAATGGATAGGGGTGGAGGGTGCAAGAGTCTCACCAACCTGCTCTAGCGTTTTGAACTGTCTGACAGGTACCGATTGGATTTCCCGAATGTGCCAATGTGGACTTAGACAAATCGCATAGGGTCATCCAGATCATATCTAGATAGAGTTTTTTGTAGGGAAATAGATAGGTCTAGCATAGGCTGTCCACAATTCAAGATAGTCAGCTACACGGACCACAAATTCGTGATCTGTGTGCTCTACTTAGATAGGCTTCATAGACGAAGACCCGGCTACTGGAATCTAAACGCGTCCTTACCAGCACGCAAGGCCTACAGAGACCGGGTTAGCGAAATAGTTAAGCGAGCGCTGACGGGGGCCATCGTCAACAACAAGTGGTGGTTTGCTCTGAAAAGAGCAATTAGAATAGAATCCATTAGGTTTAGTAAGGCTTTACCTATAGAGAAAAATAGAGCAGAAGGAGAATTAGTTAGAAAATTAGACAAGGCGCTTAGCAAATCATCGCGACCGACGTACTTGCGGCTAAATTGGCCCTTGACCAATTCTTCAATGCAAAGCACAAAGGCTGCGTTGTCAGAGCTAGGGTGCGTGCTCTCAGACACGAGGGGACGAAAACCGTTCAATGGGCCCGAGTGGCGGAGGCGCGTCGTGGCAACAAAGCCACGATCCGGTCTTTCGTTGACCACGACGGGCGCATGCTACACGAGCCCGGGAAAATGTGTGAAGCTTTTCAGCGACACTTCGCTCAAATGTTTCGGGGCAGCGGCGGGCCGGATCGAGGGATGGACTTTAGTGTCTACCTCGACGGACTGCCGCGGCTCTCGGCCACTGAGGCGGAGTGTTGCCGGAAGCCGATAACAGCCGCTGAGGTACGGGAGGCAATGACTGGCTGCACAAGGAGTAAATCGCCTGGTTTGGATTGTCTGCCCGATGAACTTTATGTACACATGCCAGACTTGTTCGGAGGCCTCTTTGCGGACGTCTACTGCAACTGGCAACATAACGGGAGAATTCCCAGCTCTGTGAGCCGAGAAGCGGTGGCGCTGCTTAGATAGGATCCGAACAAGGGGGATAACATAGATAATTTTAGGCCCATAACTCTGCTAAACACAGAGTTCAAGGTTTTGGCGAAGGTGCTAGCAAAGAGGTTGGCGCTTGTCGTTGGTGGTCTGGTGGGAGAGGCACAGACATGCGGCATTCCCGACAGATCCATCCACGACAACCTCCACCTCATGCGATACATCGTAGAGAGGGTAGTTAGGGAACCTGACACGGGTGGGTCCATGATCAATTTAGATCAGTCGAAAGCTTTCGATATGGTCGACCATCTTTACTTAGCGGCAGTCCTGAGGGCGGCTGGCTTTGGGCCCGTCTTCAGAGGCTGGAACGCTGCCATGCACAGCGACATCTGCTCTTTGGTTAGAGTGAACGGTCACCTTTCGGAACCGTTCAACATCATGTGCTCGGTTCGCCAAGGATGTCTCCACTCGTCCCTCTTGTACGTATTGACTCTCGAGCCATTACTGCACAAACTGGAGACGTTGAGGGGGGGGGAGGCAACTAGGATGCGGAAGATCCGTGTCAGCATATGCGGACGATGTCACCGTAGTGGTGTCGAACGCCAAACACATCGAGGCGATCGGCACTACACTAAGAGAATACGAAGCGGTGACAGGAGCAATGATCAACCAGGAAAAGTTAGTGGGCCTGCAGCTCGGCACCTGGAGAGGCAGGTCCATGCCGTCCAACAGCGTCGTCGGGCGCTGGACGGACTTACCAGTAAAATTGCTAGGGGTCTGGTTCGGTCCGGACCTCGAGACGGACAAAAACTGGGACGAGGTGACGAGCAGGGTGGCTACTCTCACCCAGAAATGGGCGGAGAGGAAGCTATCCCTTAAACGTCGAGCGGAGGTGGCTAACGCGTACATCGCGTGCGTCATCTACTACCGCCTGACCGTCGTACCTTGTCTTAAGCCCCGCCTGACTGCGCTGGAGCGTTTGCTCATTCGATTTTTGTGGAAGTGTGCGCTCCGATGGTCAGGCGGTCCATCTGCTGTAAACACCCGCTACATGGAGGGCTGGGCATACCGTGGCTGATGATGCGCAGACACGCGCTCAGGCTACGATATCTCCACCTCTTCCTCGACGGTGATAACGTGTGGTCGCCGTTTGCTAGACACGTTTTTCCCCAGCTCGTCTCCTTGACGGAGCTGCAGTCCTGGGTCAAGCGAAGACCGAGAAGTAGCGCTTGGAGACTGGAATGTGATCGGGCAATGTGATCGGTGGAAACTCCACCTTGGCTTTCTATAGAGGATTAGTGTAGGGGAAGAGCTACGACGTACTTGGAGAAACTCTAGGCGTCAACGAAAATCAACTAGCCAATCTCTTCGGAAGGGCTTTCGTGCCTATGGACAACTTCCAGAAATCCCTGGCCTGGCAGTGCTACCGAGGAGCTTTGCCAGTTCGGGATAAACTCTATAGGCATGGAGATGCCGTCACCCGGGCTTGTCCGAGATGCGCGCAGGGCGACGAAACCGTCCTGCACGCACACGTCCAGGGTTCGAGCATTGCTGACTTGTGGGTTTATGTCGAACACCTGCTATCACGTGTAGGACGGATCCAGCTATCAGCTGAATCCATCGTGAGGATTGCCCCCACCCTCTTCCTTTAGCCGGGAAGGGCAGGCAGTTTTTATCTGTCTGGTGGCCATGGCGAAAGAGATAGTATGGTGGACAAGTTTGAAAGGGCTGAAGCAAGCACTTACCTATTCGGGTTTGCCCTGATGAACTTTTTCAAATTTCATTTGAAAAGGAAAATCAGGGTAGAGGGGGGAGTGCTCTCTTCCAAGCATTTTGTTGAAAGATGGGTGAGAGAAGCAAGTATGGCCTGAGTGAATGGGTCTATTCGGAGTATGTGTCTGTAAATTAAAGGTGGAAAACTGGGTGTCCCCCCTATTGGGGAATTTTTCATTGTTATTTTTTTTATTACATCCTCTGTTTTTTTAGCACGCAGAAAGGCCTTTTTGTACCGTCCTGTATTGCCCTGTACTGTCCTTAATGTCTACTTTATGTAAACCCTTGTGGTTAATAAAGAAAGCATTATTATTATTATTATTATTATTATTATTGTTCTTTGAGTCTCAGTCATTGATGTTAGTTAACTGGAAAGTTTGTTGAAATGAATACCAAGCCACTACCTGGAGCCTCAGATATTCAGGACGTATCGGAGGGTTATTGCTGTTCCCAGCAAGCATGCCTTTTGAAGTGTTCCAAAAAGCGTGGCGGGGCCAATTTTCTTTAACTTTTTGAGATAGCTCCTAGTTCGTGTATGACAATCGGGACCACTTTGACTTCATGGCAGTTCCAAATCCTTTTTACCTCCCACTTTAAGTCCTGGTATCGGTTAATTGTATCCCTCTCCTTCTGTTGCACTCTCGTGTCGAATGGGCAGGCCACATCCACAATCAGGCACGATTTTTTTCCTTGAACAAAACCAGCAGCTCAGGTCTATTGTGTTCCAGTTTCTTGTCCGTCTGTGTCCTAAAATTCCACACACCTTCACCTGAGCGTATTCCATCACTGACTCTGGCTTATGCTCATACCACTTCTCAGAATGTGGTAAATTGTTTACTTTGCATAGGTGCCAGTGGATCACCCTGCCCATCACATCATGTATCCAGCCCTTATAGTGAGTCTGGGCTTGGTGTTTACTATCGGATACAATGTGACCCACAGTCTCCTCTCTCTCTCCACAGATCCTGCACAGTGGGCTAGCCTCCTCCTTGTAAATATGGTGTTTTAACCACTTCGTGTTGAGGGCCTGCTCTTGCGCAGCCATTAGCATTCATTCTGTGGCCTTTTTAAGGTCTCCTCTTTTCAACCAGTTCCATGTTTGTGGATCTCTGAATTCAGTATTCTCAAAGAAGGTACTATGAAGGGATTTTTCCTGAAGGCTGCTGTTTCTCCTTGTTGTTATTTCCCCCTTGGACATCCCCTGGTCTATTGTCCTCTCCTTCAGTACAATTCTGAGCATTGGCTCCTTACTATCAGTCACGGATTTGTGTAGGTTGTTTTTCTCCATCTGAACAGTGTCCACTATGCTGATAAGACCCCTTCCACCTTCAGATCTCCTTAAGTAGAATCTATCGACATCACTCCTCTTGTGGAACAGGTAGATAGTCAATAGCTTCCTAGTCTTCCTATCCATTTCTTTTTGTTCAGCAACATTCCATCTCAGAATTCCCGCACTCTACCTAATAATAGACACAGCTCGGGAATCTACTGCACTTATGGCATTCCTTCAGATGTGACTTTAATACGCTCCTTATTCTCCGAATGTATTCAGATCTTATCAATTCCTTCATTTTTTTGTTCTTGATGTCATCAGCTTCCAGAACACCCAAATACTTGTATCCTTCTTCAGTGTCAATTTCGTTTATCATCTCACCTGTTGGTACCTCGATTCCGTTGCTTCTCCTCAATTTACCCCTCTTCATCACAAGGACTCTACACCTGCTAATACCAAATTGCATACATATATCATTGCTGAAAATACGGACAGTGTCAACAAGCACATCCAACTCCTTCTCACTCTTCCCGAAGAGCTTAAGATCGTCCATGAGGGGGAGATGATTGATGGTAAGATCTCCCTTTCCCAACGTGTATCCTGCTCTAACTTTTCGCAGTATAATGGTCAGGCGCATCAGGG
Source organism: Eledone cirrhosa (assembly GCA_964016885.1). Lineage (NCBI taxonomy): Eukaryota > Metazoa > Mollusca > Cephalopoda > Octopoda > Eledonidae > Eledone > Eledone cirrhosa. The sequence goes on from OZ024750.1 coordinate 50,147,416, forward strand.
AAAGGGCAAACAACAGAGGGGACAGACTATCTCCCTGGAAGATGCCTCTCTTGATCTTCACGCCTCCCAAGGATTCTCCAGCTGATGTTAAATCTGTTTTCCAGGACTTCATACGTTTGCCCAACAACTGTCTGATGTTATCTGCCACCTTGAAAATCTCTAGGCTTTTGGTGCTCCAAGAATGAGGCACCATGTCAAATGCCTTTTTGTACTCTATCCATCCCATGGCAAGATCAGTGTGTCTCCTCTTGCAATTCCTCATTACCATCTTATCAATAAGTAACTGGTCCTTTGTACCACAGGACTTCTTTCGGAATCCTTTCTGTTCGTCCGGTAACAAGTTGTTTGTGTGGAGGTGATGGTAGATTTCCTCAGACATAATGCTTGTCAAGAGTTTCCAAATTACAGACAGGCATGTGATAGGGATGCCCTGATTGACTTTTTGAAATGTCATTTGAAAAGGAAAATCAGAGTAGAGGGAAGTGCTCTCTTCCAAGCATTTTGTTGAAAGATGGGTGAGAGAAGCAAGAATGGCCCGAGAGAATGGGCCTACTCTGAGTATGTATCTGTAAATTAAAGGTGGAAAACTGGGAGAGTACACTTGCCTTGGTGGTCAGGGTCACTCTGGTCTTTTACTGGGCTTTTTCCACAAATGTCCCTCTGAAGTCTCTCCCCTATTGGGGAATTTTTCGTTGATATTTTCTGTTACGTCCTTGTTTTTGTTTTTTACACGTAGAAATGCCCATTTGTACCGTTCTGTATTGTCCTGCACTGTCCTTAATGTCTACTTGTATGTAAACCCTTGTGGTTAATAAAGAAATCATTATTATTATTATTGCCAAGGTTGACTTTGGCTTTCATCCTTACGGGGTCGATAAAATAAAGTACCGGTAATGCACTGGGTAATTGCTGGCCCTGTGCCTAAGGTATAAACAATTATTATTATTATTATTGTTATTGTTATTCCTTGAATCTCAGTCATTGATGTTGGTTAACTGGAAAGTCCGTTGGATTGAATATCAAGCCACTACCTGCAGCCTCAGATATTCAGGACGTATCGGAGGGTTCTTGCCGTTCCAAGCAAGCATGCCTTTTGAAGCGTTCCAAAAAGCGTGAAGGGGCCGATTTTCTTTAACCATCCCTGGAAACCTTTGGAGATAGTCCCCAGTGCGCCTATGACAATCGGGATCACTTTGACTTCATGGCAGTTCCAAATCCTTTTCACCTCCCACTTTAGGTCCTGGTATCGGTTAATTTTCTCCCTCTCCTTCTCTTGCACTCTCGTGTCGAACGGGCAGGCCACATCCACAATCAGGCACGATCTTTTTTCTTTGTCCACAACCACCAGGTCAGGTCTATTGTGTTCCAGTTTTTTGTCCGTCTGTATCCTAAAATCCCACAGCACCTTCACCTGACTGTTCTCCATCACCGCCTCTGGCCTATGCTCATACCATTTCTCAGAATGTGGTAGATTGTTTACTTTGCACAGGTGCCAGTGGATCACCCTGCCCATCACATCGTGTCTCCAGCCCTTATAGTGGGTCTGGGCTAGGTGTTTACACTCGGACACAATGTGAGCCACAGTCTCCTCTCTCTCTCCACAGATCCTGCACAGTGGGCTAGCCTCCTCCTTGTAGATATGGTGCTTCAACCACTTCGTTTTGAGGGCCTGCTCCTGCGCAGCCATTAGCATTCCTTCTGTAGCCTTTTTGAGGTCTCCTCTTCTCAACCAGTTCCATGTCTGTGGATCTCTAAATTCAGTTTTCTCAAAGAAGGTACTATGAAGGGATTTTCCCTTAAGGCTGCTCTTCCTCCTTGATGTTATTTCCTCCTTGGGTATCCCCTGGCCTACTCTCCCCTCCTTCAGTACAGCTCTGAGCATTGGCTCCTTACTATAGGTCACATTATTATTATTGTTATTATTATTATTATTATTATTATTATTATTATTATTATTTGCATTTATCTTGCTTTATGTTTATACGAGTTATCACCAAGTCACAACCAGTGACCTCAAGAGACAACAAGGTCCGCCATGTTCAAGAAAGAACACACATATTCACACATGCATCCTTAGTGTTTAGACTTGTGATGTACTTATATTGACAGGATCTTCCTTAGTATATGGGCAGTTCCCATTAGTACTATCTTTTGTATTTCTCCTATACGCGGGTTTCCTGGGATTTGCGATAAGTAGTCGTTAGACCCCTTAGGTATCATTCCCAGAGCGCCTACAACCACTGGTATTGTTTTAGTTCT
>OZ024750.1:50154674-50174674 GCA_964016885.1 Eledone cirrhosa
GGGAACTTATACAAAAATAATTCAGTGGATGGAAAAAAGCAAAGCGTGGACTAAATTCTAAGCCATTGAACAAATCACTGCCTACTGCGTCGGTGGCAAATTCAAAAGAATCAGTCACGTGACATCGAGGTCAATCAGTGAAGAGTGGTTTGTTCAGAAGTCAGCAGCCGGACAGTTACTATAGTAGCAGTTTTGGCCAATTTTGGCTCGACAAAATAATTTGGAGCTCATTATAAAGAATTAATATATCTAGTAACATATATATACACAGATGCATACTTATGCTAGCAAATATATAGGTTTTGTCTTAGTAACTTTGTGGTTCAATGCATGGGGATGCAGAACAATAATATGAGAGACGTAAAATAAGAAAATTATAAAATTAACTTACTTTCTAAAATTTCACTCCAACTTAATTAGGTTCTGAAAGGGAATAAACATAGTTTCCGAAGAAACGTACGGAGAAGCCTTTCGTCATCAGTAAGTCTATTCTCAGCTAAGTTTCCAGGCAATACGTGGACACAGGGAACTTATACAAAAATAATTCAGTGGATGGAAAAAAGATGACGAAAGGCTTCTCCGTACGTTTCTTCGGAAACTATGTTTATTCCCTTTCAGAAACTAATTAGTTGGAGTGAAATTTTAGTAAGTAAGTTAATTTTATAATTTTCTTATTTTACGTCTCTCATATTAAAGTTCTGCATCCCTATACATTGAACCACAAAGTTACTAAGACAAAACCTATATATTTGCTAGCATAAGTATGCATCTGTGTATATATATGTTACTAGATATATAAATTGTTTATATATATATATATATATATATATATATGTATATATATATGTATATGTACTATATATAGAGAGTTATAAACTCAAACAGTCTTTTACAATTAAATAGCTCAAAGAAAGAAATATTTCTGAGCCGTGAAATACAAGTTAATATAAATTAATATATATGATAAACACTAATACAATAATATAAGTGTTTGTATTGTAAATGACCAAGTTAGCTAGATTGAAAAATACTAATTAGATTAAAACAGTTTGCCTGTCTCGATTTAAAATAATAAATCAATAAAAACAAACCCATATTGGCAATAGCCAATATGGGGTTGTTTTTATTTATTTATTATTTGAAATCGAGACAGGCAAACTGTATTAATCTAATTAGTATTTTTCAATCTAGCTAACTTGGTCATTTACAATACAAACACTTATATTATTGTATTAGTGTTTATCATATATATTAATTCATATTAACTTGTATGTATATGTATATATATATGTATATGTATATATATATATATATATATATATATATATATATATATATATATATATATATATATATGTATATATATATATATATATATAAGAATTAGTAAATTTGAATTCCAATGTTACTAAGTAGTTGCATTGGATGGAGTCAACCGACGTCGGAGATTTCTCAACGTATAATAAAGTGTGTTTTAAAATCCGGAGAAAATATGCGGAAGAAGTTTATGAAACGGAAATGCGGGTATAAAGAATTTATTAGGTAACAATTGTTTCTATAGTGTATGGGTTACCTATACTTCGCTATTTGAATAATATAAAAATATTATCATAAACCGAAGGTACACTGCAAGCAAACACACCATGTCGTCAGACCTTTGTATTGGAATGATATGAAAATATTTTATACACTAGATAAAAGAGAAAGAAGGAGGTGGGAAGAGAAGGGGAGAGGGAAGTGAGTAAGGGGGAGGGAGTCCTAGGATTTAAGACTGTCAGACTAGTAGAGATTGTAAGGAGAGAATGTTTTGGCAGCAGTTAGCTTAATGAGGCGTGTTAGTGTTGGCGGGGGAAGTTAATTCTTCTAGTGGTGTTGTTTGGACAAAATTTAGTTAAAGAGGTCAAAGTGGTAGAGAGTTACAGACAAGTTATTGGGGCTATTATAGTAGCAGGTTATTTCTAAAGGGGTCCAGAAAACAGTGTTTAGTACTATTATTATAGAAAGCCATATCTTGTGTATAAACATATAAAACAGAAATTTGCAAACGGTGGTGTAAAAAGGTAACATTATATGCATTTAAAAAAAGAAAAAGTCATTTTCAAACGATGGTTACAGTATAGTGAACGTTTAATTTTGCTGTTTAAAAGTTTGTTTACCGACGTTAAAATGCAGTATATCTCCAAATTGCATAATTTTCAGAATCGATGATTTTGCTTATATGCAGGCGCAAATGCAATAATTTGCCAATCAAGGGACAATGCTTGATTGTTCCTCCGGAGCTGCCAGGCTTTATCGGCGAGGGTTATTACGGAGCGCATTTTCTCGGGCCTGATCGAAGATCGATGTTGGTATAGGCGAGCTTTGAAAGAAGTTGCGGTACATCCGACGTAATACCGTTTGTTGGTTCCGGAATTTATTGTACATTTATTGAACCACAAATTTACTAAGACAAAACCTATATATTTGCTAGCATTGATATGCATCTGTATGTATATATATGTAACTAGATATTAATTCTTTATAATTATCTCCAAATAATTTCTCGAGCAATATTGGCCAAGACTGCTGCTATGGTAGCGGGCAGGCCGCTGTCTTATTAACAAACCACTTTCCACTGATTGACTTCGATGTCACGTGATTGATTCTTTTTGAATTTGCCACCGACGCAGAGGCAGTGATTTTCTCAATGGCTAGGAATTCAGTCCACGCTTTGCTATTTTCTATCCACTGAATTATTTTTGTATAAGTTTCCAGAGTCTACGCTTTGCCTGGATACTTAGCTGAGAATAGTCTTCCCTGACGACGAAATGCTTCTCAATATTTTCTTCGGAAAGTATATTTATTCTATTTCAGAAACTAATTAGTTGGGAGTGAAATTTTAGTAAGTAAGTTAATTTTATAATTTTCTTATTTTACGTCTATCATATTATTGTTCTGCAACCCCATGCATTGAACCACAAAGTTACTAAGACAAAACCTATATATTTGCTAGCATTGATATGCATCTGTATGTATATATATATTACTAGATATTAATTCTTTATATATATTTCTATATATATATATATATATATATATATATATATATATATATATATATATATATATATGTAAACGGAATAGATAATGCTGACAAATTGTTAACAGTTGAAAAATGGTTTAATTAGGAGAGCAAACAGCACGGACACTCTATCTCAAAATTATTTTTGAAAAGCATTTAGAAATGCGCAACCGGTAAAATCTTAAAAACTTAAAACCACAACTGAATACTAACCCATACAATCACTAATACTCTTTTATTCCTAATTAAACCATTTTTCAAATGTGAACAATTTGTCAGCATTTTCTATTCCGTTTACCAATATATAATAACTTGTGTGTTACACCTCTATTCTTTTAACTATATATATATATATATATATATATATACAATATTAAATAAATGGAAACTATATTTATAAAACCATATCTATTTCATTATATATATTTCGGGGATATCATATTAACAATATGCTATGCCTTCCTCAGACAAAATACAATATAAACAGTTTTATAGATAAATAGATTCGACATACCGTTATAACACCGACTTCCATTTGAAGAGGTTTAAGCTGGCAGCTTTAAGCTGCCTGCCAGCTTAAACCTCTTCAAATGGAAGTCGGTGTTATAACGGTATGTCGAATCTATTTATCTATAAAACTGTTTATATTGTATTTTGTCTGAGGAAGGCATAGCATATTGTTAATATGATATCCCCGAAATATATATAATGAAATAGATATGGTTTTATAAATATAGTTTCCATTTATTTAATATTGTAAATATACTCCAAATATGTGTCGAGTGCTTTTATATCAGTTATAAATATTTACTAGTTGTAACCCAACAATTTTAAATATAACTTTCCATGTATATATATATATATATATATATATATATATATATACAGTATTTTCCGTTGTATTGTAATATAAATATTACACACAGTAGATTGACAGCTCACGTAGAGTTTGTTCGACGGTTCCAGTCGTAGTTCCAAAATTAATCCGGAGAAAAATAGAAAGATTTGAATGGATACAGTTTACTAAACTGTATCCATTCAAATCTTTCTATATATATATATATATATATATATATATATATATATATATATATAGTTAAAAGAATAGAGGTGTAACACACAAGTTATTATATAACACACAAGCATTTTCTATACCGTTTACCAATATATAATAACTTGTGTGTTACACCTCCATTCTTTTAACTATATATATATATATATAGAGAGAGAGAGAGAGAGAGAGAGAGAGAGATAGAGAGAGAGAGAGAGAGAAAGAGAGAGAGAGAGAGAGAGAGAGAGAGAGAGAGAGAGAGAGAGAGAGAGAGAGAGAGAGAGAGAATTGGATTCGCAATCGTAACGTTGTGAGTTCGATTCCTGGACCAGACGATGCGTTATGTCCTTGAGCAAGACACTTTATTTCACGTTGCTCCTTCTACCTGGAGTTGCGACCGATAGATAGTATTAGCAACTGGAAAGACCATCGGAAACATTGTTCCCTCGGTCCGATTTGACGAAAGTCGATTGTTCCTAAAAGATATATATACAGATATATACATATATATATATATATATATATACATATACAGATATACATATATATATAAACGTAAGTATGTATGTATACGTACATACACATATGTATACCGACGTACAGTAGCACATATGTATGTATATATATATATATATATATATATATATATATATATATATATATATATATATGTATATATGCGTTCTACTGTACGTCTGTATACATATGTGTATGTACGTATACATACATACTTACGTTTAAGTAAGTGCCATACTAAGAGTGAGAAATGAAATTTCGTTTTCATTTTTTTCAACTTATCGTTTTCGGTATGCCTGACCGATTTAACTCACTCAATATGCAAATTAGGCTGCTCAGCCGTTAATTTTCATAAGGAAAGTATATACTTTCGAACGTTCAACTATCTGGCAGATGGGTAAACGGTGCTGATGATAGCTAACAAGCTTGAAACTAGTACATCGTTCCTGTGTCAGTGTTGAACAAAAAGGTGACGTGGTTGCCTTAACACCGTATGGCATAAATTCAGGCTGTTCGCTTTGTTGACAAACAAACGAACAAAGCGGCCGGCGTTATAATAAACGTCGGCTAAACTGATGCGTGCATATATGTATGTGTACCTGTATGCATATGTGTATATGTGTATATATATATGCATATGTGTATATATATATGCGTGCTACTGTACGTCTGTATACATATGTGTATGTACGTATACATACATACTTACGTTTAAGTAAGTGCCATACTAAGAGTGAGAAATGAAATTTAGTTTTCATTTTTTTCAACATATATATATATATATATATATACGTTATTCTTATTCCGGGTTGAATCGGAGGTAACCACAGTAAGTAAGGTACTCAATACATTGCAGAGTATAAAAGTTTTAATATAGATGAGATTCTAAAGAATGAAACAGTTCTAGTCCTGTAGAATCTCACCTATATATATATATATATATATATATATATATAAATATATATATATATATACATATATATATACATTGACGAAGCACACTATACAATGAAGAACCCCTTCTATCAATATCTTAACATTTATTTCAGATATAATATATTCATGGCTATGCGTTATTCCTTCTGCAAGACTTTAGGACACGGTTTGTAGGATATATAACTGCTATAAAAAGATCGCGCTACTGTAATATGGCTTCAAATATCCAGTGAGATATATATAAGTAAAATATATTCACTCACATGCTAGAAGCAATGAAAGAACATATAATAAATAATTCATAAAAGGGTTTTTTGTGACACAGATTTTGATTGAAAGAAATCTAATATAGGGAACAGAATTTGCAATATTCATAAATACTTTCATTTTTCATTAAATGGCACAAGTAATATAACTCATTGTTTCAACAGAAAAAAATCTTCCTAACTTAAACAGGTATACAGCATCCGTGCCACTATATATATATATATATATATATATATATATATATATATATATATATATATATATATATATATTAATAAAAGGAATTCCAACTTTGTCTGATTTACTCGTTTTATTTACAATCCTTTAAAATTTATTATGATATTAGAATGAAATAGTATGGTAGAATATTAAATGTTAAGTGTTAATTGAACAAGTACTTTCATGATTTCGCAATCTTCAGGTTCACAATATGTTGTGACAGTCATGTTTGCAATTTTCAACTGACAGTTGAAAATTGCAAACTTGACTGTCACCACAATTATGAACCTGAAGATCGCGAAAGCATGAAAGTACTTGTTCAATTAACACTTAACATTCTACGATACTATTTCATTCTAATACCATTATAAATTTGAAAGGATTGTAAATAAAATGAGTAAATCAGACAAAGTTGGAATTCCTTTTATGAATATAATCTTCTATACCCAATCATACACACCCGTGTATATTTATCTATCTATATATATATATATATATATATATACATATAGTGGTCTGGATGGCTGTATATCCTAATGCCATGGATGGCTGTAAATCTGTTTAAGTTAGGAATATTTTTTTCTCTTCAAATAATGAGTTATATTACTTATGGCATTTGATGAACAATGAAAGTTTTTGTGAATATTGCAAATTCTGTTCCCTATATTAGATTTCTTTCAATCAAAATCTGTGACACGGAAAATACCTTTTATGAATTGTTTATTATATATTCTTTCATTGCTTCTAGCATGTGAGTGAATATATTTTACTTATATATATCTCATTGGATATTTGAAGCCATATTACAGTAGCTCGATCTTTTTATAGCAGTTATATATCCCACAAACCGTGTCCTAAAGTCTTGCAGAAGGAATAACGCATAGCCATGAATATATTATATCTGAAATAAATATTAAGATATTGATAGCAGGGGTACTTTATTGTATAATGTGCTTCATCAATGCTGAACTGGGGGACTAGCAGTAATGTATGTAATGTGGTCGTGAATCCGAACAACAAAAAAGAAATGAAAGTCTATATGATGTACTAGAAGTTCAGCATTTGGTATTCTGATTAAACAAACATCTATTTTTGATAGATATTAAGAGACAATAGTGTAGATTTCTTACAGTAATATGAGGGATATAGAATGGCGGAATCAGTAGAGCCTCGTGGCATGTTCCTGGACTTTACATGATAGGTTCAAATACCAGCGAGGTTAAATTTGCGATTGATCTTTACGTGTTCGATAAACTAAACCACCCGTTGAGTATTGATGTCGATGTAAGCGACTCCATTCATCTGCTCGTCGTATGTCTAAGTTCGAAATATACAAACCTGCATGTGGTCGGGAATTTGCTTCAGAATCAAGTGGTTCTGTGTTTGATCCAACAGTGTGACATATTTGGTAGGTAACTTTCAGCATATTCCTGGTGTTGCATCATAGGTTTTGTACTTATAACCTATGTGGAAGTTGCTCAAATGTATCCATGTATTTATCTATCGTTCGATCACTCAACCATCTCCTCTCGCACTATATATGTACATGTATATATGTACGTGTAAGTGAGTATATATATATATATATATATATACACTACTAGCCATCATAGGTATTTCTTCGCATTAAAGACTATATATATATATATATATATATATATATATATATATATATATATATAGTCTTTAATGCGAAGAAATACCTATGATGGCTAGTAGACCACTGATGATGGATAGTCCTGGCTTCTATTTCTAATTTTTCATTTTGATTGGTATATCACATTTACAACAAAACGGCACGCCATTTTTCATTCCTATATATATATATATATATATGTGTGTGTGTGTGTGTGTGTGTGTGTATGTGTGTGTGTGTATGTGTGTGTGTGTGTGTGTTTGTATGTATGTGTGTATGTGTGTGTGTGTGTGTGCATGTTGACGTGCGATGCTGTCAACATTATTTCCGTTGATGGGCGTTTATGCCCAATTTGTTATGTCTAATATTATAGGAAAGAAAAATGCGTCGAAGTTTCAAAATTTTCAATAAATACTGAATGATTCTGAAAATAGATCAGTGTGTGCGTGTGCCTGCGTGTGCGTGTGCCTGCGTGTGCGGGTGCGTGCTTGCGTATGTCAAGTGGAGGGTTAATAAGGATCACTAAAGCATTGACGATAAATACTTTGTGATATATGATTATGACACTTTAAGCCTAGTAAACAATACCTTTATAATTTTCCAAATAGATAAGAAAAAGTCTAAACAAATCGCTGCTCAATGTAATGAAAAAATAATCCATTGAAGTTGATGCCCTAAATTGGTCCTGAAAACAATTGAAAAGTTAAATGAATACCTTATTCTAATAGATTAACAAATGGCGGTCGTATCAATGCTTGTGTCCTTCACATCAACTAATCTCTTCATTAAGTTATTTGAGATTTCTATCCAAGGCAGCTATCATCCGTTTAAGGTTGAAAGAAAAAAAACTGCATAGTACTGGAGCCGTTTCCTCCTCTATATCTCCTTTCTCAGTTCCATTATCTCACTCTCTATCTTTCTCTGGAGGAAATCTTCTGTATACAGACCTAGATAATTGATGGACTTCACCAGGTTTGATGAAAAGCTCTCGAAAATCCGTATGTCAATGCGACACCCCTACGACTCCTTCGGGAGGTACGGCCCCGTACATACATCACATGCAGCAAATTATTAGATTTTATGGGCTATCAGTTTAAATTCTTTCCAGTATTTGTTCCGAGTCGCCACAGTCTGCGTTCAAATCCTGCATAATTCACCGACGTTCAAGCAGTTTATTCATACAAAAATGCTAATATAAACCGAAGCCAAGAAAAGCCAAACTAATAAGCAGCAACGCACGAAACAATAGTAGGGAAATTTTCAGTCATATAAATGTAAAAACAACCATTTTTTACAGACATAGAATGTTATAACGAAACACAAAAGTAAATCTAGTCATAAACTGAAGCTGTACATGCCTCCCTACGTGGCAACTTATGTATCCTTTATATACACCAAGTATTCTGTTAAGTTATTCACCATTTGCAAGAACTTCTACACTGAGATATACATTGCTCTTCACAGATTATCATTTATATGATATCTATTGGATACTTTACGGTAACATTATGGCAGATGATTGTTCAGCTACCTGCTACACGTAGACATGGAAAGAGCCATAGCAGTACTCATATGAAGTCCTATGTGAGATATATGAAGGAGGACACGTCGTACATGAATCTAAATTGTGAGCAGATCAATGATAGGACTTGCGACCATGTTGGGTGTAGATCCCTCGTGTGAGCAGGTTAATGATAGGACTTGCGTCAACCAATGCTTCAAAATGAGACAGAGGAACCAATTAATTAAGTAATCATATTTACCCTATCAGAATACACTCTAAACATTTGAAGGTTTAAAAGTACCAGTTTATTATCTGGAATATTGTAGTATGTATTTAATGCAGCTATTTTGCCTTGTAAATGTACGTTTGCTAATTTGTTTATTTACTATTTCGTCGTACATTTATATTAAGTAATATAGTAAGTGTTATATAAGGTAGTTTGTGCAAAGTTTATGAATCCTTGTTAAAGAGAGTCATAATATTGAAAAGCTAATAATTCCTGTATTCCAATTAGCATTTCATGAAATTTCAATGATATTCTTATGAAAGGCAAAAAGAAAAATATTGTTGATTAATTATCGTTAAATTTAAATTACATATGACTTATAGCCGGAACATTTGAATTATTCACTGTTAGGCAGTTAAAATTACAAAAGCTTCTTAACTTGCTGAAATTCTATAGATTATAGATATGAAGTATGGCTGAGTAAATTAGGAGCAGCGAATGACAATAGTAATTGCTGTGTATAATAGTAACTGATCAACTAGTACGGTTAAGAATTACTGATAATGGACGGATATTTCTGAGGTCAGTTTAAGTCAGTTTATTATTTCATATTCTCACTGAGTGCAGAATTTTATTGATTTTTTTTCTATAATGAATGTCGAAGATCTACTTAACGAGCTGCTGTATTTGACGTTCATTACAGATTTACTACACTGGACGTTCTGCATAATATTAAGTTCAATACTACCTAGAAGATTTATAACTATTTTACGATAGCGAGCAAAATCTGAAAGATAACCCAGTCTGTGATGATCGAGATATCTAACGAACAACTAAAATATTCGGTCAATCCTAAAAGTAGTGGCATAAATACAATCCTTGCCGCCTCCCCTCATCATTCTTATAATTTATCATCACCACAGGAACAACCATCACCATGTATATATATATATATACATATATATATATATATATATGTATATATATATATATATATATATATATATATATATATATATATATATATATATATATATATATATATATATATATACGTATTGGTTTACCGAACATTTATTATAATGCTCGGTTTGTTTGTAAACAAACAGCCCGAATGAAGCCGTAAAGTGTTTAGCAACCATCGTTGCCCTTTTGTTCAACACTGACAAAGGAACGATGTACTATTTTCAATCTCATTAGCTATCGTCAGCATCGTATACCTTCCTGCCAGATGATTGAACATCTGAATATATATACTTTTCTGATGCATATTAACGGCTGAGCAGCCTAATTTGCATATCTAGTGAGTTAGTCGGCTGGGCGCACCGAAAGCGATAACTGGAAAAAATGAAACGAATTTTAATTTCTCACTCTTAGTACGGCTGTTACTTAAATATAAGTATGTATGCGTACATACATATATGTATACAGACGTACAGTAGTATGTATATATATATACATACATGCACACATATATATATGTACATATGTGTTTACCGAACATTTATGCTGACGATAGCTAATGAGCTTGAAACTAGTACATCGTTCCTTTGTCAATGTTGAACAAAAAGGCAACGATGGTTGCTAAACACTGTACGGCTTAATTTGGGCTGTTTGTTTACAAACAACCGAGCATTATAATAAATGTTCCGTAAACTCATACGTACATATATATATGTGTGCATGTATGTATATATATATACATACTACTGTACGTCTGTATACATATATGTATGTACGTATAAATACTTATATTTAAATAACAGCCGTACTAAGAGTGAGAAATGAAATTTCGTTTCTTTTTTTACAGATATATATATATATATATATATATATATATATATATATATATATATATATATATATGTGTGTGTGTGTGTGTGTGTGTGTGTGTGTGTGTGTGTGTGTTTGCAGAATACACACACATTCACACGGTATAATAAATATTTACTTTTTTGTGTAGTATATATGTGTATATTTTATGAACAGCGTATCTTGGCAGCAGTTGTGTAATAAAAGTGTTTAAAATGTTAATGTAACGCGTTAACGTGTGAGAGTTTTGGGTAAAATTGAAAACGGACCGTTTTAGCTGTAATTGTAATAGAATGTAGTTAAAATGGAAAACGAAAACAAAAACGAACAGTTCTAAATATAATACAGTAGTAAAAGTTGTTTAACATTTAAAAACGGACAATTTTAAATGAATGTAATATCGTAACTATGAAAGGTGTTAGTAAAGAAAAGCGGAGAGATTTAAATGCAATGGAACAAGTGTGAGTGTACGCATTTTACCTTACGGACCATCTACGTAATTTTTGTTGCTGAATTCCAAAGGCAGCATTAATAATTACGTCTTCTTTTATTTTTCCTTTTCCTCACTCTCTCTCTTTATTATTATTTTTATTTTGTAGTATATATATGAATATTTCATGAAGAGCGTACCTTAGCAGAGGCTGTACATGAACACTTCTAATAAGGACAACATAATACACACACATACATACACACACACACACACACCCACACACATATATATATATATATATATGTATATATATATATATGTATATATATATATATATGTATATATATATATGTATATATATATATATGTATATATATATATATATATATATATATATATATATATATATATATATATATATATATATATATATATATATATATATATATACACACATATATATATATATATATATATATACATATATATATAAGTGCCAACAACTTTCAGGCGTCTAACAATGGCATACCAAACTTGTATGGGCTCCGCAAAGGTCATAAGACAGTCGACGACCCGACAACAGGACCACCAACAAGACCTGTATGCGGTGGAAATAAAGCTAGCAACTACAGGATCTCCTAGTTCCTCTCGATGGTTATACGCCCCATAATCAACATGTCCCCAGACGTATGTGACAGTTCTGAGGAACTCCTCAGCAGAATCTGTGAGTGCAACAAAAACAAAATCCTATCCAACAGCATAATAGGCAGCATGGATATGGTATCACTGTACCCATCCATTAACATTGATTTTGCTGTGGAAAAATGTGTGGAGATGATCATTGAGAGTGAGGTGGAGTTCTGCGACGTCGACACAGACGAACTGGGCCACCTACTTAGACTTACCTACGACACTGACTACCTAGACAGCCATGAACTTAGACGTTTCTGCCCCAGTAGACCCATAAGAGGTAGACCCCCACACCACCAAAACCTCAATGGCAAAAAAGACTCCCATGGGAAGGAGGATTGGGTGGACCAAAACTATACGGACCCCCCAAAAACAATGATCAGGTAAAAAAAAAATGGTCGCACATGCAATAGGGGCTAGTATCAAAACTACCCTAAAGGGCCACACATTCAAATTCAACGAGAAGATCTACACCCAAAATGTGGGAGCAGCCATTGGCGTCAGCATAGCTGGTGACGTTGCCAACCTTTTTATGGTATGGTGGGAAAGGAGACTCAAAGATCTCCCTGATGAGAGATCCATAGACCTCATCATGTACTCGTGTTACGTAGACGACATCAATATATTAATAAGGACATACCCACAAGAGAGTACTAACAAGTTTGATTTAGAACGTAGCACAATGGAAAGCGTCCAGCAGATAGCTAATTCCATACACCAGAGTATAACTGTAACTATAGACTTCCCTTCCAAACATCCTAACAATAGACTACCTGTATTAGACACGGAACTCTGGATACACACTATAGAGGAGAGAGCCGAAAGTCTACACTCACACTATGCTAAACCCATGGCCTCCAAATACCTGATACTCAAAAACTCAGCAATGTCCAGTAGTGCTATGTTTAATATTCTGATCGCAGACTAGGTACCAGTGATGAAGAAAGTGTCCCGCATGTGCAACCCAACAGAAATGGAAAGACACATCCAACACTTCATCAACTGCATGCAGTTCTCTGACTACAACCAAAGAGACACAATCAGAGTATACGAAGGAGCCACGAAGAAGTATAAGACCCACAAGAGCAAATTATGGAATAGCTTAGATAGGACTAGACATAAGATAGGGAAAGTCACCTCATGGTACGACAACCAGAGATACCAGAGTGTCATGTTTGTGGACGCTACACATTGAGGGAAATTAGCTAACCAGTGTAGAAACGCCCTGAGAAACACCCACTTAAAGATTAAGCTGGAAGAAAAGCCAGGAACCACCATAAAATCCCTGATCAGCAAAGCCTACACTTTTAAGAAAACCCACTGTACTAATAGGAAATGTATTATATGTAAAGTAAAACCCCGGATAAACTGTAAAACTAGAAACGTAGTGTATAGCAAAAGATGTACAGAGGGTACTTGCATAAACATGAAAACAACATACATAGGTGAGACAGCTCGTAGCAGAGATGAAAGGATAGACCAACACTGGATGGAACTAAACGGACAAAAAAACGGCTCAGTACTATACAAACATGCCAGACAACAACCCGACGGTAACATAGACAACATAGAAATTAGAATAATATCTAAACATAGAAATGACCCAACAGATAAGCAAATCAAAGAAGCCAGCGAAATAGAACTTAGAAGGCCAAAGCTAAACAGAAAAAAATGAATGAAATAACAACAACACCCAGACAAACAATACTGACCTAAGAGAAGTATAAATAAATAAATAAATAAATAAATACATACACAAGCACAATAACAACATACACATATAAACACACACTAGTAAACTAAGATAGAATAAAATAACCAATAAACAGTCACCCAAACAGGAACACACATCAAACACTATACCAACACGCAAACGCATGCGCAAAGTGGGCAAAAATAACTAACTAAATAAATAAATAAATAAACAGACTAATTAAAGATGGCGTAGGCATACAACACAACAGGAGGAAACAGAATAGCACCACTGACGATGTTGCAGATGTGCAACGAAAGAACTTTGTTAGACTATATATATGTGTTTGTGTCTATATTATATCTGTATTTTTGACCGTTGGTCAGTCAATGGTAACATTGAGGACCTAATAAATTACATACATATATACATACATAGACATATACACATACATATATACATACATATATATATATATACATACATACATAGATACACATATATATATATATACATACATAAATACATACATATAAATATATACATACATATATACACACACACATACATATACATACATATATACATACATATACATATATACATACATATATACATACATATATATATGGTGGCTGCCAACTCGTTTTCGAGTATGGCCACTACTTTATATCCATGTAGGAGAACCCCGACCGATGCGCTGAACAAGTGTAATTTTTTAGTCCAGCCAGCGACTTGAAAACTCTGGTACAAACACTACACTTGTGACAATTATTGACACATAGTGCTGGGCCCATAGTACCATGTGACGACAAGTGCAGAGAGATCTCCAGATATAAAGCAATGCCTGTGCCGTGAAGCTTTTATAGTGAGCAAAGGCACTGTACAAAGCCAGTCCCACTCTCTTAACCAAGATGATATTTACCAAAAAGAAGAACAAGTCAACATCATTGCATACCATCAGAGTTGCAGGTGTTATATCAATCAGAGTTTTCCTTCTCCTAGAATTCTGCCTTGACAAAGGCTAATGGGTCATCTCTCCCGGACATATATATATACACACATATATACATACATATATACATACATATATATACATATATACACACATACATATATACACACACATGATGGCTGCCCCCTCGTTATCGAGTATGTCCATTGCACGAGGAGAAAAATAAAATAAATAAATAAAATAAAATAAAATAAATAAAAAATTAATAAATAAATAAAAAAGAATATAAACAAAATATATATATATATATATATATACATACACACACACATACATTAATAACAATAATAATAATAATAACAACAATAATAATAACGACAACAACAATAATAATATACATATACATATATATATATACATACACGCACACACATACACATATCTATACACACACACACACGAAAGCAACTAACAGCGCTGCAATCAAATGTGGCTTTTTAGCCCAGCCAATGATCTAAAATGTCTTGCACAGAGTTGGCAACCAAAACATTCACTGGGAATAGTTGGCTGTGGTTGGAGTTTGTGTACTTTTGCATGACGCTTGAGTCCTCCTGCTGATTTACATTCTCTCCCTCATGTTTGGCAAGCATGATGAGAAGCATCTCCAACAGCAGCCTGGTAGTCAACCACTGGTTTTACTTTATGATTGCGAAGATGACTTTCGAGTCCAGCTTTGCTTAGGCAGAGTCTCGCACAGACGCAGCCTGTCAGCACCATAGGAGGACCCTCGCCGTCTGGAAGTGCAACAGCAATGCCCTTCTTCACATCCCGTTTTACTTTCTCGTATGCGATTCGAGATGCCTCAAAGGCAACTTTTCCCTCATATACAGACTTTCTCCATTTATTACGATCAGCAGCAACATTTTCCCATGTATCAGCAGAGATGTTAGCGTCCCTCAGAGAGGCTTTCAAGGAATCCATATACCTCTTTTTTGGTTTATGTGGCGGTCGTTTTCCTTTAACCAACTCTCCATAAAAGAGTTGTTTTGGTATTCTAGAATCCTTCATCCTGGCAAGGTGACCACTCCAACGGAGTCGTTGCTTAAGCCCAAGAGCTTCTATACTGTCACACATAGAGCTTTCCAAAATCTCGACATCACTGATGTGGTCCCTCCAGTGAACGCCATGGATCCGTCTGAGACACATCTGATGGAAACGCTCCGATTGCTTAAGGTTGTGTCGATATGTGACCCAGGTCTCGCAGGCATAAAGAAGACAAGAGAGCACACATGCCCTGTACACCTTTACCTTTGTCCGCCTGCATATGTCTCGCCGACCCCAGAGTCGCCTTTTTAGCTTTCCGAAAGCATCACTTGCTTTCCTAATCCTAAGTAAGATTTCACTGTCAAGGTTGCTGTATTGATTGACAGTGCTTCCCAGGTAGACAAACTGATCAACCACTCCAAGTCGCTTGCCATACACATAGATGTTTGGTTCAGTGTACTGCTTACCAGGGGCAGGTTGGTACAGGACGACGGTTTTCTTAAGACTGACAGTCAATCCCAGGGCAGTGCAAGCGTCAGAAAATGCATTCAAAATGTGCTGCATATCACTCTCTGTGTGCGCTACAAGATCGCAATCATCTGCATACAAGAGGTCTCTTATGATTGATGTAAATACTTTTGTCTTCGCAGCAAAGCGCCTGATGTTAAATATGCTGCCTGAGGTTCGATATCGGATGTAAAGACCATGCTCGCAATTCCTGAATTCAATACAGAAAACCATTGCAAAGTATATGGCAAACAGGGTCGGTGCTGGAATATCCCCCTGTTTCACACCATTTTTTACTGAGATAGGCTCTGACATTAACCCAAGCCTTCATGTCGTCATGGAAAGACCTAACTAAAGCAAGGAACTTATCAGGGCAACCAAGTTTCCGGAGAACCTTCCATAATGCACCTCTGTTAACAGTATCGAAAGCTTTTGTCAGATAGACAAAAACCTGCTACAGATCCAAGCCTTGTTCCATGCATTTCTCCTGGAGCTGTCTAGCTGCGAACATCATATCAGTAGTGCCGCGTCCAGCACGAAAACCAGATTGACTTTCAGGAAGAAAACAATCTGCAATGTGTGTCAGCAGACGGTCCAGAAACACCCTACATAAAACTTTCCCTACGACAGAAAGCAATGATATACCTCTGTAGTTCCCACAATCATTCCTGTTACCCTTTCCCTTGTACAAGACCACAATTACTGCATCTCTCCACTCCTCAGGTACGGATTCATTAGCCCATATCCTGCCAAACAAGAGTGAAGATGTTGCAGGAGTCTCTCACCACCATATTGTAGGAGCTCAGCATGTATGCCATCTATACCTGGAGATCTTCCACTGTTCAGCTTCGAAATAGCCACTGCAACCTCCACAAGCGTCGGAAGTTCTGCGAGAGCTACTTTCACAGGACTTTCTGGAATGAGATTAAGGAAATCTTCACTGACGACAGACGGCTGATTCAAAAGATCATCAAAGTGCTCTCGCCACCTTCGTAGAATTCCTTGTGAGTCACGAAGAATGTATTTGCCATCCTTGCTGCGAAGCGGTGTCACCAGAGAAGAAGACGGTCCATAAACCTCACGCAAGA
Organism: Eledone cirrhosa; assembly: GCA_964016885.1. Taxonomy (NCBI): domain Eukaryota; kingdom Metazoa; phylum Mollusca; class Cephalopoda; order Octopoda; family Eledonidae; genus Eledone; species Eledone cirrhosa. Next base: position 50,172,313 of record OZ024750.1, read on the forward strand.
GACTGTACAACAGCTTTGTGTTATTGGAATCTGACGCAGTTTGTATCTCATCAGCCTTCTCACTCCACCACTGATTCTTCATCTGAGAAAGACTCCGCCTAACACGTGATTTTACATCCCTGAGTTCCTCATGCAACTTATTCCTCTCCTGTGGTTTTGCCGTCAAGTAGCGTGACAGAGCACGCCTCTTATCAGCCAACAAGTCTTCTATATGTACATCATTCTCATTAAACCAGTCCTGATGTTTTCTCTGCACCAATCCCAGCACACGCCTGCCTACATCATAAACCGACTTTTTAAGGGTCGGCCAATCCTCACCAAGATCAGCAGCCTGCATCTCTTCTTCCAATGTCCTCTTCACATTTTTATCCTTAAGACGAGCAGCATTCAATCTTTTGGGCAGGGCAACACCAGGAGCCCGGATTTTACGTTTAGTGATTAGTTTCACTTTTGCGCGTACCAGGCGGTGGTCCGTCCAGCACTCAGCTCCACGAAGAACACGAACACACTGCACATCCTGTCTGTCACGCACCCTGACTAGGACGTAGTCCAAAAGATGCCATTCCTTAGATGCAGGATGCATCCATGTGGTCTTGAATTTGTTGTTTTGTTGGAACATGGTGTTGGTAACACACAGATCCATTCCTCACACATCTGCAGCAGGAGCATACCATTGTTGTTACACTTTCCCACCCCATGCCTTCCGATTACATTGCATGTGTTAAAATCCCTACCCACTCTAGCATTAAAGTCACCAAGCACGATGACTTTTTTTCTGCCCGAGGGATATTTCTTAAAACACCTTTCAAGGCATGGTAACAGGACACTTTTTCTTCATCGACAGAATTCATAGTTGGAGCATACACACTCACCAGGGTAGCATATCTTCCTTTGTCCAGCGGAACTCTCATGGACATAAGACGCTCACTAATCCCTACTGGGAATTCTTCTAATTTATTCACAAGTAGTCTTAACAGCAAATCCTACCCCAGCCTCTCTTCTGGTTCCTTCATCTCTTCCTTTCCAGAAGAATGTATATTCTCCACAAAATTCTGTAAGATGACCATCTCCAGCTAACCTCGTCTCAGATAAAGCCACGATGTCAAGATCGTAACGTCGAAGCTCCTTTGCAACAAGAGCGGTCCTTCGTTCAGGACGTTCCAAGGAATTCCTGTCAAGTAGCGTCCGTAGGTTCCAGCAGCAAAGACTAAATGCCTTGTTTGGCTCTATTACAATGGCACGATGACGAGCGGGCCCCGGCTGTGATAACCTGGGGCCCCTGCCCTTATTGCCAATTATCTTTTTTGTTCGAGAACCTAAATTGCCAATTATCTCTTTTATATTGTTCTGGAACATCATTGAATTGGAAAAAAAAAAAAAAAAAGTAATAATAATAGTAATAATAATAATATTAATAGTACACTATTAATAATTATTAATGCACTCGTGCAATGCCTGTGCGTGACGAATATTTTTAAAGTGAGGAAAGACTGTGCACTGAGCCAATCCCACTCTCTGAGCGACAGTAGCTATAACCCGAAAAGAAGAAAAGATCAACATCATCGGTAACTACTGAGCTGCAGGTTTTATGTCGGAGTTAACCCAGTTTCCTGAGATGCCTTCTCCTAGAAGAATGCCCTGACTAGGGCTAGGGGTTCTTAACTCCCAGTGGTTTATCTGCGCGATCGGGCATCCAGCCCGATTATTTCTATGTCCCCGCGCAAAAAAAAAAAAAAAAAATCACTTATTGACACTTATACGTACCACATACACACACGCGCATACATATGCGCGCACACACACGCATACATACGCGCGCGCACAGCAACACTCATACATACAAACACACACACGCTACTCACTTACACACACACACACACACATATATATATATATAAGTAAGATGTATGGTAGGACGTATGTGAATCGCGATAATCACGTCTGACTTACCAAATATGTGACGGTAGCTAGTTAAGCTCTATGCGTATACGCAGAACAGAAATATTAGTGAAAAAGAACAAAGGAACTATTATGACATTATAACAAGTTTATTGCCGACAGCCGTTTCGTCCGACCCCATGGTGGGACTTATCAAGGCATATAACATGTGATTGCAAGATCATTGTTTACATCAACGTATCACTCAAGGCTAGCTGTTTGAAATTGTTGTATACATCAGCAACTCCGCTTTAAGGGGGGGGGGCTCTTTTATATTAGTTGTCGGGGTCAGGGATTGAAGTTTAAAAATTAGACAAAAATATATAATTCACGCATCAACATTAAACCAAGAGACTTGGGGTCCCGCAGAAGCACCTCAGAAAATCCCTCAATGAGTGCATAAAGCTTACAGGCTCCAATACAC
>OZ024750.1:50184674-50217174 GCA_964016885.1 Eledone cirrhosa
TATCTTAAGAATATATTTAAAGCATAAACCATAGGTTATTCCACATATATATAAAAAAAAACTATATATAAAAATCATATGTTTTTCCACATATATATAAACATGTGTATATATATATATTAAAAACGTTTGAAGATATAAAAATATAAAAATATTGGAAGGCATGAAAATAATAGTTTTTCTATATCTTTCAAAGGAATTTTCAAAAGATTTTTCTTAAAACCTTCCGTATGTTTTTCAAGAAAAGATTTTTCTTAAAGGAGTTTCAAGTAGTCATATAAAAACATGTTATAATCTATTGATAGGTGTAATAATATAAAGTATACAGTATATATATTTGAGGTAGAGTTAATAGAAAGTAAATTAAATATATGAATCATATATCGATATAGAAGACATTATGTAAAGGAGATAAATCATATATTACATTTTATATATATATTTAAAAGTTGAGTTTAAACGATGTTTGCAGGAACTAAATTAATTATTTCGTCCTTACATATGCATTTAAATATACAGATTTAACTAGCAATGAAATGCACATTATCTTAACTGCACGTAAAATATTAATTTAATGTAGCAACCAACCTTGGACTAGAGCTGACATGCATAATAATTTCGATATCAATATGGGGTCATCGGACTCGGTGCAATTAACGGATATTGTGGGGCTTTTTATTAACAATACTTTATATAGGAAAATACCGGAGATGACCGGTGGTCTATATCATGACGATATGCTATAAAATAAAAATAATTGTGAAATAAATAGGAAAAGAAATAATTGTTTCTACTTTAGGCACAAGGCCAGCAATTACCCAGTGCATTACTGGTACTTTATTTTATCGACCCCGTAAGGATGAAAGGCAAAGTCAACCTCGGCGGGATTTGAACTCAGATCGTAAAGGGACGTAACTATGCTGGAAAGCAAGGCGTCCGACCCTCTACCGATACTGCCAATCCACCGCCCAATAGGAAAAGAAATAATACAATTTTTTTAATAGCGTTAATCTTAAAGTAGAAGTAGAGAATAATTATGAAATATTAAATTTTGTAGATGTAACTTTACACCTTAACACTGGTCTTTATTATCCATTTCATAAAATAAACGAGAATTTAAACTATGTTAACTTTAACTCCAATCAGATCCGTTAAAAACACTACTGTAAATTCTGTGCAGAAACGTATTTCTAGAATTTCAGCGAATAAAAATATATTTGAAGATAAGGCACAATATTATAACGAAGTGTTAGGTAGAGCAGGCTATAGTAATAAAATTAAATACATTGACAATAAGAATGTGCCAATTAACCATAACTATAAATATAATTATAATAGAAAACCTTGCACTAGCTCGAAAAAAAAATAAAAAAATAAAACTAGAAATATATTATGGTTCGCTCCCTCTTTCTCATTAAGTATTAAAACTCATATTGCTAAATTATTCTTTAAAGCTCTAGATAGGTGCTTTCCTATCTTTAATAGACATACTATTAAACTCTCATATTCCACCACTATGAATTTAGCGCAGAATATTAATAGAATTAATAATAGAAATGTAAAACCTAACCAGTATAGCATTAATACCCCTAGCAATATCCAATATAATGTTACGGCTCCCAATAATATAAATTTAGATAAATGTAATTGTAGAAATAAATCTAACTGTCCTCTAAATGATAATTGTTTAGTTAAAAATATAGTATACAATTGTAATGTCAAAACAAATGAAAACTCCTTTAACTATGTCGGCTCTACTTCCGCAGACATCAAATCTCGTTTTAATAATCATAAATGTCCTTTACGAACATTGGTAAAACATCTTCAACTTCTCTATCTAACTTATTATGGGACTTGCAATCCAAGAATATTAACTATTCTTTACACTGCTTTATCCCAAAATTGCTCACTTTGCGGTGAAGAAATATTCTTTATACTAAAAAGTAAGAACTCTATTAATTTGCGAAATAATTTATTTAGTTCCTGCAAACATCGTTTAAACTCAACAGTTAAATATATATATAAAATGTAATATATGATATCTCCTTTACATAATGTCTTCTATATCTATATATGATTATATATATATATATATATATATATAAATATATATATATATATATATATATATATATATATATATATATATATATATATATATATATATATATATAAAGAAAAAGGGATGAAATCGAAAATGCGACTGAAGTCTTATTTTTTAAAAAAATATATATATTTATTTGGTTCCTTTACCGGTTTCGCAGTTCTCCTGCTTTTCAAAAGGTGAGTTGAGATGGAGGGTCTGTGGTTTTTCTCACATCTGGTTGGTCTCTAAATGTTACTTGTTTTATATGGAAAAAGTGGCTCGAAAACCAGGTTTTTCGAGAAGTAATTTGATTGGTTTGTCAATAATTATAATAAATTTCGCGCCAAATAATCAAAAGCAAAAGACAACCAAAATCACTGAAAACATTACTCACCAATGCCAAATTACCTACCACAAACCCACAACCAAGTATCAAAAAATGTGGTCGCTCTAATTGTGGAACCTGCACTCACCTCATTGAAGGCAACACGTATACATTTAAATCAGGACAAAATTTTACTGTAAAAAATCACTTCACTTGCTCATCAAAAAATCTAGTTTATGCCATTAAATGTAAAGGATGCAATGAAGATTATATAGGACAAACTAAACTCACACTCAGAAACAGAATGACAGTTCATCGCCAACAATTACGAGATCCAACCACGAGACAGATACCACTAAGTGCACATCTAGACATTTGCGCAAGTAATAAGACACCCAAATTCCAAGTCTTCCCATTTTACCTTTGCGCTAACAATACAACAGAACAAATGCGAATAAATAAGGAAAATATGTTTATTCAAAAATATAGACCAACATTAAATAAGGTTTAATATACATTATGTCAACACCACAATATGACATACACACACACACATAACACCTTCTACTTTAGAAAATAAAAACCCGAACTAAATAAACCTTAAACATACGTTTGCACTGGCAATACAATAGCAAACACGAAAAAGTCAGGAAAATATGTTCATTCAAAAATATTCCTACTAAAGGAATCATTTTCCTACACACACACATACACACACACAATATATATATATATATATATATTCTCTTCATCTTAACAAGCTAACCATACTCCCACACACATAACACCCATACACACACATAACAACCCCCACACCTACAACACCCTCCCCATTTCTACTAATAGAACCACTTTCCTACACACATATATATATACACACACACAAAATATATATTCTCTCTATCTAACATACTCGCACACACACACATAACACACAACTCCCTCCCCCATCTCTACTAATAGAATCATCTTCCAATACACACATACACACACACACACACACACATATATACACACACACAAGCACACAAATAAACACATATCTTCAGTCTCAATAGAAAATCTGAACTCTGACACCTGAACTCTGACAGCTGGCCATATTCACTGAACCAGAACATTTCTCCCAATCCCTTTTCCCTTGACCACTATCTCTCCATTGTCATAACATTCACTATAAAGACTACAGAATAGTTTTCCAAATAAGGGCGCAAAAATGTAATGAAAACTTGTTCACGTGACAGCCAAATTTCATTTATAACCAACCAAAAAAAAGCCTTCGTGAGCCTCATTTTTTCAAGTAAAAAGAAATTCAAACACTCATATATGAAAAACAACCTGTGACAACCCCCCCCCCTCTCTTATTTGAAGAACTATTGTAACGCGAACTGGCGCGAAATTTATTATAATTATTGACAAACCAATCAAATTACTTCTCGAAAAACCTGGTTTTCGAGCCACTTTTTCCATATAAAACAAGTAACATTTAGAGACCAACCAGATGTGAGAAAAACCACAGACCCTCCATCTCAACTCACCTTTTGAAAAGCAGAAGAACTGCGAAACCGGTAAAGGAACCAAATAAATATATATATTTTTTAAAAAAATAAGACTTCAGTTGCATTTTCGATTTCATCCCTTTTTCTTTATACTTCCACTCGTGTAGGACACCTCGGTTATTTTTCATTTTGTAAAAAAAACCTCACTTTCTAATATATATATATATATATATATATATATATATATATATATATATATATATATATATATATATATATGTCTTCAAGAAACCAGTGGTAAATGAATTGATTATCTTATGTTGTTTATTACATAACTAAAAAGCCTACATAGAGCACTCTTTTTTCCTGTACCTTTCCGACTTTGATATTAAATCTCGCAAATACCTTCCTAGAGTTAAGGACATGGCTAACTTCGAAATAGACCTAGTTAACATGACAAATGAATTAAAATACCGTAAGATCTACAACAATTTTCAATCCAAACTCGTTAACGACATTTCTAACAATAATTTCGTTTTTCAAAAATCTTTATGAAGATAATGACAATTCGTATAGTCAACTATTAACAGATAGTATCACTGCTAAATACAAAAAAGCTAACATGAATACTTATAATACCATTAATAATGAAGCTAAAGCCCTAGCTGTGCTTTAAAAATTGATAAACGAATTGAAAGCGTAGCTAAACCTAAATAATGTATTACCCTTAAAGACCATAAATTAGACATTACTAATCGACCCAGTTGTTGGCTAATCAACCCTGCTAAATCTAAAATTGGTCTTGCGAGTAAAAAAATCCTAAGAAATATAATACTTCAAATAAGAATTAAGACTGACTTATCCCAATGGTTAAATACTTCCTCTGTTATTTCTTGGTTTAATAATATACAAAGAAAAAATAAGTGTGGACTTACCCAAATTGATATTTTTGATTTTACTCCTCTATCACAGAATCCTTATTAAATAAAGCCTTAGATTTTGCTAGACGTTTCATTAATATTTCTGAATTAGAAGATATTACCTTACATACTAGGAAAATACGACATTTTGCTAATGAAGGTACTTGGGTTAAAAAATCAAGCCCTGAAAATCTTTTGATGTTGCGATTGGCTCATATGATAGCGCCGATGTGTGCTACTTAGTAGGATTATACCTCCTCCACACCCTTAAAGAAAGTTTCCTTGCCATAATATCGGCTTATACTGAGACGATGGTTTGGCTGTTTCTCATAACACCAACGGCCATAAATTTGATAAATTCCGTAAAGATTTAATCAATACCTTTGCTAACTTAAACCTAAAAATTACTATAGATACGAATCTCACTAATACCAAGTTCCTTGATATCAATCTTGACCTACTTACTGCCTCTTTTAAACCCTATCATAAACCCAATGAAAATTTAAGATATATACACAAAACGTCTTGCCATCCCCTTATAGTCTTTAAAGATCTCATTCCTAATATTAGTCGTAGGATAATAAACTTATCTTCTTATGTAGACATTTTAAATAAAGCTGCCTCTTAATATAATAAGGTGCTCAAAAACAGCGTCTTCCCAGAACAAATTAAATATTTACCTACTCCTCTTTCTAACACTATACACAATAACAGGAAAAGAAAAATTATTTGATTTACACATTCCTTCTCTCTAACTGTTAAAACTAATGTAGGAAGAACTTTCCTCGAACTTCTAGACAAACACATTTCCCCAAATCATAGATATAATAAAAAGTAACGATCGACTTTCGTCAAATCGGACCGAGGGAACAATGTTTCCGTTGGTCTTTCCAATTGCTAATACTAACTATCGGTCGCAACTCCAGGTAGAAAGAGCAACGTGAAATGAAGTGTCTTGCTCACGGACATAACGCATCGCCTGGTTCAGGAATCGAACTCACAACCTTACGATTGCGAATCCAATTCTCTAACCACTCAGCCACACGCCTTCACAGTTATAATAAAATGTTTAATAAAAAGTTAGTTAAAATCAGCTGCCCATCAATGAAAACTAAAATTACCAACTCAAATGCTACTAGAGGAAATCCAGGATGCAGCTGTAAGAAACCAGAATAATGCCCATTACAGGGCAAATGTAATACTAAATCCATTGTGTATGAGACCAAATTAACACTGATTATGAATAACCAGCTAGCCAGAAGTGAGCGATATGTTGGCATGACTCAGGACATATTTAAAACCAGGTATTATGCACACGTGGCTTCTTTCAAACACCCTGAACAAAGAACATAAACGGCGCTGGCAAATAAAGTGTGGGATTTTAATGACAGGAACTGTCCATACTCTATTGATTGGTCTATTTTAGACCACTCAAGAGAATACTAAAGGCGCACACAGAAATGTTCTTTGTGTACTACGGAAAAATTTAGAATCCTACAAAACCTGAAAACCCCTCTTGCCTCAACTCTAAGACCGAGATCTTTAGATGCTGTCCACACCTGAATTCGCATCTAATTTTTGGCTGGATTAACACAACAACTATTACTCAACCACCCTGAGCTTCCTATTTACATATTACGTCTTCGACTCACTACCATGAACATTACTTCTTACCCAGTTTATCATATAAACTCATATTTTCTACCAATATATACATTTTTTCTCCCTCATGTATATCTATTTTTTCATTTGATTTAGACCAATACACACAGACTTTTTTTCTACCATACCTTTAAGACATACACACCCACCACTTTCATATTGTACTCTACCTTTACCTAGATCACTTTTTAACTATATACCCTTATCCAGATCTCTTAACACACACTTACCTTCTACCACAATTTATACACCCCTTGTCTCCCTCACATGTTCATCTTAATTCATTATATTATTTGAATTTAATTATACTCCCCCTTGTTGGCAGCCACCATATGCGTGTAGGGTATATTATTATAAGGATGTCCTTCCTATATATGCACATATTGTATGTATTCATATACTTTTGTCTTTCACATGTGTTTACTCATGTGTACATATGTATATGTCTCTCCCTCTCTCTCTCTCTCTCTATATATATATATACATATCTGTGTGTATATGTATATATATATATATATATATATATATATATATATATATATATATATATATATATGTATAGTCTTGTGTGGGTATGTCAGCGTGCACATATATATATCTTCAGTTTCATATTCAGTGGCGACAGTCAAGTGAAAATTGCCAACTTGACTGTCACCACTGAATATAAACCTGAAGAGTGAGAAAGTATGAGAGTACCTGTTCAATTACGATTTAACATTTCATATTATACCATACTATTTCATGATAATTCCATTATAATTTTAAAAGATTCTGAACAAAACGAGTAAATCAGACAAAGCTGGAATTCCTTTTATTAATATAATCTTCTATACACAATCATACAAACCCGTGTATATATATATATATATATATATATATATATATATATATATATATATATATATATATATATATATATATATATATGCAAAGGTTCTATTTAAATTGTTGGGATACAACAAGTAAATATTTTTATAACTGATATAAAGCACTCGACAAGTATTGGGAGTAGATATACGATATTAACAAATGGAAACTATATTTATAAAATCCTTATTTATTTCATTATACATATTTCAAGGATACCAAGTTAAATTATGGTATGCCTTCATCAGACAAAATACAATATATACCAATTTTATAAATAAACATTGACGTACCCTTTCAAAATGCGACCTGTTGTAACGGTCGCATTTTGAAAGGGTACGTCAATGTTTATTTATAAAATTGGTATATATTGTATTTTGTCTGATGAAGGCATACCATAATTTAACTTGGTATCCTTGAAATATGTATAATGAAATAAATATGGTTTTATAAATATAGTTTCCATTTGTTAATATCGTATATATATATATATATATATATATATATATATATATATATATAGGAACGAGTAGGACCCCGACGGCTGAGCTCAAGCCATTTCGACGGCTAATTCTGGACTAACGTTTTAGTCCAGAATTAGCCGTCGAAACGGCTTGAGCTCAGCCGTCGGGGTCCTACTCGTTCCTATTACCCTCTCTACTACCCTAAGTATTGAGTACTTTGGTGCGTTATGGTCCACCTGGTTCCTTACCACATTTCCTTCGTTATATATATATATATATATATATATATATATATATATATATATATATATATATATATATATATATATATATATATATATATGTATATATATATATATATATATATGTATATGTGTATGGAGAGATATGCATGTATGAGTTCATGTGTGAGTGTGCTCCTGTGTGTGTGCATGTGTGAGCAAAAGATCACACGTTTATATGTGTGTTCGTATTTCCATGTAGACACAGATACACTTATGTGAGAATGTATACGTCTACGTACAATTACGTATAAGCGTGTGTGTATGTTTATGTTCTGGATAATTATTTATATATTTTTTACAACTCAATGTTTTGCACGTTATTTTATTTCAGCCTGACTTTCATATTTCCTAAATTTAGTTTTCAAATCCATATTTAATAAACATTCCAGTTTATTCATTCTTGCGACTGAGGCCATATAAATATATGTTTGCAAGAAACCACTGGTAAATGAATTAATTATCTGATGATGTTTATTACATAACTATATATATATAAAAAGTATCGTCTTCCTGTCTTCCTCCGGTTGGAACATTTTTTGAAATATTCACTTCTGCGTTCACAGATAGACTTTGTAAGTTTCTGAAGATCCCGTTAAGCGTGAGAGCAGCGATTCTTTGCTTAACTTTAATCTTTTATTTTAATAAATATTTATATATATATATAGGAACGAGTAGGACCCCGACGGCTGAGCTCAAGCCGTTTCGACGGCTAATTCTGGACTATATATATGGACTATAATTCTGGACATATATATATATATATAGGAACAAGTAAGACCCCGACGGCTGAGCTCAAGCCGTTTCGACTGCTAATTCAGAATTAGCCGTCGAAACGACTTGAGCTCAGCCGTCGGGGTCTTACTTGTACCTATTACCCACTCTACTACCCTAAGTATTGAGTACTTTGGTGCGTTATGGTCCACCTGGTTCCTTACCACATTTCCTTCGTTATATATATATATATATATATATATATATATATATATATATACGCGCGTTTCACCACTGATCATCTCAAGTTTCGATCTGCATCAATCTTACCTGACACTGTAATCTGCGGCTCGACGGACCCCTCGAAATGCTAGTAGCTCTACACCTCGACACTGAAGTGAACCTAAACATCGAGTGCTCACCCGGGCGAACCTACAGTAACTCCAAGTTACACTCCCTGGATATATATATATATATATGTATATATATAATTTTTTCTCCTTTTATATTGTGGTGTGCGGTGTTTTATGTATGTGTTTTTATTTTATTTTTATTATTTTTTTTTTTTTCTTGTCACAGAGGTCTTTTTTTAGCGGGTAATTTATTTCAAAAAACGGTTTCATCCTTCCGGGGTCGATAGAATAAAGTACCAGTAATGCACTGGGTAATTGCTGGCCTTGTGCCAAAAGTAGAAACAATTATTAGAGATGGCCTTCAATCGCCTTTTTAAAGAGAAGTTAATTTTGGAAATTATTGTTGTATCACCAATTTCTCTTTTATTTCGTGGTGTGCGCGCGCGCGCGTGTGTGTCTGGGTGTATGGGTGTGGGGGGTGTACCTATGTATGTATGAATATGCATCGGTTTGTATATGTGTATGTGCTTTATCAATAGATCCTAATCGAGTAGCTAGTTCAGATCCAGGGGGAGCATCCACGAACATAACACTCTCGTATCTCTGGTTGTCGTGACATGATTTAACTTACCCTATCTTCTGCCTTGTTTTATGCTATTCCATTACTTGCTCATGTACAGCGGGCAAATCGCTTATATATCCATCTCTATGACGTCGTTGTATGATACCGTGGCCCCCTTGTACACCCTGAGTCTTTCTCTTTGTTTTGCAAGTAATTGATGAAGTGTTGTACATGGCTTTCCATTTCATTTGGATCGCACATACGGGACACATTCTTCATCACTCTTACTGAGTCCCCGATCAGGTTATTAAACTTAGAACTATTGGACAGAGCTGAGGTTTTGAGTACAAGGTATTTAGATGCCATGGATTTAGCATAATGTGAGTGGAGGATTTGGGTTTTCTCGTTTATAGTGTTTAACCAGAGTTCCATATCTAATACTGGTAGTTTATTGTTAGGGTGTTTGGAAGGGTAGTCGATAATTACTGCGATTTTCTGGTGTATAGAGTTAGCTATTTGCTGGATGCTCTCCATGGTGTTAGCTTTTAATTTGGGTTTATGTGTACACTTTTGTGGAGGTGTTTTTATTACTATATCAATGTCCTCTACAAAACGAGAATACAGGATGAGGGCTGTGGAGTACCTTGCTGGGTTTTCTTTGAGTATCGTTTCCCACCATATCATAAATATTGTTATCGAGTGGCTTTGGTTCATCCGTTCCATCCTTCTATGTGAGTCGTTGTTCCTATCGAAGTTATGATAGGAGGTCTACCTCGTATTCGTCTACTGAGGCAGAAGCAATGAAGGTCATGATTATCTATATATTCTCTGACAGTTGTAAGTCTTAAGTAAGTCTAAGTAGGAGGCCCATTTAATCCGTGCCAACGTCACAGAAGTCTACCTCACTCTCATTGATTATCTCTACACATTTTCCACAGCAAAATCAATGTCAATGGACACTACATCCATGCTGCTTATTATGCAATTTGTCAGGTCTTCAGTGTAGTTGCAGTCATTGATTCTGCTGTAGAGGTCCTTTGTGCTGCCACACACATCTGGAGACATCTTAATTATGGAGTACTTAATCATAGAGAGCAGGTTGATCCTGTATATGCTGGATACATTATGGTGGTCCTCTTATAGGGTCGATGGCTTTTTTCTGGTCTTTGCTGAGTCCATAAAGTATAGCGTTGTTAGAGGCTTGGAAGTTATTGGCTGTGCTTCTACTTGGTCTTTGGATGATATTCCACATCATGATGTGAGCATTGAGGATCCTTCCTCTTGCCTCATGTGTCTGTGGTTTTATTTCACTCGTGTGTATGAGGTGGGGTTGCATAGCCTTGATGTAATTCGATATGCTGTCTATTTACATTCTGCTGGATTTGTCTGTAGGTAGACACACTATCTCAGCATCCCTTTGGCGATGCATGAGGCTACGTAGGCCTTCTGCAGGTTTTCTCTCAAGTTGTTGGATCTCCTAGTGTAATGTTTCACTATCTCACTAAATTTATTCCTAGCTATGATGAATTGTGCTTCTTTTTGGTCTTCTAGCCGCTGTGGTATGCAGAATTGTATAAATATTACCCTCCGCAAATAGGTAGTCTTCATCACCATATGGTACTGAATATATTAAACTGTACAGTTTGAGAGTTAATAGAATAACATAGAAACGACTACATTCCACTCCTCCAGTTATTTGCCTTGTCAAAGGCACTTTTTCTTTCATTAAATATCTACAACTGGTTAGCTCAGCCACATTATGGTAGAATGGATGTTTGTAGAAGAGTTAGTATTCTAAATTTCCTACGAAATATGATTTTATTGACAACGTCCCTACACACATTGAGACAATTAGATTTATAGATCTCTCGTAACCGCTTTTCTGCTTTCCTGTTTCCAAAATAAGGTTTACCATTTCTATATGTATTTAGAGGAATCGGTATTTCCAGCAGTTTTGAAGAATCTCTCCATTTCCCAAGGTTTCTATATGGCATGATGTGGCAATTAAATTTATAAAATGTAATGATCTCTTGTAGCCATCTTTCTTCCTATTTTCTTGGTTTCAAAAGAATCTGTACATTTTCATGTCAATTGCATGACATTATAATTGTAAGGGCTGGCCTTGGCGATACATCTCACTGGTAATTTGAAAACTAAACTCGGAAGTGATAATTTTTAATAAGTGTCACGCACATATACATATACTTCCAATAAATCTCCTTGGTTTGCCTTAATACTTTCACGTTTATTTACTCCAAAATATATTTCATAAAACATCCAATTAAATCAATGTTTTCTGAGATAGAAACATTTATGTATGCACCCTACATACTCAAATGCTGAAAATGTTGCATTAGTAGTAATATCATTTTTTTATGGGGCGCCAGTTAGGTGTTCGGCTCAGAACCTTACACTACCAGCAGTCATATAGTGTCCTGGAGCAAAACAATTTATTTTACGTTGCTCCTGTCTACTTAACTGGTAACAATGACATATACATGTAAGACGAAGGCCCAGTCTAGTCAACACTGCACCACGCAGAGAAATCCATTGAATATATAAGTATCTGTGGATTGCTTTACCAATGGTGCCTTAATTTGACAAGTAGGCTGTTCCCTTGTTCAAACGCCTGAAACACTATTCGTAGAGGTCCAATACACACACACATATTTAGAATAATTCATTATTCTGATACAATCAGAATTGTTAGGGAACATGGCAGGGGTAGTCCCTTGAAGTAAAACCCCATTTTAGAATATTGTTGCATGAGGATCAATCAGAACTTTGCAAATCATTCTACCAACAATCCAAAATGATGTGATAACTTACAAAAGATATGTGGTAGTCAGAAATTAATGTTTCATCAAGGAGGTTAGTGAGGGTGACAACTAGAGAGAGAGCGTGTGTGCGCGCGTTTGTGTTTGTGTGTGTGCGTGAGAGAGAGAGAGAGAGAGAGAGAGAGTGAGAGAGAGAGATAGAGAGAGAGAGTATGTGTATACATATATATATATATATATATATATATATAGTTCAAGGAGACAACATACAGGGGTTTCACGATCTATACTGGAAAGATGAAAGAAATTTCGACGTCTCGGGCTTTAGCCCTTCTTCTAGATTACAAAATAGAGACAGGATCATAATGGAGAAACTTTGTACATATATATATATATATATATATATATATATATATATCTGTATATATATATATAAAATTAAGTATGTGTGTGTGTCTGTGTGTCTGTGTGTCTGTGTATTACATATAGGGGCCTACATCTTACGACCTATTTTCATTCAACTTTACAGGCTCATAGATTCGTCATCGCGGAGTATTCTCTATATACCAGCGTATCGTTTTTTTTTTCCGGGGATAAAAATCGATAGGGGGGGTCACTTTGTTTTAGGTATCGAAAAATAACATTTTGCCACCAATTTCGTTCAAATTTTAAAGCAAAATAGAATTTACTATTAAACATCCTGCGATGGCTTCATAATTTGCATCTGTTGTTATTGGACGGCTTGGCAGCTGCTTAAATATTCAAAAATGCCACCTTTTAGCTCAAATTTCGGCCTTTCGGCTGTAGCTCCTATATTTTTCAACCGATTTCGTTCAAATTCGAAACTTCGGCTCCCCCTCACACATAAATCAATTTATTTGGTTCAACTTTTATACTACTTTAGAACCTATAATTGCACATCTTATAGTAGTTTTAGACTTTGCATCTTTTGTTCAGGGACGGCGTGGCAGCCGTTTAACTCTTCAAAATACGATGTTTTCCACCTCCCACATGTTCATACGATTTCACTCAACATTTCGCCATTTGCTACACCTTACGACCCATTTTCAAGAAACTCGCAGTCGCTAAGATCAACACGTTTTCATCAAAGCAGATATTATTTTACCTACCCAGGCAACGCTGGGTACTGCTGCTAGTATATATATATATATATATATATATATATATATGTATATATATATATACTTCACTATGTACCGCAGTATGTGATACAAACAAGTGAGATATATCTAATACACCATTAGCTAGCTGGTTTATAAATAATATATTCCATTATAGTATATTCAAGGTACTCAAATCTCTTCCATATATGAAAGATTTCCTCTTCCATAAGTATCTAATATATCTATAATATTTATGACAAACAGTCAAACGCAATAACCTCTATACGGCAATTACCACCTATTTTGTTACAAAATATACCTGACGTAGTTTACTGAATTAGAAGTGAACCATTCGTACAGCTCAATGGATTTTACTCTGTTGAATTGTCGAATGAATTACAAACTTCTTCATTCATTTGTATGAATGCACACCAAGTAATATTTCTTTCTTTTTATTTACCAGTCGTATTTTGTTCGTCTGTATGAGAATACGCCAGATGAAAGGGAATAAAATAAAATAATTCTCCAAGCTTGATATTTTGAGGTAGAAATTACATTCAGATTATTCATAAGCACTAAATTCAACTACAAATAATTTAATTTCGTTATGTGTTTACGCCAATTTCTGTACATCATTCTATATCCAATTGAATAGTTTCTCTCAAGAGCCAGTCTGGATAGTAGGAAAAATATATTAGGTCGTGGAGCGTTAATAAGAAACCCAGACATATCCGGAATAGTCACCGTGCTTGCTAAAGATCAAATTTACTTAATATCAGATTGTTGATAATGCTTATTTCATTCTAACTCACGTAATTCTAATTTTGATTAATTAAGATTTCAATCTTGTCGGTCTCCTAATCTAATTTTCTAATTTCAACATTGAACTTATCGAAGTTTATGAAGCACATGAGAGACTATAATATCAAAGATTGTTTGTTCTATTCTATAAAGTAAAGGCGCGTGAATTATTACTACAACATATTCGTGAATAAATCTAGTATGTAACTCCTTCAGGAGGAAAAAAGTCGATAATCGCCTATTTTATTGTCATATTTCAAGCATCACATTTCTTTGTTCTCTAACAAAAACCCATTTTGAAATTGAGCTATTGTGTTCCTCTCATTACTGCAGGGAGAATGTTCATTAATTACTATTTTCTTGCTCACTACATTAAGTATTATCGCTAAAGAGCTAAAATAACACCGAATACATTCAATATAACTTAACTTCAAATCAGTGTGAATATCAACTTCTAAAGCTGAAACATTAATACTAGAGGCAAATGTAACAGAAAATGCGATCAAGATTACTTGCTATATGGTAGAATTAAATAACTTCAAAATATTATAATCATGAGCACTCGTCACTAATTTTAAAATAACTGAAAATAACATTTGCTTTGTAAAGGATGAAGAGAAACCGTAATAAATATTCATAAACGGAAAATAATGTTTTTAAAGAATTTTATTTTCGGAGTTATTTTTGTTGGTTAACCCAAATCAGTACTCATCCGGAAGACCGATAATAAATATGTTTGTACCCTCAACTACCATACGGATTATTTGGCATAATGTACCTGGGAATACATTTTACAATGTGCATATTTCTTCTTTTTAAGACTTGGTTTCTGATATATTTAGCTGTATTTCTAGTACATACACTGACTGAATGATCTTTCTTTGGCTCATTGTGGATTGGCAGTATCGGTAGAGGGTCGGACGCCATGCTTTACAGCATAGTTATGTCCCTTTACGATCTGAGTTCAAATCCCGCCGAGGTTGACTTTGCCTTTCATCCCTACGGGGTAGATAAAATAAAGTACCAGTAATGAACTGGGTAAGTGCTGGCCTTGTGCCTAAAGTAGAAACAATTATTTAAAAGAAAGTTAAGTTGTGAAATATTGTGATACATGTTCCAGCTAATTATTATCAATATGGTTTGGGAATTGATTATACGGAAGGGTCATAATATCAACGATTTAATGCTTCTATTACACAGTTTTCACATGAAAATAAAATAAATTGTCTTTTCTTCGAAGCTTTTTCTCTAATTACTGATATTGCGTGAGTTATAAGCATAGAAACATTTTCATATTGAAGAATATTGTACTCCGTCAGAAGAGTAACATAGTGTAGATGCAATATATTCTCATGTCACATTTATATTTCAAACGTTCGTCTGGAAATGTATCGTATCACATTCAATTCAGTTACACCTTCAAGAAGTATACAAGGAATATAGAGTAAGGTATAAACATTCGATTAACTGAGACTAAATTTCTATTCTAGCGGAAACACGAGCTGTAGACAGATGATGTTCTGATGTTTGAATTTTATAAAAGAAAATAAAGACTAAAGGAGTATATGGCACTATTCAGAAGAATGCATTTATGTATATTAAACATATTTAGTCAGACAGTTAGGATTTTAAACTGTGATTATATCAGGCTGTGTTAGGGAGTTAGCAGTATCGGTAGAGGGTCGGACGTCCTGCTTTGACGCAAAGAAATACGGCCCTTTCCATTCTGAGTTCAAATCCCGCCAAAGTTAACTTTGCCTTTCATCCTTACGAGGTCGATAAAATAAAGTACCAGTAATGTACTGGTTAATTGCTGGCCTTGTGCCAAAATAAGAAACAATTATTAGTTAAACCCAGCATAAACCTAGGTTGAAAAAATGGAATATTTAAAATACATCAAGAAATGTTTGTTTATTATTAACTAATCAACTACATTAACTGTCGCACACTATATGTGGAACATAAACTCCTTTGTGCTCTGGAACAACCCTCTCCAAGGCAAGGAAAATGGTTGCACGCGATGAAATGATATCAAAAATGGTAGCCGCATACACTTAAAAATATAAATCATATTTGATAATACCCGCAAGTAATAATTCTGGTCACCCCTGGGACTGTTTTGCAAATATGACTACCCGATCACTGCTGACCTGGCTTGAAACAGCAACATTGACAACAATCTTCCACACTCACAACACATTTACAAATACCTGGTTCTAATATATTGAGATTTCAATTAACGGGGCTAGAATATTTTATTTGATTTTTGGAAAACGATAAATCCATTGAATGTACCTTCTACATATTTGATTAAGGATGGTTAAATATAATTGTTTATACTTTAGGCACAAGGCCAGCAATTACCCAGTGCATTAATGGTACTTTATTTTATCAACCCCGTAAGGATGAAAGGCAAAGTCAACCTCGGCGGGATTTGAACTCAGATCATAAAGGGACGTAACTATGCTGGAAAGCATGGCGTCCGACTCTCTACCGATACTGCCAATCCACAGGATGGTTAAATATAATGCAAGATGGACACCAACAGAATTTTGAAACAGTGAGGTAATAGACACAATTGCGAGAAAACACTAGTTTCTTTCCGCTCCTTACAAATAATATATATATATATATATATATATATATATATATATATATATATATATATATATATATATATATATATATAAATGTAAGTATGTATGTATACGTACATACATATATGTATACAGACGTACAGTAGTATGTATATATATACATACATGCACACATATATATATCACGTATCGGTTTACCGAACATTTATTCCTGCCAGATGGTTGAACGTCTGAAAGTATATACTTTCCTTATGCATATTTACGGCTGAGCAGCCTAATTTGCCTATCGAGTGAGTTCAGTCGGCCGGGCACACCGAAAACGATAAATGGAATAGAATGAAACGAAATTTCATTTCTCACTCTTAGTACGGTACTTATTTGACTGTAAGTATGTATGTATGTATACGTACATACATATATGTATCCAAACGTATAGTAGTATGTATATATATACATACATGCACACATATATATATGCACGTATCGGTTTACCGAACATTTATTATAATGCTCGGTTTGTTTGTTTGTAAACAAACAAACAGCCCGAATTACGCCGAATTTCGTTTAATTCTATTCCATTTATCGTTTTCGGTGTGCCCGGCCGACTGAACTCACTCGATATGCAAATTAGGCTGCTCAACCGTTAATATGCATAAGGAAAGTATATACTTTCAGACGTTCAACCATCTGGCAGGAAGGTATACGATGCTGACGATAGCTAATAAGCTTGAAACTAATACATCGTTCCTGTGTCAGTGTTGAACAGACAGGTGACGTGGTTGCCTGAACACTGCACGGTGTAATTCGGGCTGTTTGTTTGTTTACAAACAAACAAACCGAGCATTATAATAAATGTTCGGTAAACCGATACGTGAGTTTATATATGTGTGCATGTATGTATACACACTACTGTACGTCTGTATACATATATGTATGTACGTATACATACATACTTACATTTAAGTAAGTGCCGTTCTAAGTGTGAGAAATGAAATTTCGTTTCATTCTATTCCATTTATATATATATATATATATATATATATATATATATATATATATATATATATATATATATATATATATATATATATATATATATATATATTTATAAGAATGAAGTATAGCATAATCAAAGCCCTGGTTGCAGCCAAGCTAACGAACGCCGTCGGAATGTGCAGCTAAAGCACTCAAAAATAATTTTACCTTAGAGTTATAACATTACGTTTAGACAGCTATGCAAATTGAAGACAGCGACCGATAAGCGAGCTGCTACAACGAAATTAACCGACTCAGGAAAATTATATATATATATATATATATATATATATACTAAAAGCATGTACAATTTTATTGTTGTAACTTGTTTGGAAGGTGACTTGATCTAATGAAAACTAAAGCAAATACACCGTGGAACTATAAATTTACCCATTCAAACCTCACAAAAAACTAATCAATTTGCTTCAAATTCATTACCTATTTCTCAGGGTCAGTAGCACTAAGCCAACGACCAAGCAACTTTAGATATCAAGAAATAAATGATATATGTCAGGTGAATTTAACTGTTTCTGTGTATTTTTGAATGGCTAAACTATTCCTTAGATAATATTTAACATCATCTGTTAAAATAACCATTGTCTGGTTTGACAGAATCTATAGAATACCGGGAAAGGTTCCTTGCCGTATTTAGTAATGGCTCATTACTACTCCGCCGAGGCCTATTTTGCATCTACTTTCCTGGGGTAGATAAAATGTATACCCTTAACATACATATGCAATCGGCCATCACCATCCTCCCCAATTTATGACCATGAGCCTATGTTAAAAATCAATATCACACGTAGATATCATATGGAACACGATAATATTTACTTGGTTCGATTTCTGTAAAGGGAACTGATTCACTTTTCATTCTCGAATTGGTGTTTATATAATATCTAATACCACAGAGCGTTTAAAAGTGTTCAAACGTTAGTCTAATCATAATTCGATTGGTGGTGTTATTTCTTAACGTAAACACAATCGAGTGTTTAATATACCAACACAAATCTTTCTCTATATCTAACATCAATGTCAATGCAAACATAACTATATTAAATTCTACTCAAATATTATTTAATACAAACATAAAATGTCATAAGCGGCCCGTAATGTGTCAACAAAAGCAACACATCAGAATTTAAATGATGTTTATATTTTGCAATAACTCTGTGCCTTCTAGCTTCTACAGTAAAATAAAAACGCTATTATTTTCAACAAATAAGATTATTAATATATGAAATTAAATTAAATGCTTTATTTTGTCGGAATAAGACCAACAATAAGTCTATTAATCAGATTTTCCTACAAGGTATATACGACTAGTAAACAGAATTGCTAAATATATTGCACAAATAAATATAATCGTAATGAAAGTATTGTTTTAGAGCAAAATCACACACACAAATGCACACAGAT
The DNA here is from genome assembly GCA_964016885.1 of Eledone cirrhosa. Lineage (NCBI taxonomy): Eukaryota > Metazoa > Mollusca > Cephalopoda > Octopoda > Eledonidae > Eledone > Eledone cirrhosa. Next base: position 50,204,158 of record OZ024750.1, read on the forward strand.
ACGGCCCACACCTGTATATGTATGTATATATATATATATACATATATATATATACATATACATATATATATATATATATATATATATATATATATATATATATATATATATATACATATATATATATATATATATATATATATATATATATATATATATATATATATATATATATATATATATATATATATACATATACATATATATATATATATATATATATACATATACATATATATATATATATATATATATATATATATATATATACATATACATATATATATATATATATATATATATATATATATATATATATATATATATATATATATATATATATATATATTACTCTTTTATTTGTTCCAGCCATCCGGCTGGGTGTGGATATATGTACATGTGTATAATTTGTATAATTATGAACGTAAATATATCTAGAATAAACCAAAGCTAATCCAAGCAAATGTAACCCGTAAACCTCATTGAATAGACCCATGCGGCACATACAAATCAAAATTCCAATATCGAATTCGACCTTCTAAACAATATCCTAACCTTTTCCGCAAAACAACCACCGCTCTGCAATAATTACTGGTATGGGGATGATAGACAACATTCACCTGCAGCCGGTGATGTATGTAGTTTAGCAATGGCTAGGAGACTCATTCCGTAATTGGCCATGCGCACCTCCTGCCAGTGTCCCCAACCGAACATTCTCGACCATTTACTGCAGACGAATCTGATTCGACATACTGGCATGCACCGAAATAAATCATAAGCTCTATAAGTTGTAGAACCTGCACTAATTAAATTTAAACCCTCACATCACTGATTTAACCTAATCTCAAAATCAAACTTAACCAAAATCCCAGCAGTTTCTCAATAACTTTATCCCAGATAACGAAACGACAATTTCAAACAAAGTTACGGCGTGAGACCCCATTCCCTGGTAATAGAATATAAATTTCCTATAAACGTGGTTTCAAACCAAACAGATTAAATCAAACTGAGAAACTATGATTATCTCGTATCAGAAACATAATATAATTCATATATATATATGGATGATATGCACCTAACAAGCAATTAAAAGACGAAATAAATTGTTAAATAAAATAGTATCTTAATCATTTAAAACAGTATACTAAAAAATGAAATTTTAAGTTAATAAATACTATTTAAATAAAAGTTATTGAAATACTATCTTACATGAACCACCTCGTAAAAGATTGTTCAACGAAGAGCATGCATGTTAGTTAATAGAAACTTACTACACCTGTATCAATCGGAAGTCATGTGATCTTATTCGGCCTGCTTCCGTCCTCGACAGGAAGCAAGCATATCCCCAGGAATCTACCGCCCCAGCCTAATGACAACATTTCTTCGGTGACTTCCGTTTGATACACCTGTGCTTAGTAGATACTTCTCCCTATTAAAGAACATACAGGTTCTTCCTAGAATAATGTTACATACGAAGTAGATCGATCAATATTTATTTAGATAATACTTATTTAAATAACATTTCATTTATTTAGTATAACTAGAAAAATAAATCTTTCGCCGTATTCTTGACTAAAGAAAATGTATTATTATAGTGAGGTTTAGAACTCTCTAAGAAATGGAAAAATATCATTTAGTATAATGTTTTAACTTAAAGATTATTTTATTTCACAAAGTAACAAGTACGAATTAAAATACGATTTAATATACCTTACACTGTATTTCCTGGCAGTGGGGACGCATACCCATTCTGAGTTAATAAATTTTGAAACGGTTGTCGCATCTATATTATATTTAGATTGGCAGCATTATTAGTGGGTCGGACGCCATACTTTGCAGCATAGAGTTACAGCCCTTTACAGTCTTAGTTCAAATCCCGCCAAGGTTAACTTTGCCTTTCATCCTTACAGGGTCGATAAAATAAAGCACCAGTAATGCACTGCCGATAATTGCTGGCCTTGTGCAAAAAGTAGAAACAATTATATTTATATACGCAGGCTTTGGTAGTGCTGAAATTGATTCATTTCTAGAATATTTTATCTCTAAATTAGGAACTTTTTAGGCAGATGTGTTATTATCTGATTAAGAGAATTCCAGTTAGAAAATGTTTGCGTTTCAGTCAACCAGCGATCCTAGAATTTGCTGCTGAATACTAAAACGAAGGGAGATTAGTTTTGATTTGAAGGAGATTTCACTGCTACTTCTTTTATATCAAGTTACAAATATAGATGTTCAAGCATTGCCTCACTCAATGTAGATATGATTTTGAGCTAGCTTGCTGTCGGCAAGACCTAGTCTCACACAGCCTTACTCTCTTAAGATTGCCAGCATATTTTATAATTATAGAATTGAAACTTTTCTTATTAGCCGACCCTGTGGGAATTCCATGGTTTAATGAGAAACAAACAACTACTAAAATTCAACTTAAGAATCGAAATGTTCTTTTATATAAATTAGATATAATAGAATCGTCAATTAACAAAACAAATCAGTGTTTAACACCAAAATCATTCTCTACTGTTACCAACGTTGTCCATCTTTTCCCATATCTCACTCAATATTTTCCAAATAAGCGTGCGCTCATCATCAGCTTTCAAACGTGACCAACGTTATACAACAATTGTAATATTATAAGATGGCATTGTTTTAATATTCTAAGTTTCATAATTTAGTGTGCTTGGAAGTGGCAAGACCTAGGGTGTTTGTCTCACTATGGTAAATTTGTTAGTTCGATTCCCAGACCAAGGAACGCACATTTCTCTAAGGAAGAAAGACTATATTCTACGGTGCAGAATTCCACCCAGCTGATAAAAATGAGCTGTACCGTTAATTCACATATTTTCTCTCACTGAATCTACCCTGAAAACTATGTAAGGGAGAACGCGGGTCTTTGGAATACTGATCAAATTGCAAGTTAATTTCACAAACAACGCAGACAGTTCCCTGCTTCAAACAACTGGAACACTCTACTTTGTAACGACGGAGATCCTTCAATCACTGCAACTCCATCGGTGCTATTCATATTTCTCTTTATATTTCCAACTGTTGTGCTTCGCAATCAATTCTTTATCTATATAACACCTTTCTTTCCTGATACCTTTTCTATTGTATTTCCTCCGTTCGCCTAATTCGTTTGAAAATCAGTCTTCATGTTCTCTGCAATAATTTCTTACACATACTCTGATTATTTTATCGTAAATTTCTATTTGCAAAAGATATGATGCTAATTAGTATTCCGTCCTGTCTTCCTCCCAAATTTACAGCAATGTATTCTCAATTGTGTACTGAATTGGATTGGCTTCGCTTTTATTTAGTTTTTCATCTTTGATTTTTCTTCTTTTCTATTCTTTGTGTTTCTTATGTTATTTTGTCCGTTCTTTACCGTTTTATTTCAATTAAATTCTTGCTAATTATTAAGATATCTACAGTATTTATACTAATTATTTCGGTCAATCTTATTTGTTAATTTCTTCTTTTACATTTAGTCTCTCGTTTATACTAATCTTATAAGCCTGTAGCATATTTTTCCGACTTTTCTTCACTCATATATATATATATATATATATATATATATATATATATATATATATATATATATATATATATATATGTTTATGTTGTATATAAATATATATACATTATATACATACACACATGCATATATATATATATATACGTATGTTATATACACAAACATAAATATATATATAGGTAACTGTAAATAAACGGGAAGTATTGGAACACACAGACACACATACATACATATATACATATGTATGTGTGTGTGTTCCAATACTTCCCGTTTATTTACAGTTACCTATATGTTTATATGTATGCTAATTTACTTTGATTTACATTTCATATCTCCTGGAGTTTGTTCTCGTTAATTTGCTCCTTTAAAAACTGATTTTTGGCACACATCGCATGTCTACTTTTCATGCAATTCAGTCCAAATTGTCATTATATGTTGTTAATATTATTATCGTTGTTGTTTTTTTTATTTCCTTCATTTTTTCCTTCTTTTTCCTCTCATACTTTTCTCCGACTCTCTTTATTTTTCTTCGTTTTCTTCTGCTCTTCAACCTCTCTTTATATTCTTCACCTTCATTGAATTCTCCTACTTCTACGCCTATTTCTTCGGGAAATCATTGTTTGATTCGAAGGAGTTGGCATGGAGCTCCATCCTGAAAATTAAAAGGGAAAATGCCAATAACACGTGCTATTGATGAGTATAGTTAAGTTTTGTCTCGTTACATAATTATTTCTATTTAGATTTTTTTATATTCCATACATTAATTAGTGATGCTATTAATACAGATAGAGAAGAAAGATGCATATTGACAAATTTACAATGTATTGATGTATAATAACCATATGTTAGTTTCGATATGAATACCTTAACCTCTAATATGATAACATATACATCTGTAATCATGTAAGAAGCACTGCATTCATGTATTTCCGAATTTTTTCCGTCCCTGGGTGTAATGCCTGAATTATTCACCGATTCTTTATAGTTCATATATAATGTTGCAATTTTTAAAAATGCAAACATATTTCCCAATATGTCTCAATATTAAATCCGGCGGTATTTTAAGCTACGATCATACGTGTACATTGTTGATATTATTGTTGTTGGTTAGCTTTAGTTGATATTAATTTATCTGTAGAAAGGTTAATGGCGCTCAACTCTCATTTGAATCAGGTTATGCCAGTATAGCGCTCCACGCGTTTTCGGCACTGTAAACCGTACCGAGGCCGTCACTATCCAGATTGAACAACATCCAATTTCTTCCAGGTATATATATATATATATATATATATATATATATATATATATATATGTGTGTGTGTGTGTGTGTGTGTGTGTGTGTGTGTGTGTGTGTGTGTGTGTGTGTGTGTGTGTGTGTATATATAGGAAGAACAAACGTTTGTTGCGTAGTCCTTTATTTATCGACCTCGAAAAATGAAATGCAAAATCAACTTCGGTGCCATTTGCACTCACATCAGTAAGCCCGAACAAATACTTAAGCATTTTTCATGCGACTGATGTAGCAAACCTATGCTCAATGGCTGAGTATGTCTAGCACAACGTCATTAATTACATCATTAATTTATTTAGGCGGTGGATTGGCAGTATCGGTAGAGGGTCGGACGCCATGCTTTCCAGCATAGTTACGTCCCTTTACGATCTGAGTTCAAATCCCGCCGAGGTTGACTTTGCCTTTCATCCTTACGGGGTCGATAAAATAAAGTACCAGTAATGCACTGGGTAATTGCTGGCCTTGTGCCTAAAGTAGAAACAATTAATTACGTATTTCTCACAAAGTACGTTACACTTCTGTCGGATCTGGCAACTATTGTCCCAAACAATCAAACAACAAAATACCCTGCACGAGATATTATCAGGTATGTGACTATGTCAGAGGACGTATTTTCCGGGGGGGGGGGGAATCCCACCTGATACAGTGCTTGGCAGCGTTCTTCTCTTTAATTGCAGGTGCAACTCATGTTTACAAGCCTAGGAGACTAGGAGCAGTGTAAAGTAAACTGTCTTGTTCAAGAACACAATGCGATAAATAAAAAGTACCTGTTAGTTAATGGGTAGATTCTTCCTTTATATCTCTTTCTCACTCCCAATCTCTCAATCTCTCACACTCTCTATCATTCTCTAGAGGAAATCTGCTGTATTCAAAGTTGGAGAGTGGATGGGCTCCGCCAGGTTCAAAAAATGCTGTATGTCTGTACAACACCTTTACGACTCACATAGGTGTTAAGGGACTTTACCATAACCATACTTCATTTAACATATGAGGTATATATATTAATGCATTTGATATATCTATTGATATGTATTAATATATTCCACATATCAATTAAAACAACACGTTATCTAAATATGTGTCACAGAACACGTAATTGAACAGAATACTCATGAAATTAGCGTGTCAGTGATTGAGCATTCCACGTACAAGCGCGCCCTTAACATGACAGTATGTAAAAACCTGGCTTTTCGATTTGCAGTTACAACAGATATTTGCCAGTCAAGAACCGAAATGACAGGCAATATGGTTGAGAGTCAAACATCCTAACTACTAAGCCACGTGCTTCCATGAGTCCAATATATATATATTTATTCATTTAATTTATACATATATATTATATTAATGCATTAAATATATCAGATAAAGCTACTAAATATTCGTCAATTATAAATATTGAAGACATCTATTTAGTAGATTAATAATTTCCACTTTAATTCAATAATTTAATTAATATTTGTTAATCGGTTCTTCCCTAGCTTTTATAGGAATATATTTCTTAATTATAGAATTTAATTCGATATATTATACTTGATGTATCACCGATTCAAAAAAAATAACTCTCGGTAATGCATGTATGTTATTTTATAGAAAGTGTAACACACACACATGAATGTATGAATGTATGAATGTATATGTAGAGAGAGTACGTTAGGATATAAAAATAGGAGTAAAGACGGCAATCGTTGTTGACAGCAGAGAGAAATACATGTATTTACAGCGATGAAATACAATCTGTTTTATCCGTTTATGTGTTACTACGTACCGTTGTGTTGGCAGTGCACAACTCATTACTGGTGAATAATAATTGTTTCTACTATTGGCACAAGGCCAGCAATTAACCAGTACATTACTGGTACTTTATTTTATCGACCCCGTAAGGATGAAAGGCAAAGTTAACCTCGGCGGGATTTGAACTCAGACCGTAAATGGACGTAACTATGCTGGAAAGCATGGCGTCTGATGCTCTACCGGTTCTGCCAATCCAGTACTCATAGATCTGATCTCTGCAATGAGAGAAATATAATAGTATAAGATACGAGGGTGCCAATGCATCGTGTCTCGATCTCCTACCTCAAATGAAAATTTCTAAAATAATGGTTTTCTAATCTAGGAACAAGGCAAACAATTTTATTCCTTTTTTTTTTTGTGTGGTCTAGCGGGCGTCGAGTAAATCGAGACGAGTGCGTTACTGATATTTTATTTTATCGGCGAATATAAACTTTATGAAAATAAGGATATGGTGAACATGGTCGTTATTGGGATATTGTTATCTAGCTCTGATACTGCTGATCTCACCTCGGTTTAACGAAATAGATATAAAACATATTCAACTCTAAGTATGTCTCATATCTTTGTTATTTCCATTGTAATAGTTCATTAGCCAATCTCAGATAGAGACATATAACATGATTTCTTTTCTCTAGCTCAACAACAGCCTAAAGCGTATTCCACTCGGCTACATTTCCATACTTCTCTCATGAATACAATCACTACGTACAGTATATAATTATTTTCAACTCATTTACACTACTGAAACTGTTTTTTTAGAATACTATTGTTTCATAATAGTAATAATAAATAATATAATAATAATAAAATAAATAAATATTCTCAATAGTATATTAAATAATATAGTATAACGAGTAATATTTGAAGAAAACATTTATAAACATAGGGATATTTTTTTCTTCGCGCGTACGAAAAAGTACACGTTCAAGAATGCCGAGTTAAATAACCAATCAACTATTTCGATATAAATATATGCCTACGGACATAGGTATATATATATATATATATATATATATATATATATATATATATATATATATATATATATATATATATATATATATATATATATATATATAAATATATATATATATAGATAGATATAGATATATATAGATATTAATATATATATATATATATATATATATATATATATATATATATATATATATATATATATATATATATATATATATATATATATAAAGTATACATATATATATATATATAATATATATATGGAGGTGTATACTGCTTTGCTTTCAGTCAACTTCATGTCGCAGTAACCATATTCAAGGTGATATAACAAGTAGTTATATTTACATATAATTTGTGTATATTAGCAACATCGGGGTCATGTGTACCGTTATAAAATGTGATTTACAAATATAACTTCTAGTCTCTCTATATGGAATAGTTATCTGAAATGTTGTCTTCTTCGCAGCAGTGAAGCTTCAACCGAACATATAGAAACAGTTCTAGTCCTGTAGAAGCCATTTCTATATTAAATATTTCATTCTGCTATGTATTAAGTACCTTACTTACCGTAGATATCCCCGTTTGAACCCGGGATAAATTTTTATATATATATATATATATATATATATATATATATATATATATATATATATAAAATACAGAGTTACTAACTCATATTGATACCCTGAAATTAACAAGCTCAAAGTATAAATATTTTCAAACCAATGTGGTATTTTTACCCTCGTAATTTTAGACACAATTTACTGTGTTTATTTCTACATATACTATTATATAATACTCAGTATTGGGCTTGGTAATTTCAGTGTATCAATATGAGTTAGTTACTCTGTATTTTATTTGTATTTTGGCTCCCTAACTAGGTGAGCTTATAAGTTGGGTGTTCTAAGGCTATCATTTCTAGCATATCCACTCACACCACTTCTAACGCCCAACGCACGAGGTGAGGTATTCATTCGTATGGATTGTAGTTACATGTGTTTGTTCCATTTGATCTGATCTCTCGCTGAGGAAAGACTAAGGATTATCTATTACAAACACAATTGTCAGGGCGAAACAGATAAAATCTCTAATCTGCCCGAGAGATGAAATAGTTGTTGATACGGCCTGTATATATTTATTATATATCTTACGTTTGCATCAGGTCAAATCTTTCAAACCAATGTGGTATTTCTACCCTCGTAATTTTAGACACACAATTTACTGTGTATATTTATACATATATTATATATATATATATATATATATATATATATATATATATATATATATATATATATATATATATATATATATATATATATATATATATATATATATAATAGAAGTGAGAAAAACCACAGACCCTCCATCTCAACTCTACTTTTGAAAAGCAGAAGAACTACGAAACCGGTAAAGGAACCAAATAAATATATATATATTTAAAAAAAATAGTTGCATTTTCGATTTCATCTTTTTTTCTTTATACTTTCACACGTGTAGGACACCTCGGTTATTTTTCATTTTGTAAAAAAACCTCACTTTCTAATGATATGTGTATATATATATATATATATATATATATATATATATATATATATATATATATATATAAATGGACTGACAGCTAGCGCAAGGCCACTCCCTCATTCGGCCGCTGACCTCTGCCCAACCGACCCCATTTCGCGCGCACGCGCGCTCTGCCGAATACCTCAGATATTCATAACAACAAACAGCGGAGGCGCGTTTCGCACCTGTCCGACAGACAACCTTTCCCCCACCCCGGAAAAAAACCCCAGTTGATGGATGTGAATCCGAAATATATAGGGACTATTAAATCTCTCCCAAGGTAATTCTCTCTTGTGTTGTTATTTTTATTTTATCCTTTATACTCTTCCCTTCATTCTTCTACACATCTTACACATCTTATACACACCACGCATCTCAACGTACACCCACTTACATCTCTCTCTCCACCACCGGATCTTGTTACCCGGAGATTTACCGATTTGCATTGTCGAGGCTTCCAAACGACTTAAAGATATTTACATATATATATATATATATATGTGTGTATGCGTGTGTATGCGTGTGTGTGTGTATATGTGTGTGTGTGTGTGTGTGTGTGTGTGTGTGTGTAATATAATATAATATAATATAATAACCAACATGAAATGACAACTTCACAGTTAAATGACTGACATGGTGGATTGGCAGTATCGGTAGAGGGTCGGACGCCATGCTTTCCAGCATAGTTACGTACCTTTACGATCTGAGTTCAAATCCCGCCGAGGTTGACTTTGCCTTTCATCCTTACGGGGTCGATAAAATAAAAGTACCAGTAATGCACTGGGTAATTGCTGGCCTTGTGCCTAAAGTAGAAACAATTTTTTAAATATATATACACACACACACACACACATATATATATATATATATATATATATACACGATATTAATAAATGGAAACTATATTTATAAAACCATATTTATTTCATTATACATATTTCAGGGATACCAAATTAAATTATGGTATGCCTTCATCAGACAAAATACAATATATAACAGTTTTACAAATAAGCTTTGACGTACCCTTTTAAAATGCAACCATTATTTTTGGAAGCCATCTGCATATATATATATATATATATATATGAAATATATGAAATATAAGAATCAAAGAACTGTTCAAAACATTATTGTGCTTACAGCTGTTTCCTCCAAACCGAGGTTTGGATTCTTCGGAGCAATTTATTAATGCATGGACAGTTATATGACCTCCTTTTCAGCCGAGAGACATACCAATACATATTCAAACATTGATACATATTCAAACATTGTGGGTCAACATTCATTACAGAATTTAGGCAATCTCGAAGTGTGTACTGCCACTCTAAATTCTGTAATGAATGTTGACCCACAATGTTTGAATATGTATCAATGTTTGAATATGTATTGGTATGTCTCTCGGCTGAAAAGGAGGTCATATAACTGTCCATGCATTAATAAATTGCTCCGAAGAATCCAAACCTCGGTTTGGAGGAAACAGCTGTAAGCACAATAATGTTTTGAACAGTTCTTTGATTCTTATATTTCATATAACTGCTCTGTAAATCATCTGATGTTTTTACATTGAGCTACTTAACTTACTGGTAATAAGGTAGTAATACATTACTGCCTACCACTATTTAGGGTGTGTGTAAAATACTTACAACTGCTTAAGGTTCTGTGTTTACATAACCATAAATAGTATAACTAATACTATATATATATATATATATATATATACATAGATTTATGTATATGTATATATGGATATATATATATATGTATACATATATATGTGGGGGAAATACGGACACTTTGCCGTCCCACGACTGAATATATCTTGCAATTTGGTTGATTGAGATATTGTGTAAGTCTATTATGTATGTATAGATATGTGTTTCCTTTTATAGTTCATGTTTTGTTGCTTTTCTACGCTCTGAAACAGCGTTTCGACAAAAACAAACCAGTAAAGTACATACCAAAACTAATAAACATCAACCAACATATAACTAACTATGGATTGTGTCTAGCTGGGTGTATATTATATATGACTTCAAACATACTAAATTACAATCCTTCGCCTTTCTACTGTAAATGTGACTAAGATATATGCACAACCTATCCTGGTGGAGTCCTAGGGGTACCGTCATATTATACGAACTGTCTGTGATCTCCTAGGCGTAGTGTCATATTATGCGGACAGTCTGTGGTCTCCTGGGGGTACCGTAGTATTATACGGAGTGTATGAGGTCTCCTGGGGGTACCGTCATATTATACGGAGTGTATGTGATGTTCTGGCGGTACCACCCTAATGTACGGAGTGTTTATTGAGGCCTGAGGGTACCGTCCTATTATACGGAGTGTCTGTGGTCTCCTGGGAGTACCGTCAGATTATACGGAGTTTCTGTGGTGTCATGGGTGTACCGTCCTATTATACGGAGTGCCTGAGGTCTCCTGAGGGTACCATCATATTATACGGAGTTTCTGCGGTCTTCTGGGGGAACTGTCATATTATACGGAGTGTCTGAGTTCTCCTGGGTGTACCGTCATATCATACGGAGTGGCTGAAGTCTCCTGGGTGTACCGTCATATTATACGGAGTGGCTGAAGTCTCCTGGGGTTACGGTCCTATTATACGCAGTGTCTCTGGAGTCCTGGGGATACTGTCCTATCATACAGAGTGGCTGTGGAGTCCTGGGTGTACCGTCATATTATACGGAGTGGCTGTGATCTGTGGGTAACGTCCTATTATACGGAGTGTCTGTAGACCCTTGGGGATATCGTCATATTTCACAGAATGTCTATGGATTCCTGGGGGTACCGTCCTATTATACAGAGTGTCTTGGGTCTCCTGGGGGTACTGTTATATTATACGGAGTGTCTGTGGTCTCCTGGAGGTGCAGTCATATTATACGGAGTGTCTGTGGTCTCCTGGGGCTATGGTCCAATTATATGGAGTGACCTTGGTCACTTGGGGTACGGTCCTATTTTACGGAGTGTCTTTCGTCTCCTGGGGGTACCGTCCTATTACACGGTGTGTCTGTGGTCTCCTGGGGTACCGTCCTATTATGCGGAGTGTCTGTGGACTATTGGGGGTACCGTCCTATTATACAGAGTATCTGTGGTCTCCTGGGTGTACTGTCATTTTATACGGAGTGTCTGTGGTCTCGTGGGGTTACCGTCCTATTATACTGAGTGTCTCTGTGCTCCTGGGGATACCGTCCTATTATATGGAGTGTCTGTGGTCTCCTGGCGGTACCGTCCTATTATTCGGAGTGTCTGTGGAGTCCTAGCGGTAGCGTCCTATTATTCTGAGTGTCTGTGGTGGACTGGGGGTACTGTCATATTATACGGAGTGGCTTTCGTCTCCTGGGGGTACCGTCATATTATACAGAATGTCTGTCGTCTCAAAGGGGTACCGTCATATTATACGGAGTGTCTGTGATCTTCTGGGGGTACCGTCCTATTATAGGGAGTGTCTGTGGAGTCCTGGCTGTACCGCCCTATTATACGGAGTGTCTGTGATCTCCTGGGGGTACCGTCCTATTATACGGCGTGTATGTGTACTCTTGGGGATACCGTCAAATTTCACGCAATATCTGTGGTCTCCTGGTGGTACCGTCCTATTATACGGAGTGTCTGTGGTCTCCTGGGGGTAACGTCCTATTATACGGAATATCTGTGATTTCCTGGGGGTAACGTCCTATTATACGAGGTGTATGTGGTCTCGTAGGGGTACTGTCATATTATACGGAATGTCTGTGGTATCCTGGGGGTACCGTCCTATTATACGGAATGTCTGTGATCTCCTGGGTACCGTCATATTATACGGAGTGTATGTGGCCTCCTGGGGGTACCATCATATTACACGGAGCGTCTG
>OZ024750.1:50222174-50227174 GCA_964016885.1 Eledone cirrhosa
ATTTTGAATTTGTCTACAGAATTCTCTAAACCTTTGTTACTCTAAATATAAAAATAAAAATAAACTATAGGTTTGTAGATTTAGATTTTAATGAATTCCCTTTTCTATCAACCAATGACCTACACCCATTCCACTCCCTACCCTCTCCTACCACTAGAAGATACCTATAAATACCATACTTATTTTTTGATACCCAGATTCCTGATGATTTCTAAAGAATGAAACAGTTCTAGTCCTGTAGAATCTCATCTATATTAAAACTTATATACTCTGCAATGTATTGAGTACCTTACTTACTGTGGTTACCTCCGATTCAACCCGGAACAACGTATATATATATATATATATATATATATATATTGGTAAAACGAAAAGAAAATGCTGACAAATTGTTCCCAGTGAAAAATAGTTTAATTAGGAATAAGTAAAAATTAGTAAATATATATATTTATATATATATATATATATATATATATATATGCAAAAGGTAAACAGAAATAACAACACGATCGGTACAGTATATGGAAGGTATATATTAGGTTAATGCTTGATATAGCAGGAATATGGTCTTAACGTTTCGGACGCTAGTACTTTCATCAGAAGAAAGAATGAGAAATAAAATAGTTTGAGGATACGGGCGGGATGGATTTGGAAAACAATGGAAATAAATGTCTTTAGATAAAAATAAAAGGTCCATACATGTTAACATCTCTTATATATATGTATATATATATATATATATATATATATATATATATATATATATATGTGTGTGTGTACTTGAAATCGTCGACTTGCTTGATATCACTGCCGATAATTGCCTTCACCATGATGTTGCCTGTCCTGTATCGTGGACTCTGAGAGAGATATATGCCGACCACCTACGCATATCTGTCGTTGTACGTAAAAGGAGCGTAAGCTTTGCTGGCCACTGCCATTGTGCCACCTATGAGGCTATGTCTCCATTAGTGCTTCGGAAACCAGAAGCAGTCACTAATAACTGGTAGCGCAAGCTCTCCTATCCCGATCTCATCTCCAGAGATACTGGCATTGAAATCTAGGACTTGGAAACTGCAATGAACGATAGACCTACGTAGAGATCAATTGTTTACTCGATTTCGGGTGAGGCTGCCGGATGGTGATGATGATGATGATGATGATGATATATATATATATATATATATATATAGCGCAATAGTAACTGAACAAAATCGGAAATTAAATTCACAGGGAAGTTATCAATAACACATTTTGACTTGAAATAAATTTGTGTATTGGATGTAAAGATGACTGATGTGGGTGCAGAACCTTTGATTATACATACAATTTATAATACCCGAGATTCTTAGCAAACTAATGATAGCTGGAGCACTAAAATCACCCTCACTATCTTTAATATTAAGAGTAGATTTATTGTATTTGAAATAAGTAAATAAGTGAACAATCCGCGTTTACTGGGCCATAGAGAATTTGAAAGTTAGACATTTCTATGATGATTGGATATATATATATATATAACTTTTGAATTCTTAGCCATTTCGTCAATGGTAAATAAATACAAATAAAAACAAATAAATAAATAAACACACTATTCTAATATCTTTGACTTAGATGCACCGAAATTAAAATTTCTCTCGTTTTTTTTTAGTTTTTTTTTAAATCTTTTGGAACCTAATGTAGCTAAGTACAATGGTTATTTTTACAGACGAACTATAAATGTTTATGATGAGGTAGAATTAATTCTTAATTTCGTGTGTGCTCTACTAGCAGGCATAACATCTTCAGGTCAACAGGTTTAATTACCCACTTCCTCCGAGGAATCATTTCTATGTTTTGCTGGACTGACAATAATAAATGAAACTGCTGACCATGCCGTTGGTGCTTTGATAGACATACCACAGCCCAAGATAAAGATGATTTAATACATTTATCGGGTTAAATCAGAACTAAAGCAGCTGACTATCCGAAGACGTACATTGGAATAAATGTACCTCACCCCACTGATCACTGAATACTCCCCGTAAAAATAATAGAAATGTATGTACAGACTGTCTGCCTATATATGGACTCTTTCCCTTAGCCCTGAGGATGTCAGCTATGTTCCCGCCGCCCGAATAACGACGATTCAGTTCGGATCTAGTTGTTGAAACGGCCGGAGCTCAGCCGTCGGATACATATATATATATATGTATATATATGCACTCTCACACACATTTGACGACAACATGCTTCTCAGATCAGTCTCACGGTGTGACACCTTAGGTAAAAAGCGTCTACTACGGAATCGAGTTGTCCAGAGCTGTTCGACAAAAAATATCGAGGATTGACTAAATCACGCAGGTATCCCAAAAGAGCCAAGGTGTAATGTTTCAAACCAGTAAAAGAATACAATTACATATGTAAATAAAACTGTCAAATACCTAACCCTTAAACAATACACTCAGCAAATCAAAGCCGACTATAAACTCAACCTTAATACAAGATTTCAGACATCATTTATATTTCCTAACAATGTGGGCGGGGGGTATGATAACATGGTTTAAATGTTTGCTTCACCTTTTATGAGGCTGTAGGTTCGTTCCTATACATTAACATCTTAGGCAAGTGTCTCCAACACAGTTATGCTTGGATTCTAGCCTTGAGAATGAAAGTGGAATCATGGAAACTGTTCGGAAGACCACATGAAATGTGCCTTGTCACTCTTGCGTGATGCTGAATCTCCAAACAGATGGGGCACAACTCGTTCAAGGCGATAGAGATCTCTTTCTTATTAATATTATCATTTCATAAAATATCAATATGTATCAAACTACGCCATTTGGCTGCATTTTTCGTTGCTTACTGAAGTCTATTATGTACGGACGTTGTTCATAGATCCATCTTTAAAACGGAACACAGACGTTGAAACTGACGTACGTTAAATTATCATTAACGTTTATCTCTATAATCATTACAGCAACTATGAGTGTGTATGTAACGATACACAGGTTGGCTGTATTATACATAGTGTACAGAAGTGTGTGCTAAATAAACTCATTCGTAAATATATCTTTAAAATGGAACTATCATCAAGGAAATCGACGTAGTTCCATTCACCGTTAACTTGGACTTAAATGGTCATTACAGTAAAAAAGAATTTCTACAAGACTACAATGGTTGACTATATTACCTACTGACGTCTATTAATATATCTTTAAAAAGAAGTCTTTTTTTTACGAAATAGAGACACGTAACTAGTTCTATTAGAAAGGCCAATTCTCTTCGACCTGTTCATAAAAGTCGCACATTAACCTCAACTATTACTAGTTTTTAAGATAACTACAATTGTTATTGCTGCTGTAATTATAACATCAACGTTTTTCCAAAGGATCGATTTCTAGCCATAATCATTCTCAGTTATATTCTACTGATATCGATATCCGATGAATCATTTAAGTATTTCAGTAAAATATTATTTCATTGTCTGAATAGTTGACCTCTAGAAAAATCTTACGTAGTAAACAATTTCATTTTCACCTTCGTTTTAAAGCACTACGATTGCACTTTGGCATTTATTGTATTAGAAATATGAATAGCTATGTTTTATAGGAAAGTGTACAAATAACTAGAATCAAACTAAATATCTTGCCGTATAACTTCTATGTTATGTTCAAATAATAGATTCTAATAATAATCATTGATCAACATTTGATTCTCTTAGAAACATCCTCTCAATATACCATGTATTAATAAACTTGGTAATTAATGGGTATTATGATTCGATCTTTGCGTTGTTTATTGATCGATAAAGAATTTCGTCTTCCGTACACGAATAACATTAATTGCTTCTCCTTTATAATGGAAGGGGTCAGTTGATTAAATCGACCCGATTTCCTTATTGCTACCTTATTTATTCGGGCTCCGTAATATTGAAAGGTAAAGCTGACCTCGGCAGAATTTGAACTCAGCACGTATGTCCTCCGATGCTGTACCGATCCTGTCCATCCACCACCGTCTAGATTAGTAACATTGATTGTGTCTACTTTAGGAACAAGGCCAGCAATTTTTGGATGGGGAAAGTCGATTAAATCGACCAGAGTGCATTACTGGTGCTTTATTTTATCAACTTCGAAAGGATGAAAGGCAAGACTAACCTTGACAGGATTTGAACTCAGAACTATTTGCTGCAAAACATGGTGTCTTACGAGCACAGGAGGTGCAAATTATCCCGTAAAGTAGTAACAACCACGGAAACAAGATGTGAATTTCAATAAAATATTTAGATTTTAGTTAACCACATATAAGGTTATTTAGAAATTCCCTTCATCTTTAGTTTCAAATGTTTCAAGATCACTAAATAATTGTTTCTACTTTAGGCACAAGGCCAGCAATTACCCAGTGCATTACTTGTACTTTATTTTATCGACCGCATAAGGATGAAAGACAAAGTCAACCTCGGCGGCATTTGAACTCAGATCGTAAAGGGACGTAACTATGAAGGAAAGCATGGCGTCCGACTCTCTATTGATACTGCCAATCCACCGCCCTATCAAGATCATTAAATAATATATTGAAAATATTCAGCATGTGGTTAGAATGTATCAGGAAAGAATCGCTGGGCAGATATTACGGGCAGAATTACCGGCAGGATATGGTTGGTTTCGCTTGGGAATACATTCAGATCAATTGGAAAGGGTTGCTTCTGACCAGCTAAAAACAGGTTCAGAATTCTTCCCCCAGGATCCTCCATAGAATAAGTGAACGGGAAATATCGAAAGGGGTGCAAGAATTATTCCCACAGTCTACGGTACACTAGTTATAATTGTACAGCGAAATTTCGTCCAGTAAAGATGTAATAATTATGCAGGATTATTTATATTTTTAAAGATCATGTTCCACATTTTAGTGTTCATATATGCTTACGTTCTTTAGCTAAATATCTCCATAATATGACATGAATGTAAACATGGCATGGCCTACTAAGTTCATAAAATGTAACCAGGCTAATATACCAAATACTT
>OZ024750.1:50230651-50275651 GCA_964016885.1 Eledone cirrhosa
ACCATTGTTCGTGAACAAACAAACAAACTGACAGGAATTAAAACTTTATATATATAGATAGATATATTTATATGTATATATATATATATATATATATATATATATATATATATATATATCCAGGAAGAAGATCTTAACGGTTCAAGTTTTTCCTGGATAGTCAGGAAAAGATTAAACCGTTAAGATCTTCCCGGATATGTCAATATTTATAAAACACACTTTGTATTTTATCTGATGAGCGCGTACCAATGTTTCGTTACCCTTTAAATAGATATAATAGAATAAATAAGGTTTTATAAATATAGTTCCCATTTATTTAATATCATTGAATATTATACTCCAGAAAACTTGTCGAGTGCTTCGAATCAGTTATAAACATTTATATTTGTTGAATTACCAACTAATTAAATATCTCTTTTGCTTATATATATATATATATATATATATATATATATATATATATATATATATATATATATATATATATATATATATATATATATATATATATATATATATATATATATATATATATATATATATAGGTAAAATAAAGAAATACACAGATACATGCGAACAGATACACATACATGAATATATCCACTTATATCCCTGAATTTGTGGTGCCAACCTCAACCGTTGTTGCTCTATGAATAACTGGGACTAACTAATCCGAATGGATTAGATTGAATCAGTATCAAAGCTATATAATGCATTATAAAAAAAGAAGAAACATTAGATCTTTCTTTATAATGTATTATATAGATCTGATACTGAATCAAGCTAATCCATTCGATTTATTTTGTCCCAGTTATTCATAGAACAACGGTTGAGGTTGGCACCACAAATTCAGGGATATATGTGGATATATTCATGTATGTGTATGTGTTCGCATGTATCTGTGTATTTCTTTAGATTGTTTTTAACTCCCTACGTTAGAGTAACCATTGAAGTGTAGTGACTGCTGGAAAGCTATCATTACTCAAATTTCTCGCCATTCTAGCCATCTCTTCTACGGCTTTGATATAAGTATCCCCTCCGCCTGTGCGGTAGTTTTTCTTGGCTGTAACAGGCTTAGCTCTGTTTCTTGACCGCTGTATCACGTGATTGACTCCCGCTCCGCCTTTCGGGATTCTATCTCGCGTCCTACGTATGTGTTTTGAAACTCTAAATATGGTATCCTCTTGATAAGTCGGCAAACCTCACAAAAATACTGTATCTCTGTGAGCAATGAAGGAATTTGGATATGGTATACCTTATTAATTATATCTAATGTTTCTTCTTTCTTCATAATGTATTATATATATATATATATATATATATATATATATATAATTATATATAGGGAAAAGAAATCCAGTATACAGTTTTTCAACAACAACAACCTTAAATTAGAAATCGAGAATAATTACAAAATTGTTAACCCCTTAGATGTAGCTTTAAACCTTAGCTCAGGTGTCTATTATCCTTTCCATAAAATTAATGAAAATCTAAATTACGTAAGCTTCAATTCTAATCATCCTAGAAATATAAAAATTACTATTGTCAATAGTGTCCAGCTACGAATTTCTTGCATCTCAGCTAATAAAAATATTTTTGATAATAAGCCAGAATATTACATTGAGGCGTCAAATGGAGCTGGATACTCGAATAAAATTAAATACTTAGATAATAATAAAATACTAAATCATTCCAAAATTCACTATAACAATAATAATAACCAATTCAACTTAAATAGTAAACCAAAAAAAAAAACTAGAACTAGAAATATTATTTGGTACTCCCCCCCCATTCTCATTAGGTGTTAAAACACCTGAGGCAAAAATATTTTTCAAAGCACTAGATAAATGTTTTCCTAAAGCCCACATATGCCACTCTATTTTAACAGACATACTATCAAACTATCTTACTCTACTACTATGAACATAGCACACAATATAAATAGAATTAATAATAGAAACTAAAATTTAAACCGCAACCAAACAAACCAGGATAACAATAATAATATTTCTAATAATAATATTCATACTAATAATAATAGTACCGTTTCTAATAACAACTCCCGAAAATGTAACTGTGTAATTGAATCAAACTGCCCTTTACAAAACAATTGCTTAGATAAAAACTTAATATATAAATGGACCTTAAAAACTAGAGACAAAATATTTAACTATATAGGTGCCACTTCTACAACATTCAAAGAACGCTGGTATAATCACAAACATACAATTAATAGGTCCGATAAAAAATCTTCCACATCACTTTCACATTTAAATTAGTATTTAAAGGACAATACTATAGACTATTCAATATCATGGGGAACTATTTTGAAAGCACCCGCATACCGACGATATGGCTCTCTCAAGAATCTGTCATTTATGTATCGAGGAAATGTGTTATATACTTAACTGTCAAAATTCGATTAATTTAAAAAATGATTTATTCAGTTCTTGCAGACATCGCCAAACAACCACTTTCCGAAGTATTTTTAATCTATCATATTCATGACACATGGCTACATCTTATATGTCTTTACACTGCTTCTGTTGTTTCGTGATGTTTTTTTTAAATGATCTTTTTCTTCTTAAATTAATATTTTTATTAATGATATTCTTTTCCTAATGATACTCTTCTTAATGTATTTTTAAAAGATTGATACTTTTTAATTGATATTTTGAATGATATCCTCTTTACGATAGTTTTTTCTAAATGCACTCTTGACTTATCTAATAATATTTTTTTTTCTTCTGTTAATTCTCAAACTTTTCACACATCTATCGACGTAGATAGTATCAAAATACATATATAATTGAAATTCTCATCCTTGAAAACATTTAAAATAAAATACCTTATAATCTCACACAAATTAATATATAATTTTCTCTACATATTATCCGCATTTTCTGAGAAAATTATTCATTAAATCTAACATTAATATTTTAACAAATAATATTGGAGTCATATTTTCCTTCACAATTGAGCAAACATGGACATAATAACTTGTATGTTAAATTCTATATAACTTCGCCAACTTAATAATAATTTTCTGACAATATTTTCAATTTTTTTATGAAACTATTTGAATGTACAAAACCTTCTTCTCTTAAATTTTGTATTACGGCTTTTTTCTTAACTATATATTTAAAATCTAAACTCAACATCCTTCATAACTTATGTTAGAAATGTAAACAAATTAATACGTGTGTTATATATCTATAAAATATAACAGCATATAAATCAGCAATAATATTTATATTTATATATTTATTAATCTATATTAATTCTATTTATTAATTACAAACTGTTGTAATATAATAAGATAAAATGTACTTACAACCATAATTCTTCATATAATCTAATTATAATGATTATATATATAATATTATAATTCATGATTTATATAAATATTTAGTTATATATTTTTTAAATTCTGGATTGATATTCCACCACTTCAACAAACTTTTAATTTTTAAAGTATCAATTTCTAAATTCACGTACTCTGTAATACTATAAATATAAGCTTCTCTTTCTTCTTCCCACACATATCTCCTAATAATTATTCAATCTACCTAGCGTCTAAAAATCACGATTTCTTCAGGCCTACGCTTCAACTTCATTTGCATATTTATCAAAATAATTTGAAATATTTGTTTTTTTCCTTTCTTCCCCTTTTCCCTCTTTCCTTTCACTATCCAGACGGAACTTGAACCATTAAGGTCTGATTCCTGGGTAGGTCACTATTTATAAAACAATCTTTGTATTTTAATTGATAAGAGCGTACCAAAGTGTTCGTACCCTTGAAATCTAAACTATAATAAAGTAAGGGGCGCGAGACTACGTACGGTTTATAATTATTTATCCCATTAGTAAAATAAGTTGGATTACTTTGAATAAATGATGAATAAATATTACATAATTTATCTAGTAAATTCCGTGGCTGTTGATTAAATATATTTTGTTTATTTAACGATTCATTTTAAAATTTCTGAAATGTTAACACTTCCGGTTGGCCATCGCTTAAATAAACATACTAATTTTTTGTCACTAATTTTCTCCTAATGCAGTTTATATATAATATCGTATTTTTTTAATGTATCATGGATTACGTTACTGATTACATAAGACAGTGTAACGCAGTCTTCGTTCAATATCTGTGGATATTGTCAATTACGATGTTATCTGATCATATCTACATGCATATATACCTGCGTATAATATCAATATAGACACTACACATGCTAGCAGAAAACCACCCGTAGATATTCTTGTGATCAATTAAATTGTATTATACATATTTCAGAGGTACTGAACTATGTTCAACAGTACGTCCTCATCAGATAAAATAAAATGATACATGACATACCCTGACATGGTAGATGGTTAAGATTTAATCAAGGTAGTGATTAACTTATGAGAAAACTCAATATTTATACCCTAATATTGAGAACATGAGAGAACGTAATACAATCAATAGAGAGTGAGTGAGAGTAATATATCTTAAGAAATACATGGCATCAATGTAACAGTTATAGGAAAAACTACTAGAAAAATATGCGGGAGAAGAAAGAATAGAGGAAGACGTAGGTGAAGTTATAACGTATTTAGCTTGAGAAGACAAACGAAAGATAAATTAAGAGAGAGAGAGAGACAAAGGGGAATAATTTATGCTCAAGTTTCTACACATATTCATATAGGGTTGGCGGTTAATCTTCAAAATATTTCATTTATGTTATTTCATGGTAAATAATCAAATTATAGGTTTTAAAAGTTGATGGGTATTTGTATTAATATTATAATATAATAAGGCGGTGGATTGGCAGTATCGGTAGAGGGTCGGACGCCATGCTTTCCAGCATAGTTACGTCCCTTTACGATCTGAGTTCAAATCCCGCCGAGGTTGACTTTGCCTTTCATCCTTACGGGGGCGATAAAATAAAGTACCAGTAATGAACTGGGTAATTGCTGGCCTTGTGCCTAAAGTAGAAACAAATATTATAATATAATTATGTTAAATTTCTAAAATTCAAATTTTATGAAGACAAATTTAAAGGATTTACAAAACCCGCGAAAGAAAGAAAATATAAATGTAATGTTCGATATCCCCACAAAGGTAATCTTTACCAAAAATTACTTATAATATTGACAACAATTTCTATAGTATAATTTATGAGATATTTACAGTTATAACTATTAAGGAATTTATTGTTAAATAGTTAGAGTGCCTAAAGTATTAACAGGTCTTATAATTAAACTTAAAGGGGTCAGAGTTTTCAGCCATACATATATGTGTGCATTGATCATAATATACCAGGACTATAATTTATTATTTGTTCATATATTGTATTAAGTAAAGTATTATATAAGTTCTACCTTCCAGGGAAAACCAAACATTTATAATAATGTCATTTGAGTGTTTAAATTATTTATATAAATGTAACTACGATTATGTTATTACCCTAGATAAAAATGTTTGTACAAACTATATATAGATATACTAGGTATTAATGAAACGGTATACATTTAATTAAAAAAATAACGATTATAATCATGGTTAGTAGTTTTACCTCCAGTTCAGTGGAGAAATAAACCAATATTTGTCAGCTATTATTGCTTGTTAACTATACATAAAAAGGCAAAAAAAAAAGCAAACCGCCAATCCAACTTTCTGAGTCCCCAATAACCCTCTCAAAATGAGTAATATATATATATATATGTATAATATGTAAACGCATGAATGATCCATAGTTCAAATTAAAATCAGTACATTTACAGGTTAGATATCTAAATTATATATTTAAAACAAAGACAGAAAAATAAAGATCTGAATGAAAGTCAAAAATATCCAAAATCTCTAGGGCATGCATATCTATCAAGTAAACAAGTTTTCAAAACAGTGTCATTCATTCAGACATTAATTCCATTATATATGATTAGAAGATAAAGCAATTATTAAAGTTTTATAAGCCGTTATGACTTATATGTTCAACAGTTGATGATAGACGTCGAAAATCAGACTTGATTGCTTCCTGTTTTTTTCATGACTTTTTGTGAGGCTTGGAATGTAGATAAAGCTTTATGAAGGCAGTTTGAGAATAATTCACTTTTTTTGTTAAATAAGTTTTCATAATTATTAATTGTTAATAGAGTCTCCTTTGTACAGAGGCTGCATTTAATTGATATACTAGAGTTGACATAAACTCCACTATTACAAAACTTCGTCCAAAATATCGAGTATTTTAAATGTTTGTCTTTTGATGACCATATATGCTGTGATAAAGAAGTCGAATATTTCCTATTAGAATTCGAGAATGAGCATTTATGATTCACAAATCTTGCCTTAAATGTAGAAGAAGTTGCTCCTATGTGTTGTATGTGTTGTTATTTGTTTTTACTGTGCATTTATACATCAAATTTCTGTCCAAACAATTATTTTGCAGAGAGCAATCTGGTTTATTTCTACAATTACATTTTGATTTATTATTATTTATATTAACACTATTATTAATATCATTATGTTGATTTTGATTTTAAATCTTACTGTTTATTTTAGTGATGTTTTGGGCCATATTCATAGTTGTAGAATAAGATAATTTAGTGTATCTATTAAAAATGGAATGATATTTATGTTGACTAGGGAATGAGCTATCCAAAGCTTTAAATAATAGATTACCAATTGGTGTTCTTACTGAAGGGGGATGGGGCATACCATATAACTGATTTAGTTCTGGTTCTTTTCCCCGATTTATTCACAGTATAGGTGTTTGAATTATAATTACTAGAATTTATAGAATTTCGTTTATATGTGCCATTATTTTTATCAGGATTAGAACTTGGACTATTATTGTTTACATATTCTACATTATTTTTATTGGCAGTATCGGTAGAGGGTCGGACGCCATGCTTTCCAACATAGTTACGTCCCTTTACTATCTGAGTTCAAATCCCGCCGAGGTTGACTTTGCCTTTCATCCTTACGGGGTCGATAAAATAAAGTACCAGTAATGCACTGGGTAATTGCTGGCCTTGTGCCTAAAGTAGAAACAATTATTTTTATAACCTGCCTTTTTTAGCGCATCATTGTAATATGATACATTTTCATCAAATATTGCTTTATTGGCAGATATTCAATAAATGCGTTTTTGCACTCTATTTACAATTGCTTTTTTCACAGACTTAGGGTGATTGGAGTAATAACTAACATAATTTATGTTTTCATTGGGCTTATGGAAAGGGTAATAAAAACGAGTCTTTAAGTTAAACGTAACATCAAGGAAATTAACTATTTTGGTACCACTTTCTACTTCTAGTTTAAGGTCGTAAAGTTTAAAGAATTCAATTATATTTTTCTTTACTCTATTTAGTTCAATATTGTTGTGTTTGACAACCGTAAATAAATGATCGTCCCTATATAAACCACCGGTAATCTCCGGCAGTTTTCTATTTATCATATTTAAGATGAATATCCCCAGAAGATCTGTGATTTGCGCTGAATTAGATGACCCCATGGTAATGTTAAAGTTTCTATTTCTATTTGAGCGGGTCCAATATTCATTGTCGAAGTTAATAAAAGTTCTTCTAGCAGTTAATATGATATCAATTTCATACGTAGTTAGATCAGTATGCTTGTAAGCCTATGATAGAGCCTTATTTAGTAGGTTGGGCGTTATGGAAGAATAATAGCTTGTTATGTCCATCTGGATGAATCTACGGTTTATATTATCATCTATATTCTTATACCATTCAATGACTTCGTTTGTATCCTTCTACAAGCTCAATTTAGACCTCAATTTCAGAGTAGTAGAATTCTATCAATAATATTTTTACTAATTACTCCAATATCCGATTTGGATGGAGCAATCTTTTAGAGTTCTAAGGTATTGGTGACCTATATATGGGTTTTTCCTAAATTTAATTTTTTTAAGTATACCGAGGATTTCGGTTTCAAAATCCTCCAGGAGTTTGTTGTATGGAGAATTCTTTGTTGATTTAAATAAAGACTCGAAATGATTGTATATATATATATTTATAAACGTTTGTATTTGTAAAGCCAAAACAATGCAGGTATGGATATAGAATATAAATGAAAATGTAAAAGATATTGTTGACAATTAGTCTTTTACCTTAAATTTATTTAAATATCCTTAATTTTCGAGATAATATCTCTTCTTCGGATAGAAGTAAAGTTGTTAAACCAGCGTTCTACCATTTCCTGTCAGCATGACTTGGCAAGCTATTTAGAACGCTGGTTTAACAACTTTACTTCCCTCCGAAGAAGAGATATTATCTCGAAAATTAAGGATATTTAAATAAATTTAAGGTAAAAGACTAATTGTCAACAATATCTTTTAAATTTACATTTTTATTCTATGTCCATACTTGCATTGTTTTGGTTTTACAAATAAAAACGTTTATACCTCATTACACAATACTTCAAGTGAACTATAACTTCCTCCTATATATATATATATATATATATATAACTAGTGCGTGTATGTTTATATATATATATATATATATTATTATTATTATGTAATAAACAACATAAGGCAATTATTCCATTTACCAGTGGTTTCTTAAAAGCAAAAGGTTTTGCTTTCAATCCTCAGAATGAAAAATCCTGGTTTGTTTATTGAATATGGATTCTAAAAACAAAAATGCAATCTATATGAAAGTGAGGCTGGAAAAGGGAGAAGGAAAGGAAAAATAAAATAAAACTACACATGCAAACACACACAAAAAAACACAAAAGCATACTTACACACACATACATATATACATATATATAAATGTACGCATACACATATACACATATATATATAAAGCGTACACATACACACCTACATATATATATATATATATATATATATATATATATATATATATATATATATATATAACTAGTGCGTGTTTGTTTATATATATATATATATATATATATATATATATATATATATATATATATATATATATCAACAGTATCAGTCCCTAGACGTTTGTAGCCGTGGGGTTGCGCTCCTACTGCTGAAGCATCACACACTCAAAATAGTCTAACCAATCTAGTGCCGTAGGGGAGAACGATGAATGGGTATTACCTGCGACTCTGAAGAAAACTCTCACAGCCCAGTGACGTAGCTACGCTGAGGCGTGTAAAGGCCGCCCCTAATTACGCTTAATCTTCGGGTGGTTGACGAAGTACCAGATTGGTGACTGGCGCAAATAAGACCATGTATTGGGAGGTGTGGGATGGACGCACAAATATTGCCTATTCCGAGACGGTGAAGATGGTCCAGAAGAGAGCAAACTTTGACAGTTGGAACCTGAAACATCACAATCTTTCAGTCAAGGACAAGGAACTAGTGGAGGAAGATAGATGCTACCGACTAAACATAGACGAGATTTCCTCAACAAAGTTCCGATGCTCTGACGCTGTTGGTTTGGATAACGGATGGAACTCCACTATACAGATGTGACACCAGAAATTATTGCACAGGCGGGAGTTGAAATATTCACAAGCCCCCCGACTGTCTGAATAACCTTTGTACTGGATCCAGTTAGGAGCGAGAATTTGCGTCTTGAAGATTAAGCTGAAAATAAGGTCTCTGTGGGTGGTGCAAGTTTATGTACCAAACAAGGAGTCTGAATACAGGTTCTTCCTTGTCACTGAAGTCACTGCAGCGTTTGATGTAGTTAAGACCGACTCATATATCCTGATGGTAAATATCAATGCACATTTTAGCACTGACCACCTGAAATGGAAAGGAGTATTTAGAAGAAATGGCGAGCACAATATAAATAAGAATGCAGGATCCCTACTAGACGTCCGTTCAAACAATGGACTCTCTATTTTGAACACCTTCCAGCATAGACACATCCATAAATATACATGTTATAAGAAGAATGAGGGATAGAGAACAATTATTGATTTTGTTATTGTCTCTGATCTCTTTGATTCTGTGCTGGATGTTCTTGTTAAGAAAGGGGCTCATCTATCAACTAATTACTATCTAGTTATCTGTAGCTTTTGACTACATAAAGCGAAAGAGTCCCACTAAACTGTTAGTTTCAGGGTGACCTACAGGATAAAGGAGAAATCATTGGTGGATTAGGAAGTCAGGACAAGTTATGAAGATACTATTGCATCCAAATTCAAAGAACTCTCTGAGCAAACTGAGGATGTTGAGACAGAGTGGAGATTGTTCAGCGCTGCACCTTCTGCTTCAGCTATTAAGTCCTGGGGGCGAAAGAAGCTTGGTGTGGCGCCGAATGTTAGGAGAACTCCGTGGTTAAATCAAGATATCAAAGATAACATCTGAGCAAAGGAAGAGGCCTACGAAATTTGGCTTTGAAAATAAGTCCTCCTTATTGCTCTTGCAGTACAAAGGAGACTGTAAAAGCTTCAAACATTAAAATATAAGAGGAATTTGGTTTTAAGCTGGAATCCAAGTTCAGATCAGCAAACAAATTGATCTGGCAGATTATCTGCCGACTTCATAAACAGAAGCCCTCCTCCATACCTGCTATCAGGAACTTGTCTGAGGTTTTTTCTCTCTCCAGAGTGGTGCATCCTCCCGAGGTGGAGAGAATAAATTGCTGATCTCCTAAACATGATCACAACAGTATCTCAGTGTGTACAAGAGGTGCAGTGACTAATCTCCCCAAAGGCTGTGGTCACTAGAGCAGTTAAAGAGCTCCAATGTGACAAAGCCACAGGGGAAGATGAAATCCGGCTCGAGATGTTAAAAGACTTAAATAGAGAAGGTATTCTATGGCTGACTCGTGTGTGCTAGGTGGCCTGTATCTCTGGAATGGCACCTAAGCAATGGCAATCGGAGGTGATCATCTCAATTTTCAAAAAGGGAGACAAGAGAGAGTGTTCCTATTACTGAAGGAGCTCCTTGTTAAGCCTGCCCGGTAAAGTCTATGCTAAGTGTTTGGCAAAGATATGCTGGGAGATTGTCAATTCCAAGTTAGCTGATGAAAAGTATGCTTTTCGACGCAGGACAGACGACCAAATGTTTACACAGCAGCAGGTATTCGATAAATCTTTGCTATACTGCCAAGAAGTATATACTTGTTTTGTCGATCTTCAGAAGGCATATGACACGTTTCTCGGGACCAGGTTTGGAGAGCTGTGCGGGAACACGGGATTGATGGTCAGTTTGAAATACCGTGGCCTACATAGGTGTTTCGTGTAAAATGTCCACTATTTTGCTCATGCTACCTTCATCGGGGTCCTGCAGTTAGTTATGGGAATAGCCCTTCCGAATGTAAAATGGAATATGAGTGTATATATATTTGGCCTGAAACCTCATGGCTTTACTATTACTGTTCGGTCTAACATCGCAGGATCCTGATACCTATTTATGGTAGCGTGTTGTGCCTTTTTGTGACGATCTTTTACACGTTGCTACAAAACATTCAGCTGGTGAAATAAACAGTACTTCCCGTGAGAGCTATCATCGTTATCGTGTCTATAGTATGCATAATTTTAATACACAAACACCTTTGCCTGCTTGATATCCTTGTAAACCTATGTTATTTTATGTGATACCTTTGCCATGCAGTAATTATATATGCCTTGTACCATTGCTTGTTTCCTACATAACTGTCCTGTATATGCCTAACGCAGTTGCACTTTCTATACTGCTTTATTTATTATACGATTCTCTTGTAATCTCTGTCACATACATTCCACTCTGTGCCTCTTTAATTATTATACAATTCTCTTGTAATCTCTGTCACATCTATTCCACTCTGTAAATACGAAGCTGTTGATGACAACATTAATATCCATGTATCTATATGATTGTTCATATGTCCAAACTTTGCTAGTCCTCCGAGGAAAGCAAACGAACGTTTGGAAGAAACGATTGTCAGCAATAAAATGAGTTGAACATACTTTTGATTATTGTGTAATTTATACTCCTGCTCTGTAAATCATCTGATGTATCTACATTGAGCTATTTTCTTACTGGTAATAAGGTAGTAATAAATTACTGACCTTTCCTGTTTATAGTTGTATATAGTGTGTATATAACTATAAATAATATTATTATTATATGTATCTATCTATCTATCTATATATATATCTCTATATATATAATCATAGCATATATTATATTTATATATGTGTGAATATGGGTGGGTGTGGACGTGGATCTTAAATAAATATTACTTCGTTGATTTCTACATTTAAGACATGAAGAAGCTAGCCAAATACAACGAAAAACATCATGTTATCAACGACCACTTTCTAACATATTGAGATACAATTACATATATATTATTATTAGGAACTCTTAAGTAGGATGAAGTCGAATAATCAGTCAACTCCCCTTGCTATCATCAATGAATGCGTTGACTTATGGTCAATATTAGACAAAGACCACTCTGATAAATATATAAATATTTATCTATTAGCTATATTACAGAAACCTATATTTAGATATAAAAATACACACAATATCGGACTGGAGAGCGGAAAGTATTTTTATTGTGCACTAGAATGCACGAATTCCCTCATGATTTGGTAAAGCAATGTTTTTTTTTTTTATTTCTCTATTAAAATGTCTTTTATTTATTCGTTTCTTCCTCTACTTCAGCGTATTTACATCCACATCTCTCTCTCTCTCTCTCTCTCTCTCTCTCTCTCTCTCTATATATATATATATATATATATATATATATATATATATATATATATATATATATATTCGCATATATGTTATAGAATGCCGTTAACTTCTTGCTAAAACAATCTCTATACCTCTCATTTATATATATATAGATATAGATATATAGATATAGATATATTTACATCCACATCTCTCTCTCTCTCTCTCTATATATATATATATATATATATATATATATATATATATATATATATATATATATATATATATATATATATATATATATGACTATCTATCTATGTATTCCTATTTTGCTCGGCCTTCGTCACGCTCTCTATCTTTCTCTCTGTCTCTCTGTCTGCCTGTCTCTCTCTCTCTCCCTCTCTCTCCATCTCTCTCCCTTTCTGTCTGTGTCTGTCTTGCTCTCCCTCTCTCAACATATGTAGGTATGTATACATTTGTATATGTCTGTTTCTCTGTGACCATGTGAGTCTTTGTATATGTGTTGGTGCAGGAAGGTTTGTGTATTCGTGTGGGTCTGCATGAATGTATGGTGTGTGTATGGTGTGTGTGTGTCTTTGTGTGTCTGTGTGTCAATAGGGAACAGTTCGTCTTCCAACATATTATATTAAAGACACGGTGTTCATTTTCGGTGACTTGGCAGTATCTGTAGAGGGTTGGATTATGCTTTCCAGCATAGTTACGTCCCTTTACGATCTGAGTTCAATTCCCGCCCCGCCGAGGTTAACTTTGCCTTTCATCCTTACGGGGTCGATAAAACAAAGTACCATTAATGTACTGGGATAATTGCTGGCTTTGTGCCAACAAGTAGAAACAATTATTATATCTAATAAACAAATCATTATTGGCAGAATCGGTAGAGGGTCAGACGCCATGCTTTACACACATATACACATATTACATTTCCTTCAAACGTGTTGCTCATTTTCTTTCCTAACAAACTTTCCTGAGTTCTAATGATATATTTGTAAAAAGATACTTATACATTTATTCCTTAATGTCATTTCTATATATGCTGCACACTTTATGGAACTATTTTCTAGAAATAAACTTTTAAAGCATTTTTAAAAAGTTTAATCACTTTCTCGTGCCAGTACCCGATATAAACTACAGGGTTTGTCTCATCCAAACCATGAATCTAATAAAATCCAAATTTCCCAGTTGATAGTTGATATACCTGCTAATCTTTGGACTCACACCCATTCTGAACATCACACATTTAATGTAATTGTCGTCAGAGTTACGGCTCTTTATAGTTTGAGTTCAAATCCTGCCGAGGTTGACTTTGCCTTTCATCCTTACGGGGTCGATAAAATAAAGTACCAGTAATGTACTGGGTAATTGCTGGCCCTGTGCCTAAAATAGAAAGAATTATTAAAGGTTTTCATATTCCGTTATTTATCCTGTGTGTGTTTTTCAGTAGTAGCTCTCCTCAAGCTATAAATCTATTAATATTTCGAGACCTTCACAGCCTTCTCCGAAGAATAACAACTGTTTGAGTTAATAGCATGCTCTTCGGATCAATTTCATAGATGTGGTCAATGAAATACACAAGGCCAAGAATTTTGGAAGAGAGAGAAAGTGGATTAAATTGAAAGCAGTGTATTACTGGTACTTTATTTTATCGTCCCCGTAATGATGAAAGGCAGAGCTAACAACGGCTGGATGTGAACTCAGTACGTAAAGGGCCGTAACTATATGCCGCAAAACATTTTATGCAACCAATAATTGTTTCTACTTTTGGCCAGCAATTATCTCAGTGTATTACTGGTACTTTATTTTATCGACCACGTAAGGATGAAAGGCAAAGTCAACCTCGGCAGGATTTGAACTCAAAACATAAAGAGCCGTAACTCTGACGACAATTACATTAAATGTTCGATATCCAGAATGGGTGTGAGTCCAAAGATTAGCAGGTATATCAACTATCAACTGGGAAATTTGTATTTTATTAGATTCATGATTTGGATGAGACAAACCCTGTAGTTTATATCGGGTACTGACACGCGAAAGTGATTAAACTTTTTTTTAATGCTTTAAAAGTTTATTTCTAGAAAATAGTTCCATAAAATGTGCAGCATATATAGAAATGACATTAAGGAATAAATGTATAAGTATCTTTTTTACAAATATATCATTAGAACTCAAGAAAGTTTGTTAGGAAAGAACATTTCTTGATGGAGCAACACGTTTGAAGGAAATGTAATGTGTGTATAAGTGTGTGCTTGTCTGTATGAGTGTTTAATTTTAAAGAGTTACAGACAGGTGTGTATGTATATACTCAAACACACGCACGCATTCACGCATGCATATACATATATATATATATATATGAACAAGTAAGACCCCGACGGCTGAGCTCAAGCCGTTTCGACGGCTAATTCTGGACTAAGAATTAGCCGTCGAAACGGCTTGAGCTCAGCCGTCGGGGTCTTGTTCCTATTACCCACTCTACTACCCTAAGTATTGAGTACTTTGGTGCGTTATGGTCCACCTGGTTCCTTACCACATTTCCTTCGTTATATATATATATATATATATATATATATACACACACGCACACAAACAAAAACACATGACCTATTATTGTGGTTGATTGATATAGCTTGTACTTATGTTCAAATTTGCTTCCTTGACAATTTTCTCAATTGCTTTATTTTCATTTGCTCTATTCACTGCTTTTATCGAGTTGTGCTATTTTCAGTAAGAATGCTCACTCTTCAGTTCAACAACGTTACTCCAATGTAAGGTTGTTTTTCTGTCCTATAGTGTTATGTTTTCTAAGGAATTTGTACCGATAAATGATCATAGTAATGCTGCTGCTGATGATGATGATGTTTTATATTTACGAATGGTGAGCTGTTTTATTTATTTCATATATTTATTTTACTGTAAAGATACGTGCCTTGGTGGTTATATAGTATTGGACTTCTGATATTGTTGGTTCTGTATTTAGACAAGCTGAAGTCATGTTATATTTTTTCTAGCAAAAAAAAAACAAAGCATCCAGCAGTAGCTAGGATTCGTCTACTCCAAGGGAGTACAAGATTTCCTATACTATCAGTCGCCTCAAGTCATTGAAACCTGGAGCGGCATCGGCCTGTTGATCTCCGTTTTTAGGTCAGGTTTTAGCGCTTTTTTTTAATGCAGTTTACTAATGATACCAACTTTTTGCGATTTTGTTATTTTTTATATAAAAGTCTCGTAAAGTTTCCGAGAGCCTGTGCCACTTATATATTAAATATATCTTCTTACATACAAAATGCATTTTCCATCAATTCTTGCTCAGCATCAGTAGATAGTTTCTCAAGTTTATGTAAGTATTACATTCCGAATAGAGAAATATAACTGAACTTCGTATAACCTATACAATGTCATTTTAAATCTATTTCTGTCAAATACTTCAACGTTTGTGAATCTTTCAAGCCTAAGTATGATACTATACGAAATCTTTCATTTCATTTGACTGAGATATAAAGTTACAATAATAAATATACACACTTTCTGTCATACTCTCTCAAACTCATTCTATCTCTCTCCCTCTCTCTCTCTCTCTCTCTCTCTCTCTCTCTATATATATATATATATATATATATATATATATATATATATATATATATATATACATATATATATATATATATGGGGGTGGGGTCTGTGTGTGTGTATAACGTATATAGCCGCATATAAGGACGCACACTGATATCGTGAGAGAACTTTAAGTAAAAAGAAAATAATTTTGCTTTTAAGAAATGGCATATGGATGAACATCGTGCAGGTTATTTAAGGACCCGAAGTTTAGAAATATGTCATATATATATATATATATATATATATATATATATATATATATATTTCGTATATATATGCAGTTCTCTGGCTACAATCAGAGAGATAAAATCAGAGTGTATAGAGGAGCCAGAACCAAATGGGAAAAAATGGTAAATAATGACATAAATGGGACCTGCCCCTTGTATAGGAGCAAATTTTGGAATAGAATAGAAAGAACTAGGAACAAGGCTAATAGAATAAACTCATGGTATGATAGCAATAAATACCAGAGTGTAATGTTCATCGATACAATCCCTAGAGGTGAATTAGCTTACAAATTTAGAAGCTAAATATAACTAAACATAAACTCAATATTAAGATAGTAGAAAGACCAGGTATCTCCGTAAAAACACTTATTAGCAAGACATACCCTTTTCAAAGACCCTCATGTATAGATAAGAAATGTATAACCTGTAAAATAAGCCCCCATATTAACTGTAAAACTAGAAATGTAGTGTATAGCATAAGATGTACTGAAGGACAATGTAGAGACAAAAATATAGTGTACATAGGTGAGACAGCTCGTAGTGTAGGGGAACGGATAAATGAACACTGGCGAGACCTTCAAGATAATAAAGAATCATCTGTACTCTACCAATATGCTAAGATAGAACACAGGGGTAGATTAGAGAACATAGAAATAAAAATAGAATCTACACACAGAAAAGACGCAATGTTTAGACAAATTACAGAGGCAATAAACATAAAAGAATTACAACCAAACTTAAATAGAAAATATGAGTGGAACAGCAACATCACAACTTACAATTAAGGACAAAATGAAAACACACACACACATAGAACAAACAACCAACCAGTAACATGTAAATAAACAAATAAATAAATGAACATAAACACACACAGACACCCGGATGTGGCGTATGCGCAGACTGAGCACACAACACACACACAGAAACAAAATGGCGTAGGACAGAACAAAGGAGAGGCACAGAAACAAAGAAAGGAATGCCCAGTCACTGAAGAGGTCACATAGTGTGTGACGAAAGAACTATGACTATATATAAACAACTATCTGGTTGTGGAACCAACCAATCAACCAGAAATTTATAAGTTTGTAGATTTATTATAAATTTATTATAATAAATTGAAGCGAAAGCAACTGGTGCGTGTGTTTCTTATTGGCAACATGACCCTCCCAAAGTATAACAATATATATATATATATATATATATACATGACGGTCAACTGAAAAGTTCATATGCTAACTTGATTGACCGAATGTATATATATATATATATATATAAATATATATATCATTCGGTCAATCCAGTCAGCATACGAACTTTTCAATTGACCCTCATGTATGTGTATATATATATATATGTGTATATATATACATGAGGGTCAACTGAAAAGTTCATATGCTGATTGGAATGAGCGAATGAGGTTTACTTTTCAATACAGGTCTTGGAAAGAAACAATGCTGTTATTAATAATAGTTGAAATTAATGCATGCAAGAATCCCCCATTCCAGCTGCAATCCATTTCAGTCGAACCTCGTATATTAGTTACGGCTCTAGTTAAATAATATTACACGTCCTTAGGATTATTATTTTATAAATATTTGGAAGCGGAAATTGCAGTGTTTCATTCAATGGATGACTTTATACATTAACAGCCATCTAATATAAAAGCACTGAAGTAATTCAATGTAATCTCCCGCCGCAATTACTCGACAACTGACTATTTTAAGATGACTGACTCCACTATTACTACCCAGATGTCTTTTTCTCCCCTTTATAAACCTAGCATCCTGGTATTTGGGTATTGTCAATCTCGTCTTGCATTTACCTAATACATTAAATAAGTATTTCTCCTTTTGGCACAAGGCCGACAATTATGTCAGTGCATTACTGGTACTTTATTTTATCAACCCCGTAAGGATGAAAGACATAGTTAACCTCGGCGGGATTTGAACTCAGACCATAAAGGGCCGTAACTCTTTGCTACAAAGCATGGCATCCGACCCTCTACCGAGACTGCCAAGCCACCGCCCTAAATAATCCACCTAATACATTAAATAATGTCTGCAAATGTCTTCTTTCACGATTGTGTTAGATGTTTTCAGTATTTAGACTATCATTCAAGACTTACCATTCATAACAAAACGTTGTGCCATTACAACCTGTATTAGCTTCTTAGTAATAATCTTAATAGTTTACATGCTTATGATATTCGGAAGAGATACAGTTTCGAAGGTTTACATCGCAAACACGCCGATGATAATTATAAAGGTATTACCTACATATCAACACACAGTTTTTTCATGAGTCCTTCATGTTACTAAAGACTGGGATTATGTCAGATTCTCTAGTGCCATTTCTATAACAAGGAATTACTTACAAAAATACTTCTATCAAGATAGTAATAATCTACTTCTTGGAACATATCTCTCTGCGAAATATTAAGAAAATAGAGAGGAATCAATGTTGTGTGTGTGTGTGTGGTGGGGTGGGGGCTAAACTGAAGGTATGTCATGTAGACATTGGTTACACATTAACAGCACACAAACACCACTGACAGAGAGAAAGAATGCGCTTTCTTTCTTGTTTCAATTGCATTTCTATAAAAAAATAATGTAAAAAATGAAATTAAAATCTGAGAGTGGAGAGATGGATATACCTTAACGATATTTGGAAAGAATTAAATACATTATGAATAAATATAGCAAATAAATATAATTAAATGAAACATACATTCATATTAACTGAAGTAAAACACATGAAATAGGGATTTACATAGAATTCGGGAAGGCTAATTAGTGGTTTATTTAAATATAATTGCTTCATGCTTAGGTCTCATACACATATTTACAAGGTAAACACATTCATATACATGATACGTGAGAATATATACACGAAAACCTATACACACATACATACACAAAGGTGGGGCAACACTATTTCTGTTTGTGTGTCACTAATGTTTGTGATAAGACATATGTTAAATAGATAATACGCTCTCAAACTACGACATATTTCAATAGTAATGCCGAAAACAAAGCTATATTGTTCGAAGTATAGTAATTTGAATTATGGAATTAAAAGTCCTGATTTTCTATTTTATATTATGTGGGTGGCTATTTGTCAGCATGAACGACTGTTTAGCTGCACGTAAATATTTCAAGTTCTGAAAGAGGTGTTCTGAGGCATTTCTTATTGATTTGAAATCGTTAGACCTTGCAGTGGCGATATACGAGATATGTCAGGGTAGCAAACGTGCTGGATTTACCACTGATTGACATATGTATGTAATCTATCAATATATATATATATCATATATACACATATATAGAGGGAGAGGGGGTCACATATCTCTAAACCCACGCTAAATCTCCCCGGGTATTGAGTACTCACATGGTAGGTGGTCTCCTCGATTTCGGTACTTTGGAATATGAATATATATATATATATATATATATATATATATATATATATATATATATATATATATATAATATGGAATACTGTTGGGTTCTTGCTACAATGATTTCTATACTTTTCATTTATATATATATATATGTATATATATATATATATATATATATATATATATATATATATATATATATATATATATATATATATATATATATATGTATATTTATATATATATATATATTTATATATATATATATATATATATGTATATATATATATATATAT
The DNA here is from genome assembly GCA_964016885.1 of Eledone cirrhosa. Taxonomy (NCBI): domain Eukaryota; kingdom Metazoa; phylum Mollusca; class Cephalopoda; order Octopoda; family Eledonidae; genus Eledone; species Eledone cirrhosa. The sequence continues at coordinate 50,250,825 of OZ024750.1, forward strand.
ATATATATAGTATTAGTTATACTATTTATGGTTATGTAAACACAAAACCTTAAGCAGTTGTAAGTATTTTACACACACCCTAAATAGTGGTAGGCAGTAATGTATTACTACCTTATTACCAGTAAGTTAAGTAGCTCAATGTAAAAACATCAGATGATTTACAGAGCAGTTATATGAAATATAAGAATCAAAGAACTGTTCAAAACATTATTGTGCTTACAGCTGTTTCCTCCAAACCGAGGTTTGGATTCTTCGGAGCAATTTATTAATGCATGGACAGTTATATGACCTCCTTTTCAGCCGAGAGACATACCAATACATATTCAAACATTGATACATATTCAAACATTGTGGGTCAACATTCATTACAGAATTTAGAGTGGCAGTACACACTTCGAGATTACATTTATATTAATAGGTACAATCAAAAATCAAAGATATAGGTTAAAGTACAACATGAAGATAAGTGGTTATATAGTGCAAATGTTATATGTGTGGCACGCATGTGCGTCTTGTTTATATAGTGTGGCAGAGAGATATGTGTGGTAGAGGCACTTAGGTAGGTAAATAAGAGTGTTAGGTTGGTAGATCTGGTGGCAAAGTCTTTATATGATTGATATAGTCTGTGTGTGGAGAAATATTATAAGCATTAAAGATAGTGCAAGCATTAAAAGTGTTATAAGTATTGGAGATGCACAGCGCAGGGATGTCAAGTAATTCATGTACTTCGGTATTTTCATGGTCAAGGGAGTGTATATTTCGATTATATGCCTTTCACATAATCCACGACAATCCAGTTAGAGATCGTAGTCTGGTGTTCTTTAGTTCGATACAGGAGGTTGTTACGTTTCGAGAGACGCCATTGAATACCGGAAGTGTGTGTGTGGCTAAGGGGAGTTAATGCATGCGGGGAGGTAACTCTGGGGTTTCTATATCTAGCCATTAAAATATGTCTCAATATAGACCCTAAATTCTATGGTGAGGTGCACCTTCCAAGAGAGACTTTTAAAGCATAAAGTGTACTAACTATAGAGTAGTTTAACTAAATTATGCTGAAGGTGATCATATTATTATTAGGGTGGATTAACCCATCTTAAGGTGCTACAAATGGAAATTATAGATGATGAGCGAGGATTCTAAATTAATGATCTCTATGGTTGTAGTCTGCTCATATGACCAGGCGCGGTGATTGCAGGATTGCTTCAGGACCCAATGATCTCTGGTAAGATCTGGGTCATCGCTTGCTACATTGGATGTCGAAAGATAATCATCCCCAGGCAGGCCAAAGGTCAATCCGCAGTCCTCGCGACCCCTCTCTGACCGTCAGATCATCCATATACGTACAACCCGCACGGCAGTTGCATTGCATTCACTCACTGCGTTCAGCAGCCTGGTCCTACTGGTCAACAGCGCTACTCGATTAAATCATTTTACATCTGTCTAAGGAAGGTGTTTCCTCTGCCCAACACCATCCAACCGATCAATTCATGCTCAAATTACCCTTAGAGCGGTGTAGTGCCGTCCAGGTGGGTGGATGTTGTCACACCTGCCGTAGAGGTATAAATGGGTATTTTCCCTGCGAAGGGTTCCAGAGGGATGTCGTTGTTTGTGTTATAATGGATCAGCTAGTGTTGGGTATGTAGTATAGGGTGTGTCTCTGGTGTTTGATGCTAGATGTGGTGTTAGGTTCCAGTCCGACATTGCTATATATGGGGCTTAAAGTTTTGGAAGGAATGTCTGAGGCGGTGCTGGCAAGTTGCAAACACCTCAGATTTTTTAAGTAGGTTACGGTTGGAGAAGATAATATTGTGTGTCTCTAGTATACAGAGGTTACAGAATTTATTAGGTGGTTTGTACGAGGTCGCGCTGCCTATCACTTCCCATTTGAGTGTGTATGGTTTATTTTTAGATTTTAGATAGTGAATGTAGCTAGAAAGTGAGGTGGAGTTGGCTAGGCTGTGCTTTTTGAACGAGTGGATGTGCGAGTTATATCTAATTTTGAAGCAGTTAGAAGTGGAGCCTACATAGGTTTCTGAAGAGTTATTAGTCGTGACTGTGCATGAGTATATGACATCCTTGGTTAGGCATTTTTTATCTAAAGGGCAGGTTCTATTAGCTCTACAGTTACAATTATTCTGTGCGTTAGTCCGCTGGTTATAATGCAATGCGGAAGTCTGTGTGGTGGGTATAGGATTTTGGGTGTTCAGGTTGACAACCCTGGTGTTATTACTTATACTAGTGTTATTTCTATTGTTACTGCCGTTGCTATTGTTGCTTGCTACAGTGGTATTTAGAGGGTTTGCATCCCGTTGCGATTTTGTTTGTTGGAAGTAAGAACTAATTTTACTATTATTGCTGCTAGCTATGTGGTATGCTAAGTTAGGCGTCGTGGAGTATGAGATTTTAATGGTGTTTTTGTTTAAGAGGTTGTGGTACTTGTGTCCTAGAGGGAAGTTTTTATCTAGTAGTGAGAAGAAAGCCCTAGGTATGTTGGTGGAGACATTTAGGTTGAAAGGAGGGTTGAAAAATGTATTATTTCTTCTTCTATTTTTGCTTTTAGTGTTTGGTGTGTTGCTTCCTCCTAAGGCCTCACAGTAGTTTCCATGGTAATGGTTACTTCCGGTGGCACCCTCCGCTTTGGTGTACTTGTGGTTGCTATTCCTATTATTAGATTTCCTCATGGACATGTTGTGCGAGATGATGTTGTAGCTATGTGTTTTCTTAGGTAGGAACTCAATTTCTATATTATGGCCGGAGCTAGCTAATGCTTGATTGTAATATTGTGAGTTTTTGCTAAATATGTTTGCGTCATAGGACAGACTAGAGATTCTATTGGACACCCCCTTAGAGATAGAGTTTAATATTGATCTAGGGTGATTAGACTTGGTATCTACGTAAATAAGTTTCTCATTAGGCTTATGGAAGGGTGTATATATTTTTGAGTCTAGGTATAGTGTGGCGTCTAGGAAGTTAACATTTTTAGTGTTTTTGTCCATGGTGATACTAAGGTTAAAGTTTTTGAATGTCTTATGCAGTTGTTTTCTAGTTCTTTCTATATTAAATTTTTTATATTCTATGAGTAGAAGTGCATCATCGCGGTACAAACCACCGTTGAGGTAAGGGAGGTCTTTATGGATTTCATTGAGGAGGTATAGGCCGACCAAATCAGTGACCTGCGCCGAGTCACTAGATCCCATGGTTATGTCGAAGTTGTTGTGCGTATCCTTGCGTGTCCATAGTTGGTCCTCGAAGGTGATTATGGTTTTACGGGCCGCAAGGATGACATCAACCTGGGCTCTAGTCAGGTCGCTATTGGTCATGGCCATGATAAGTGCCTTATTTAATAGGATAGGGGAAATAGAGGTGTAGTATGAATTGATATCAAATTGAATAAATTTTTTGTTCTTATTATTCTTGATATCCTTAAACCATTCAATTACTTCACCCGTATTTCCCCATTGTTTAAGGTGTATCTTGTGTTTAATTTGTGGGATGATTTTATCCAAAATCTTCTTGCTGATAATACCAATGTCGGACCTGGAAGGGCAGATAAGTCTTATCGTGGGGTTGCTGATGAAGTTCTCCTTATGGTCCTTCAGAGAGAATCTAGGGGGGTTCGGAGTGAAAGGTTGTGTATGCCTCTGTAGTCCTAGTTTAGACACTATATTATAACCCTCTACATTAATATCTTCTAAGTTTTTCAAGGTGGTTTTTTTGTAGCTTTTATGTAGTTCATTATATATAAACTTTCTATAAGTAATATAATCTAGGCTGTATATGTTATTAGTTTTATCTGCGTGTACAATAATTTTATTACTAGTTTTGAATCCACTAATAGAAGTGTTAAGTTTGTTTAAGAAGGTGTTGCTTCTAATATGGTGCTTATTGTATTTAATGTTCTTAACTAGTTTAACTAGGTCATTTTCAAAGGAGTTAAGTAGAGTGTTATGAGGGGGGCTTTTAAAGGTTTTAAAGCCGAAGGAGTCAAAATTGTTAGTATTATTCAAGTTGTTAGATTTGTTTCTATCATAATGGAATGTCCTCCATCTCACTCTATTGATAAATGAATTTACACTGTTGATCAGCAATTTCTCATATGTATTCCTGGATGGTATTGGTATGTTCTTGGTTGACATGGGGAGTTGGTCTTTGATTAGCATATTGGCAATATTATATGTCAGCTCAACGATATGGAGCAGTTAATAGTATTAGTTATACTATTTATGGTTATGTAAACACAAAACCTTAAGCAGTTGTAAGTATTTTACACACACCCTAAATAGTGGTAGGCAGTAATGTATTACTACCTTATTACCAGTAAGTTAAGTAGCTCAATGTAAAAACATCAGATGATTTACAGAGCAGTTATATGAAATATAAGAATCAAAGAACTGTTCAAAACATTATTGTGCTTACAGCTGTTTCCTCCAAACCTCGGTTTGGAGGAAACAGCTGTAAGCACAATAATGTTTTGAACAGTTCTTTGATTCTTATATTTCATATAACTGCTCTGTAAATCATCTGATGTTTTTACATTGAGCTACTTAACTTACTGGTAATAAGGTAGTAATACATTACTGCCTACCACTATTTAGGGTGTGTGTAAAATACTTACAACTGCTTAAGGTTTTGTGTTTACATAACCATAAATAGTATAACTAATACTATTAACTGCTCCATATCGTTGAGCTGACATATAATATTGCCAATATGCTAATCAAAGACCAACTCCCCATGTCAACCAAGAACATACCAATACCATCCAGGAATACATATGAGAAATTGCTGATCAACAGTGTAAATTCATTTATCAATAGAGTGAGATGGAGGACATTCCATTATGATAGAAACAAATCTAACAACTTGAATAATACTAACAATTTTGACTCCTTCGGCTTTAAAACCTTTAAAAGCCCCCCTCATAACACTCTACTTAACTCCTTTGAAAATGACCTAGTTAAACTAGTTAAGAACATTAAATACAATAAGCACCATATTAGAAGCAACACCTTCTTAAACAAACTTAACACTTCTATTAGTGGATTCAAAACTAGTAATAAAATTATTGTACACGCAGATAAAACTAATAACATATACAGCCTAGATTATATTACTTATAGAAAGTTTATATATAATGAACTACATAAAAGCTACAAAAAAACCACCTTGAAAAACTTAGAAGATATTAATGTAGAGGGTTATAATATAGTGTCTAAACTAGGACTACAGAGGCATACACAACCTTTCACTCCGAACCCCCCTAGATTCTCTCTGAAGGACCATAAGGAGAACTTCATCAGCAACCCCACGATAAGACTTATCTGCCCTTCCAGGTCCGACATTGGTATTATCAGCAAGAAGATTTTGGATAAAATCATCCCACAAATTAAACACAAGATACACCTTAAACAATGGGGAAATACGGGTGAAGTAATTGAATGGTTTAAGGATATCAAGAATAATAAGAACAAAAAATTTATTCAATTTGATATCAATTCATACTACACCTCTATTTCCCCTATCCTATTAAATAAGGCACTTATCATGGCCATGACCAATAGCGACCTGACTAGAGCCCAGGTTGATGTCATCCTTGCGGCCCGTAAAACCATAATCACCTTCGAGGACCAACTATGGACACGCAAGGATACGCACAACAACTTCGACATAACCATGGGATCTAGTGACTCGGCGCAGGTCACTGATTTGGTCGGCCTATACCTCCTCAATGAAATCCATAAAGACCTCCCTTACCTCAACGGTGGTTTGTACCGCGATGATGCACTTCTACTCATAGAATATAAAAAATTTAATATAGAAAGAACTAGAAAACAACTGCATAAGACATTCAAAAACTTTAACCTTAGTATCACCATGGACAAAAACACTAAAAATGTTAACTTCCTAGACGCCACACTATACCTAGACTCAAAAATATATACACCCTTCCATAAGCCTAATGAGAAACTTATTTACGTAGATACCAAGTCTAATCACCCTAGATCAATATTAAACTCTATCTCTAAGGGGGTGTCCAATAGAATCTCTAGTCTGTCCTATGACGCAAACATATTTAGCAAAAACTCACAATATTACAATCAAGCATTAGCTAGCTCCGGCCATAATATAGAAATTGAGTTCCTACCTAAGAAAACACATAGCTACAACATCATCTCGCACAACATGTCCATGAGGAAATCTAATAATAGGAATAGCAACCACAAGTACACCAAAGCGGAGGGTGCCACCGGAAGTAACCATTACCATGGAAACTACTGTGAGGCCTTAGGAGGAAGCAACACACCAAACACTAAAAGCAAAAATAGAAGAAGAAATAATACATTTTTCAACCCTCCTTTCAACCTAAATGTCTCCACCAACATACCTAGGGCTTTCTTCTCACTACTAGATAAAAACTTCCCTCTAGGACACAAGTACCACAACCTCTTAAACAAAAACACCATTAAAATCTCATACTCCACGACGCCTAACTTAGCATACCACATAGCTAGCAGCAATAATAGTAAAATTAGTTCTTACTTCCAACAAACAAAATCGCAACGGGATGCAAACCCTCTAAATACCACTGTAGCAAGCAACAATAGCAACGGCAGTAACAATAGAAATAACACTAGTATAAGTAATAACACCAGGGTTGTCAACCTGAACACCCAAAATCCTATACCCACCACACAGACTTCCGCATTGCATTATAACCAGCGGACTAACGCACAGAATAATTGTAACTGTAGAGCTAATAGAACCTGCCCTTTAGATAAAAAATGCCTAACCAAGGATGTCATATACTCATGCACAGTCACGACTAATAACTCTTCAGAAACCTATGTAGGCTCCACTTCTAACTGCTTCAAAATTAGATATAACTCGCACATCCACTCGTTCAAAAAGCACAGCCTAGCCAACTCCACCTCACTTTCTAGCTACATTCACTATCTAAAATCTAAAAATAAACCATACACACTCAAATGGGAAGTGATAGGCAGCGCGACCTCGTACAAACCACCTAATAAATTCTGTAACCTCTGTATACTAGAGACACACAATATTATCTTCTCCAACCGTAACCTACTTAACAAAAAATCTGAGGTGTTTGCAACTTGCCAGCACCGCCTCAGACATTCCTTCCAAAACTTTAAGCCCCATATATAGCAATGTCGGACTGGAACCTAACACCACATCTAGCATCAAACACCAGAGACACACCCTATACTACATACCCAACACTAGCTGATCCATTATAACACAAACAACGACATCCCTCTGGAACCCTTCGCAGGGAAAATACCCATTTATACCTCTACGGCAGGTGTGACAACATCCACCCACCTGGACGGCACTACACCGCTCTAAGGGTAATTTGAGCATGAATTGATCGGTTGGATGGTGTTGGGCAGAGGAAACACCTTCCTTAGACAGATGTAAAATGATTTAATCGAGTAGCGCTGTTGACCAGTAGGACCAGGCTGCTGAACGCAGTGAGTGAATGCAATGCAACTGCCGTGCGGGTTGTACGTATATGGATGATCTGACGGTCAGAGAGGGGTCGCGAGGACTGCGGATTGACCTTTGGCCTGCCTGGGGATGATTATCTTTCGACATCCAATGTAGCAAGCGATGACCCAGATCTTACCAGAGATCATTGGGTCCTGAAGCAATCCTGCAATCACCGCGCCTGGTCATATGAGCAGACTACAACCATAGAGATCATTAATTTAGAATCCTCGCTCATCATCTATAATTTCCATTTGTAGCACCTTAAGATGGGTTAATCCACCCTAATAATAATATGATCACCTTCAGCATAATTTAGTTAAACTACTCTATAGTTAGTACACTTTATGCTTTAAAAGTCTCTCTTGGAAGGTGCACCTCACCATAGAATTTAGGGTCTATATTGAGACACATTTTAATGGCTAGATATAGAAACCCCAGAGTTACCTCCCCGCATGCATTAACTCCCCTTAGCCACACACACACTTCCGGTATTCAATGGCGTCTCTCGAAACGTAACAACCTCCTGTATCGAACTAAAGAACACCAGACTACGATCTCTAACTGGATTGTCGTGGATTATGTGAAAGGCATATAATCGAAATATACACTCCCTTGACTATGAAAATACCGAAGTACATGAATTACTTGACATCCCTGCGCTGTGCATCTCCAATACTTATAACACTTTTAATGCTTGCACTATCTTTAATGCTTATAATATTTCTCCACACACAGACTATATCAATCATATAAAGACTTTGCCACCAGATCTACCAACCTAACACTCTTATTTACCTACCTAAGTGCCTCTACCACACATATCTCTCTGCCACACTATATAAACAAGACGCACATGCGTGCCACACATATAACATTTGCACTATATAACCACTTATCTTCATGTTGTACTTTAACCTATATCTTTGATTTTTGATTGTACCTATTAATATAAATGTAATCTCGAAGTGTGTACTGCCACTCTAAATTCTGTAATGAATGTTGACCCACAATGTTTGAATATGTATCAATGTTTGAATATGTATTGGTATGTCTCTCGGCTGAAAAGGAGGTCATATAACTGTCCATGCATTAATAAATTGTTCCGAAGAATCCAAACCTCGGTTTGGAGGAAACAGCTGTAAGCACAATAATGTTTTGAACAGTTCTTTGATTCTTATATTTCATATATATATATATATATATATATATATTTATATATATATATATTTATATATATATATTTATATATATATATTTATATATTATATTATATTTATATATTATATTATATTTAGAGTTTAAACTCAAAGTCATTTACAATTAATCAGCTCAAAGAAAGAAGCATTTCCGAGCAGTGAAATACAAGTTAATATATATTAATATATGATAAACACATACGTGTTTGTATAGTAAGAGACAAAGTTAGCTAGAATGAAATAAACTAATTAAAATGAATACAATTTGTCTGTCTCGATATAAGTCAATAAAGACAAGCTTATATTGGCAAAAGCCGTGATTCCTGGACAAATTTAAATTTCAAAATCCAAACCTGCTCCGTAGATGAATTTGAACTTCGAAACCTAAATATGTTTCGCAACGATGGTATAAAAATTGAAATATAAAAAAATTGAAATATACAAAGTGAAATATTCAAATCGTCTGTGCTTATCAACAGGAATCCAGTAAAATTAGTACATTTCATCTCCAAAAATGTTGCAGCACTGATTCACACGTCGTATAATCAGCTATACTAGCCATCCCATACTCCCGGTGCTAGACATAACAGCCGTTTATATGGGATTACAAATTAGCTCTACAGTTAAGGAGCAATTATATTATATTATATTTAGAGTTTAAACTCAAAGTCATTTACAATTAATCAGCTCAAAGAAAGAAGCATGTCCGAGTCATTGTGCGTTTCTTTTCTATCTGTGTTCACTAGTTTGTGTTTATGTGTGTTTGTTGTTATTGTACTTGTGTATATTTATTTATATTTACCTTAGGTCAGTATTGTGTGCTTGGGCATGGTTGTTGTTATTATTCTTATTCCATTCGTTTTTTCCATTCAACTTTGGTTTTCTTAGTTCTATTTCAGTTGCTTCTTTGATTTGTCTCCCTGTTGAGTCAGTTCTATATTTAGATATTATTTTAATTTCTGTGGTGTCTATATTACCATAATGTCTTTGTCTGGCGTGTTCTTATAGCACCGAACTGTCTTGTTGTCCTTGTAGTTTCCCCCAGTGTTGGTCCATTTTTCTCCTATGCTTCGAGCTCGCTCACCTATGTATGTCGTTGTCATTTTTCTGCAAGTACCCTAAGTACATCTTAGGCTATAGACTACATTTCTAGTTCTACAATCTATATGAGGATTCATTGTACATATAACACATTTCTTATTAGTACCGTGGGTTTCTTAAAGGTGTATCTCTTGCTAATGAGGGATGTCATGGTAATTCCTGGCTCTTCTACAAATTTAATCTTTTTATGTGGGTGTGTATATATATATATATATATATATATATATATATATATATATATATATATATATATATATATGTGTATATATGCAATGATAGTCTATGTGGCCTATGTCAATCCATAGACACCGGTCAATATATAAACACAAAGATTGGAAAAATATTCACAAATGCAAATATGAACTGCAAAAGCAGAAATCTAATTTACTGCATTAAATGCCCGAATTGTGAAGAACTGTATGTCGGTCAAACTGGAAATGCACTATCGAAACGTGCACGGGTGCACGGAGAGCAAATCAGAGACCCAAATGTATGTCAGATACCCCTGAGTAACCATCTAGTAACATGTGGTCAGAAAATATTTATAATATTTCCATTCTACAAATTATACAGCCCAAGTGAAATCAAGAAAATAATTAAAGAAAATAATGTTATTGATAAATTCCATCCCAAGCTAAATGAACAATAATAATGCCTAGGGGTATTACTCCTACTATGACTACGCCTACGACCATGTCGACTACCACCACTAACAACAACAATAATAATAATAAAAGTGATGTTGATGGTGATGATTACTGAAGATATTTTATAAAAACCCTAGAACATGCTATTTTCATCATTTCTAAAAATAGCAAAACGATTGCTGCTTTGGATAGGGTCAAATAGAAGTCGTTAGACATGCTCAACCAGCTGTGATGCCTAAACCAATCCGCGTTAGTAATCCAGAGAAACTGCACACCGATTGGTCGAAATACAGTTTGCAAAACTTATCATTCTGTAGCCGCTATTTGCTGTATATAATGCACAAAATTTACCCATCTCATTACAGTTGAAAATTGCAAACTTGACTGTCACCACAGAATATGAACCTGAAGATTGAGAAATCATGAAAGTACTTGTTCAATTAACACTTAACATTTAATATTCTACCATACTATTGCATTATAATATCATTATAATTTTAAAGGATTGTAAATAAAACGAGTAAATCAGACAAAGTTGGAATTCCTTTTATTAATATAATTTTCTATACGCAATCATACACACCCGTGTATATTTATTTATATATATATATATATGTGCGTATGTGTGTGTGTGTGTGTATGTGCGTGTGTGTGTACATATATAGGTATTAGAGGTGCACATGAATTGCGTCCGCAGGCCGTGTGCCAAGATGAGCTCTCGATGCTACTAGAGGGCAGAGTATCAATGATAATATTATTAAAAGAGAACAAAGAATAAATGTATACGTAGTGTATGTGTGTGTAAATGCGATAGGTAAATGAAAAAACAACATATAAGAACAGCACAGTACAATGAAGATACATTAGTTTAACGCTTGATATAGTAGGAAAAGTGTCATAACGTTTCCGAGGTCAGTTTCTCATCAGGAGGTCGAATTAGGAATACAACAAGAAATACAATCGAAAGTAAGAAGTGAAAGAAACGGGAAAATGTTTTTCGGTGGGAAATGACGGACTGACATTCTCAACTTTTCATATTATTGAAATATACGTATTCTCCAATAACCACTTGAACTCTTAACAGTGTGCGTGACAGTATTTCTAGAAATCCAATATGTTATATTATAATAATGATATACGAGGTCAATCTCAAAACTAAGGTCTCCTTCCGATATTGCAACTTCCGATATTGCAACTTTTCCGTTAAAATCCCGTGGATGGTGCTTCGGGAAACCTCAGCAACCAAAATCCAGAGAGCATCCAGAGTGATCCGCCGATCTTTATGAATGTTTCCCTCGGAAGGAGACCTTACTTTTGGGATTGCCCTCTATATAATAACTGCGCGAAATTTGCACTTGGTGGTAGCGTTCAACGGGAGGTCCATTCTCAACGGCTACCAAGCCAAGATTGAGCAAGCCAGCGAAGCGCGCGCATGCTTGTTCGGGAGTGAAGGAAGCACCAATCACAAGAGTGTTGCAAACAGCTGTACAAACAGTTTCTGTGCGTCGCCATCGCTTTGTAGACCTTACTTATGGGATTATCCACGTACTTTCTTACAGGCCACTGTAACTAGTATACTAAACTTATATCACTCTCTCTCCCTCATCTCTCTTCTCGTCACTCTCCTCCATCTCTCCCTCTCTCTCGTCCCCTCACCCCATCACTCTCCCCCTTCTGTCACCCCCTCCTCTCTCGCCCATCGTTCTACCCACCCCTCTCCCTATCTCTCCTTAGCTCTCCTTCATGTATCTCCCCCACCTATCCTCATCATTATCCCCCACCTCTCCCCATCACCCTCACCCACCTCTAGGTCCCCATCTGTCAATCACCTATCTCTCTCTCACCATACCTCTCTATATCTCTCTATATCTCTCTCTCTCTCACCATACCTCTCTATATCTCTCTATATCTCTCTCTCTCTCAATATATATATATATGTATATATGTTTGTTTGTGTGTATGTGCGTGTGTGTCTGTGTGTATGTGTGTGTGTGTGTTTGAAAGATGAGTATCAAAGAGAATTGGATTTACAATTGTGAGGCTGTGAGTTCGATTCCCGGACCAGGTGATGCGTTATGTCTTTGAGTAAATTTCACGTTGCTCCTTCTACCTGGAGTTGCGACCGATAGATAGTATTAGCAATTGGAAAGGCCAATGGAAACATTGTTTCCTCGGTCCGATTTGACGAAAGTCGATCGACTGTCTATATATATATATATATTCATTTGTTAAGGTTATGTGTTGAGACTTGTTACTGTGGAGTGTCACCATTTACCTCACAAGATTATCTACCATCAGGCTTGCGCCTCCCCGAGGTTTTAATGAGTCCACCCCCGTAGATCTACTGGGGGCTTCTCTATAGTTGCCGTTTACGAATTTCCCTTGCAGTTCCTTGCAGTTCTTGACATGAGAAAGGTGGTGAAGAAATGATTTCCTTAACTACAAAGTCATTATTTTTCCTCATTTCCTTGAACAGATTTATTTCTACTCTTCCATGGCCTTTGTTGTTAACGTTACTATTGCTTTCGTCTTCAGTAGATTGTTCAGATACAAAAGTCATTCGGTGTAAAATAGACGGTTGAATACGTGAATTCGTTGATTGGAAACAGAATTAACGTATAATTATTTGTACAGGAAGCATTCTTTCTCGTATTTTTCACTTGAATTCAATTTATTCCAATTTAATTATCCTATAATTATCTCTTCTAATCCGAAGCCAAAATATAGGTTGTACCAATGTTGCTACTTCACGTATGTTCCAAAATACCTTATCCATAAGATTTTTTTTTTAATTCTGATCACATTATCACAAATAACAAAACAATATACGCAATGTTTATAACATCGAATGTATTTTTCTCTATAGAAAATATTCGAGCTTTGAATAATAACTAAATCCTGTTTAAATTTTATATTCCTTAGTTAAATTTGAACAGCGTTATATCAACTATTTATCTATTTTAGATCAACATTACAGGATATTGTATATATTCCAGCATTAAAGATTAGATTATTCGCATCACAAAATAAAGCTGCACGGGAAATATATAACATCAAAGATTATATTATTGTAAGAAATATTGTTAGTATAGAGATATGTGAAATGTTTTATGTGATTATAATCAAAAAGAGTAAAGGAAGATATTGCAGAAGCGATACTATTTCAAGATCACACCCTTAAGTGAACATACTGCCAGTACGAGATTGACCTACAATCCGAATCGAAGCGATGAGCAGGAAACTCAACTATTCCAGTCATTGCATAAGAAATAATCTTTTGAAGAAAGATTCGCATTCCAACTGAACTATTCTTTGAAATTAACCATAACTGCTGTATAGATTTTGTGTGATCTTCTCTTCAATCTTTGAAGTGGGATTTTACTTATCCTGTGCCATACAACCATTGCACATAATTATTTAGCAACGTAAACATGCAAAACCTTTTCCTACAACATAGATAGATCAACCAGTATATTGGACCTTTATTTGATATTAAAGTATTCAAAGGGAATATCATCGGAAACGTGCACGAAGAAGGAATTCTAATCAAATATGGAGTAGTATTATAGAATAAGGAATTTAATGTCTTTTTTATTATGTTTGTCATAAGGAAGGAAATAATGCTTATGAACTTCGGATGCCTTCCTACAAACGTCTGATGCTAATGTTACGTTCTGCCTATTTCTTTATTTCCATTGTGAGATGTGCAGTTGTTCTAATGGGTAGGGAAGTTACAATTTAATGTTTTATTTAATGTTTGAGCAATTTTCTTAGTACTGAAACATTTACCGAGTGTTACAGATATAATTCTGCTCAGCATTTTGTTCATTAGGCGAAAACTAGAACGAAAGATTATAAAGAATTGTGAAATATTGTTTGTGAATTCACGATTGGAGGGTATAAAATAGGTCTTCATGATAGAAATCCTATTTCCACTTTCGGTGGAGTTATTAAAAAGAAAAACAAGAAATAGAAATTACTATTCAGAAACATAATGGACTCTTACTGGATTACTGGGATATTTTAATAAGTGAGTCCAGTTCCATAAGGAAATGGATGAGTTACTCAAACCCTAATTAATAGGTAAGGCATATTACAGTGTATATAGCAAATCTAAAACGTAGACTTCCATTGAAGCACCCCTCCATTTCATCACACGACCCGGTAGCCATATTAAACAAGTTCTCCGAAAACACTTCCTAGCTCACATAATAATAATTCTAAAATACAGAACAAACAATAACAATAAATTTTCGGGTCGGGGAATAATTGATCCTTCCGACATAATTGATCCTTCATAGATGAGTGCTATTTTGTTCATCCGTCTCTTCCCACCCCTCTCCCAGAATGATAAACGACCAGGTTAACCTCGGTCAAAATATATAGAGCGTTAACTAAATAATCGTTTCTACTTTTGGCACAAGGCCAGCAATTACTCAGTAGATTACTGGTACTTTATTTTATCTACCCGTAAGGATCAATGGCAAAGTTAACATCGGCGGGATTTGAACTCAGAATAGCAAGGGCCGTAACTCTATACGTCAAAACATGGCGTCCGACCCTCTACCGATACTGCCAATTCACCGCCCTTAACTAAATAATACGAGGACATGTTATCCAATCTTCTTTTAACCCGCCACATTCTAGCTAGCTGAATAATATTATCTGAATCAAGCAGGAAATACCTACTGATCTTAGGTCTATCATATATATTACTAGCCCCAAATATGGCTGACAACATAAAGCTTCTATATATAGGGGGGAGGCGGAGATTCTTTACTAACTCTAAAAATATGTGTGTGTATTTCCATATATGCGTGTGTATATATATATATATATATATATATATATATACATTTTGAGCATGGGTTGGTTGTTTACCGACACCTCTGTTTGCAGATTGGAGCACTCAACGAAGTACGCAGGTTGGTTTGTAACTCCGGAGTAATGTAAAATAAGTAAGTCAAACCTGTTAAATTTGGCTTCGTTTTTTTATAAATTATCTGCTATATATATCTCAGTGACAAATATTATTTGCTGTGACCTCATCAGGCAGTACGAATTAATGCAGAAAAAACAGGTAAACATGTTGTTGAAATGCGTTCCACTCAGTCAATTCATCGATATGTCCAGCTCCTGGCTGTGTTGTTAGTCATCCGAGGAACTGGAATCATATGTGCTAGAACAAACGAATTTCAGCGTCAGAGGATACGGTCGTACCCCATTGGTCAGTTGTCATACCTCTCCCAGCCGAAAGTCTATAGAAATTGTTCAGAAACAAGTCAACCTGTTATAGTTGTTTTTATCAGAATGTTTAAGTCCAACTGACCTCCTTTACTGTGGTGGTACTGGTAGTGGTACTAAGAAGTCAGCCAGCAGGTCAACCTTAGTAGGCTGCGGCTATGATCGGAAGAATGTATGTGTAGACCGGCATCTATCCTGCCACCGCGTAGTGGGGGGAGGGGCAAACAAAAAATGCGTGTGTGTTACAACCAATAGGATAAAAAACACAAAAAAAATTAGAAAAATATAAAATGAAATAAAAAACCTATGTCAGAATCCAGAAATGTGCAGAATTACATTCTTATTTTAGCATAAAGTACATACGTGTAATTGTCCGTCAACGCATACCTTTGCGCGTGCACACGTATAAACACAGGCTCGAGTGCATTCACCTCTCTACGTCCACACAGTCCAAGAAAAGATGGGTGCATTTTAAAACAAATGAAGTAATAGTGGAGTAAACAATTAAAAAAAAAGTTATTTTTTTATTTTTTTATTTTTTTATTTTTTTATTTTTTAGTACTTTATGCTAAAATAGGAATTGTAATTCTTTACACTTCTGGATTCTGAGACATGTTTTTTATTTCATTTTTTTTTAACGGTGGTAACACACGCGCAATTTTTGTTTGGCACCCCCATCACGTGAAGTGGTGGAAGGATAGATTCCAGTTTACACACATAAATTCTTCCGATTTATAGCAAGAACCTACTAAGGTTGACCTGCGGCTGACCTCTTAACACCACTACCACTACCACCACAGTAAAGGAGGTCAGCTGTACTTAAACATTCTGGTAAAAACAACTATAACAGGTTGACCTGTCTCTGAAGAATGTCTATAGACTTTCGGCTGGGGAGTGGTATGATAACTGACCAATGGGGTACGAGCGTATCCTCTGACGCTGAAATTCGTTTGTTCTAGCACATATGATTCCAGTTCCTCGGAGGTCTAACAACACAGTCAAGAGCTGGACATATCGATGAATTGACAGATTGGAACACATTTCAACAACATGTTTAACTGTTTTTTCTACATTAATTCGTACAGCCTGATGAGGTCACAGCCAATAATAGCTGTCACTGAGATATATATAGCAGGGAATTTATAAAAAGCTAAGCCAAATTTAACATGTTTGACTACTTATTTATATATATATATATATATATATATATAGTAATAATAACAAATGTGAAGACTGAAATCCAAAGAGAGTTCGATAAGGATAAAATATATATCAAATATATAAGAACCATAGAGCAAACATTTATTAAAATAACAGATTAAAGTTTAAGCAAAGATTCGCTGGTTTCACCCTTAACAGTATCTTCTGAAGATCCAGTTAAGCAGCGATTCTTTGTTTAAACTTTAATCTGTTATTTTTATATATATATATATTTGTGTTGCGAGGTTTTTGATATGAAATCGTGTGTCGAAACAAATATTGTTATATTTGGGGAGGGTCATATTGTTGTAATAATATTGTCAGAAATAATAACAGAACACACTCACTGTTTGGTTGGTTTTCGCTTCTGTATCTTTTATATCTTAATAGTTAGTTTATTTGGCAATCAACGATTGTCATTGAGTGGCCAACGGTTAAAAATACAGATATAAATATATATATATATATAAAAGTTCTTTCGTTGCACATCATCAGTTCCCTAACACGCATATATAAATAAACTAAGGAATGAGTATGAATCTCTCTATTACTTTCAACAACCTATAATATGGAGGAATATAAAACTTCCACATCTTACTAAAAAAAAAATAATAAACTATCCACGTCAATCCATATAAAATTATCATTAAGTCAAGTTATCATAAAATCAATATTTCAGCCAGATAAATGAGAACAGGCGGTTTTGCGATGACACAAAATATAACGTAAATAAACGTTTACACATGAATTTAGGGAAGACAGACTAGGAGTAAGAGAGGAAAGCCTAAAACTCCTTCATCGTATTTTCTATTGTTCCTTGCAAGCATGAGCTGCAGAATATTATAATTTAGGTACAATATAAATGCATTGAATTACCTTTTGTTAAATAAACATATTTTTTTATATTGGCATGAAGGGCGGGGTGGGGGTATTCATTTAAAAATCATGGCCGACGAAAGTGTATGTTTTACATCATGTAGCTCTATCCCTAGTTGTGCAGCCATTGGTGAGAGTTATATAGTCGAAGGAAACTGGGACTTCATCGGATACATATATATACACAATGGCTGATTGAAAAATAAAGTGATTTTTCGACAAATGCCTTCCTCTCTATCTTTGAATTTCTTATTTTATTTTTCCTTTTATATTTTGGTGAAAGATTATTTTCCGAAATGTCAGGACAATTCTCCCACTATAACAAGCGTTAAACTAATATATCTTCGTTGTAATCTAACATTTGGCTGGTGTGTTGCTTTTCGTTTAGTTTTCGTATGTGTGTACACACATACACACACATACGCACGTACACATACACACACACACACATACACACACACACAGACACACACACATATATATATATATATGAATAGACGATGAGTTGTTCAGTAAAACATTTGTTTATTACGTAGCAGTTGTTTCTGTAACAATACTGCCGTTAGTTGTGGTATTAAGCAATATTTTATATAATGGAAATAGATAACTAAATATTTCTGTAATTCTGTCTATGTACTATTACATAATAGCAGAGTTACAATCAGTCTTCTTACAGAACCGGTCGGCAACAAATGAATGTTATACTGAAGATATCATTATTTTCATATATTATACTCTATGATTGCAGGTTCCAATTCACTCGATGGAATTGTATTCTTGGGCTTACAGTATGAAGGGATTATATAGATACATTTCTTTATTAGCCACAGGGACACACAAGAGGGGGACAAATACAAATGGGGAGTTTACATACAGGAATATGAAAATAAAACTATTAATAAAATAACAAATAACAATTGATATCCCCAATAGGGGGGAGGTGTTAGGTAGGGGTTGTACACACACCGAAAAAAATGTACAACCCTCATCTCCAGGAGCAACAAGAGTGAGTACTCCCTTCCTCTCTTTCTCTTTTTCCTCAACCTACAGGCTTATATAGAGAGAAGGCCCAACCACTCGGGCCACTTTGCACATTCACTCACCTTTTATAAAATTTGCTGGGATGCAGCACCTCTCTCTCCATCCTGATTCTTCTTCCAAAATGATATTTGAAAAAACGACTCAGTTGCTCACCAGAGAGAAAGGTGTCTGACCTCAGCCCTTTTAACCTCGTCCACCATATAACCTCTTTCACGATAGCCATAACACATAGGAAAAGCGCTTCTCCCTCGTTTTTGAAGGAGGGTGGCGGTTTGATCATGACAATGGATTCGGTGGTCAACCGGATTTGTCCCAGCCGCAACAATAGTCGTTCTACATAGCCCCACAGGTCGGTAACGCCCGGGCAGTGTACAAATGCTTGCGCCACGGTTTCCTCGTCGCGCACGCATCGCATCTCGGACAGATCTTTTTCGAAGGGTCCCTACCCGGGCGCCCGTGTCTGTAGAGCTTGTCTCGAAATGGTAGAGCTCCTCGGTAGCACTGCCAGGCCAGGGACTTTGGGACGTTGTCCATTGGTCCCGGGCGGAAGGTCCTGCCGAGCAGACTCGCCAGTTCGTCCTCCTCTACGCCTAGAGATTCTCCGAGCGTGTCGTCGCACTTGCTGCGGACCAACCCTCTATAGAATGTCGAAGTGGAGTCTCCACTGATCGCCGGGTCCGTTTGCCAGAGGACTGTGAGCGCCTGAGCACATTCGATGTGCCAGTCGCCCATTTTCCTCGGTCTTTGCTTGACCTAGGACTGGTGAGGAATACGTGGAGCTGCCGCAGCCTGAGCGCGTGTTTGTGCATCATCAGCCACGGCATCCCCAGCTCTCCGTTGGAAGGGTGTTGGCAGCAGATAGATCTTCTCACCAAAAGAGCCCGTTTCTTCCAAAGGAATTGGAAGAGCGCGCGCACCATTTTGGTGAGCGTTTTGGCTGGACAAGGCACGACGGTCAAGCGGTAGTAGATGACGAACGCTATAAAAGTGTTCGCCAACTCCGCTCGACCTTTCAATGATAGTTTGCACTCGGCCCACTTCTGGGTGAGTGCAAACACCTTGGCCGTCACTTCGTTCCAGTTCTTCTCCACCTGGAGATCCGGACCAAACCAGACCCCGAGCAGTTTACCGGTGCTTGAGTCCAGCGTCCGACGACGTCATCGGAAGGCATCGGTTTGCCCCTCCACGTCCCGAGTTGCAAACCGACGGATTTGTCCCATTTCAGCTTCTCTCCTGTGAACCTTTCGTATTCCTCCAGTAAGGTGCCGACCTCCCCGATTTGCGAGGTGCTGGACACCATTACTGTCACATCGTCGGCCTAGGCCGACGCCGCTTTTCGCAGTCCCGGTTCCAAAGAGATGCCCTGCAATAACTCTAACTTCCGCAGTAGTGGCTCGAGAGTCAGTACGTACAAAAGGGAGGAGAGAGGGCATCCCTGTCGATGGATCGCCTGATATGGAACGGCTCCGAGAGGTAGTCGTTCACCTTGACACTTGAGCAGTTGTTGCTGCTGTGCATGGCAGCAATCCAGCCCCTGAACACGGGTCCGAAGACTGCCTGGTCAAACCTATCGAAAGCCTTAAACTGATCCAAGTTGATTAGGACCTCACCGAAGCCGGGTTTACACCCCACCCTCTATATGATGTATCGCATGAGGTGGAGGTAGTCGCGTATGGACCTGGTCGGGAATGCGCATATCTGCGCTTCTCCCACCAGGTTTGCGCTTCTCCCACCAGGTTTTCGGCGACAAGCGCCAGCCTCTTTGCCAACACCTTGGCCAAAATCTGTAACTTTGTGTTGAGCAGAGTTATGGGCCGGAAGTTGCCTATGTCATCCCCCTTGTTCTCGTCCTTCCTGACAAACGTGATTACGCCCTTGGTCACAGAACTTGGAATTCTCCCGTTCTGCTGCCAGTTACAGTAGACCGCGTCCAGGAGACCGGAGCACAAGTTTGGCATTCCTACGTAAACTGCATAGGGTAGACCGTCGAGACCTGGAGATTTGCGTTTGCCGCATTGGATCAGCGCGTCCACTATCTCAGCGGCAGAAATCGGCCTGTCGCAAACTTGGCCTCGCTGTCCGAGAGTCGCGGTAGGCCGTCGAGATATGGACCGAAATCGATAGCCCCTCCCGGCGCTCCGCCCTGCCCTACCAGATCCTTTTCGCTCTTATTTCTATCTAACACTAATTATTTACTAAAACCTATCGAGTCTAATCTAACTCCTCTCTTGAGAGAGTACCCCTATATGTTGTTGACAATGGCCCCCGTCAAGTGCTGCTTAACTAAAGTGCTAATCCGTCTACCGTAGGATTTGCATGTCGGTAACGACAAGTTCGGCTTCCAGTAGCCGGGTCCCTGTCTATGGGTTTTGTCCAGGTTGACTAAGCAGGTCACTAATTTGTGATCTGAATAGGTAACCACAGATAGTCCCTAAGTCAGGTGTGTGTATCGATCATTGAATGCCGTTTGCGGACATTTTATTTAGTGTCTTGAAAATATTATATATATAGATATCAAGATGAATGGACCAGTTATTTTTTATCTAAAGACATTTATCCTATGTTATCCCTCCCTTCCCCTCAATCTATTTTATTTCTCATTTTTTTCTGATGAAGGACTAGCCTCCGAAACGTTAAGACTCTCTTCCTGTTCTATCAAGCGTTAAGCTAATATATACCTTCCATATACTGAACCGATTGTGTTGTTATTTCTGTTTACCTTTTACACGCTCACACGCACACACACACACGCGCGCACACACACACACATACACACATACACACACACATATATATATATATATATATATATGAAATCAGGGAGAAAAAGACGATTATTAGGAATAACAAAAAATTTCACTTGTTTTCTTTTTTTTCTTTTTTTCTTTTTTTCTTTTTTTCTTTTTTTCTTTTTTTCTTTTTTTCTTTTTTTTCTTTTTTTTCTTTTTTTTTTCTTTTTTTTCTTTTTTTCTTTTTTTCTTTTTTTCTTTTTTTCTTTTTTTCTTTTTTTCTTTTCACTTCATAAACCTTGTTTGTAAATAACATTATTCTTTCTGCCCCATTTCTTTAACATGTCCAACACCACCATTCTACACCAATACATATTATTATCATTTGATAATGCATAAACATGCTAAAACCGGTAATAAACAATTACTAAATATATAAATAAATAAATAAATGCCATTGTTAATTAATAAATAAATCAACTAAAACCTTTACACTTCACACAAAGTAAAATATTTAATTTTAATCATTTTCTAACCCAGAAAATATGAACATCTATGAAAATATTTATATGAAAATATATATGAAAATTTCTCTCTCCATAGTTAAATACAATAAATGTAACTGAGTTTTTCGAATATTAATAATAATATTCGATTTAATTGCAATTTTGAAAACAAGCCTCAATTTTATAGCCATGTCAGGAGAATGAACACTTCATTCTGGCTCATACATTTTCACTAGCTCTGACAGTTTGGCAGGTGAACACTGAGCTGTACTGATGAAGGGTGATACCCAGAAACATTAATTTCTGCATTTCTGTTTGCATGCCAACACAAGAGCAAGAATGATGTGTTCATTCTCCTGACATGGCTATAAAATTGAGGCTCGTTTGCAAAATTGCAAACGAATCGAATGTTATTATTAATATTCGAAAAGGCGGTGAATTGGCAGTTTCAGTGGATTGTTGGACGCCATGCTTTCTAGAATAGTTACGTTCCTTTACGGTCTGAGTTCAAATCCCGCCAAGGTTAACTTAGCCTTTCATCCTTACGGGGTCGATAAAATAAAGTACCAGTAATGTACTGGATAATTGCTGGCCTTGTGCCTAAAGTAGAAACAATTATTAATATTCGAAAAACTCAGATTACATATATATATAATTATTTGTTACAACAGTGATATGTAGAGGTACTTAAGTATTCAAACCCAATCCATTCAGCCTCTCATGAAAATATAAATAGCCTCCCAAGGCTAAATGAATTCGCTTCCATAATCCAACAGATCTTAATTACCTGTACTTATCACTGCTGTTATATTTCTTAACTCGTCCTATGGACTGAGTGCTCTGATCCTTGGATATGTCTACCAAATTTGTGCGGCAGTATATATATATATATTGGTAAACGGAATAGAAAATGCTGACAAATTGTTCACAGTGAAAAATAGTTTAATTAGGAATAAGTGAGAATTAGTAATTGTATTGGAGCGTCCGTGATGTTTGCTCAGAGCAAACATCACGGACGCTCTATCGAAAAATGCGTAACCGGTAAAACTTAAAACCAAAACTGAATACTAACAAATACAATTACTAATTCTCACTTATTCCTAATTAAACTATTTTTCACTGTGAACAATTTGTCAGCATTTTCTATTCCGTTTACCAATATATAATAACTTGTGTGTTACACCTCTATTCTTTTAAATATATATATATATATATATATATATATATATATATATATATATATATATATATATATATATATATATATATAAGAAATTGATTTTTTTTTATGAAAGAAATTAGATGTCCTACACGAGTGAAAGTATAAGGTTAAGTGATAGAAAATGCAACTGCAAGAACCCCCCCCCTCCACAAACACACACTTTCAATTCTATTTTTGAAAATCGTAAGAACTGTGAAACCGGTAAAGAAAACAGAAATACTCTTAAAAAGACTACAGTTGCATTTTCGATTTCTTTTCCTTATATATATACATATATATATATAAATCACATGAATACACCAAATCCGCGATTGAAAGATCAACATTTATTATGTAACTGAAACGTGTTTCGTCGCGTTTCGTATGTGCCTGCTGACATTGCAAGGCCACTCATCTATAAATTCACTTTTCTTTTTCTCTCAATATACTTCGATACGGTTATAAAAATGTATACAACCTCGATTTCTCTTTAATGACACATCTTCTCTCTATATATACATACACGTTACCCTGTATGAATAAAGCTGATATGTCAACGTGCAGACGGAAACTATTTACATTCGATTCCTCTGAAAAGAATACATCGAATGAACGAGACACGTGTCAGTTACGTGATAAATGTCAATACTTCAATTGCAATAGTGGTATATTCATGTGATTTATTCTATTCTATATAAATACTCCTGGAATTACCTTCATTGTACCTACGGGTGATCAACACGGAAAAGACAAAGATAAGATAAACGGTTCATTTGTTGAATCAAAAACATAGTCTTCGATTTCAAATTCAACTAACGGAAACCGATGACTACTATAAGTTGTCACTCTCTCTCTCTTTCTCTCTTTCTCTCTCTCTCTCCCTCTCCCTCTATCACCCCCTCTCTCTCTCTTTATATATATATATATATATATATATATATATATATATATATATATATATATATATATATATATATTACATTATAAAGAAAGAAGAAACATTAGATATAATTAATAAGATATACCATACCCAAATTCCTTCATCACTCCTCGACTACGTAGTTTCGTGGCATATTATGGAAAAACACTACATCACAGAGATATAGTATTCGTGTGAGGTTTGCCGACTTATCAAGAGGATACCTCATTAAGAGTTTCAAAACACATCCGTAGGACGCGAGATAGAATGCCGAAATGCGGAGGGGGAGTCAATCACGAGATACAGCGGTCAAGAAACAGAGCTAAGCCTCTTACAAACATTCTATTTCGCAAACTACGGATGTGTTTTGAAACTCTTAATGAGGTATCATCTTGACAAGTCGGCAAACCTCACAAAAATACTATATCTCTGTGATGTAGTGTTTTTGCATAATATGCCACGAAACTACGAAGTCGAGGAGTGATGAAGGAATTTGGGTATGGTATATCTTATTAATTATATCTAATGTTTCTTCGGTCTTTAAAATGTATTATGTAGCTCTGATACTGAATCAATCTAATCCATTCGGATTATTTTGTCCCAGTTATTCATAGAGCAACAAGGGTTGAGTTTGGCACAACACAAATTCAGG
>OZ024750.1:50283151-50295651 GCA_964016885.1 Eledone cirrhosa
CTGTTACCACGTCAGCAGATCGTGAGAGTTTAAGACGTTAACGGATGTTTTGCCTCAGTTTCTTTCTGCAACAGTTCGATTTTGTTTTATACGTACGGAAGTTCAGCAAAAATATATAATGGTTCTGCGAAGTTTCAATGTTAACGTCAGGTGAAATCTTTAGTCACGTCTGTAATCCTTTATTCATATTTCAAACTACAAATATTTCCTGGTATGACAAAATAGAAGCTAAAACTTTTTTTGTGGGACGTGAGTGAAACAACTATGTACTACGTAACGTTCTTAACATATTTAATCTCTTTCATATTTGATCAAACTCTTCATATATATGCCTTGGCTGAATCTAAGTATGTGACGTCATTACCTTAAAATTCATAGTGAAAGAACTTCAAAGTGTTTTTAACCATTTATTGTTCAAACCGGCCAAAACCGGCCAGAATTCTCTACCTCTTTCTGTTGAAACTGGCTGTAACCGGTCGCTCAAACTGATGTTAAGGTATTGTTCTCAAAATAAATACTTTCCAAATCTCCTAGATTCGATATTATGTGAGATAATTATGCGAGCTAAAGCCTTTACCATGAAAATATAATAGTATATATATAGTAATGGGAATGCTAAAGGGTTAAATAAACACAGTATATTATCAAATATATAGTACGTACATTCATATGTATATCGTCATTTAAGAGAACCAATACAAATATATATATATATATATATATATATATATATATATATATATGTAGAGAGAGAGAGAGAGAGAGAGAGAGAGAGAGAGAGATAGGATATTACACCAACAACTACAGGGGATCTCACTGACCCTCAACAGGATCCAGTCCGAGATGGAGAAGCTCGGGGACAACCAGAACGGCTTCAGAGAGGGACGATCAACCACCAGTCACATCCTGATGATGCGAAGTATATTAGAGGGAGCTAGAGCAAAGAGCCTTCCTTCTGTCATGGTTTTCATTGAATTTAGGAAGGCCTTTGATTCTGTGGAGCGTCACTACCGGATGAAAATCTTAAAGGCTTATGGAATCCCAAAGAGGATAGTGGACTTGGTATCACTGCTCTATACCAACACCAAAGCCCAAGTCATTACACCTGATGGGGGACGGAGTTCTTTGAGATACTGGCTGGAGTGTTCCATGGAGATACATTGACTCCATACGTTTATCATCGCAGTAGACTATTGTATGTGCCTTGCGCTGCAGAAACACCAGGACACCAGGCTTTACTGTAGCACTGGCTCAGAGCAGGAGAGTTAAGACGAAAAGGATATCAGATGCTGAGTTACATGCTGACGACATAGTTCAGGTGACAAACACAGTGAAGGAGGCAGAGGATTTGATGAAATAGGTCGAGACTGTGTCGATGAGTGTGGGACTGAGAATGAATGAGATTAAGACGAAGTATCTGGTAGAGAACATTAAGAAGCCAGAGAAGATTATAAATGTAGTCGGGAAGCCACTAGAATTGGTTGAGGACTTCCTGTATTGGGAGCAAAGTCTGGAAACACAGAGAGTGATGTGGTTGAGTGGAAGAGCAAAGCCTGGGCGGAGTGCCACAGTTTCAGATCGGTGTTGAAGTCGGACCTTCGTGAAGACCTGAAGATTCGTCTCTTTGTTGCTACAGTGGAATATGTGCTACGGTATGTGTCTGAGGCTTGG
The DNA here is from genome assembly GCA_964016885.1 of Eledone cirrhosa. NCBI lineage: Eukaryota > Metazoa > Mollusca > Cephalopoda > Octopoda > Eledonidae > Eledone > Eledone cirrhosa. Next base: position 50,284,823 of record OZ024750.1, read on the forward strand.
ACACTGATCAAAACCTCATTCAGATGGTGGATGGGTGCTACACGAGAATGCTGAGGATGGCTCTGAACTTTAATCAGTATACACTGAGCATGAAGAACTCAGAGCTGTATGGGAGCCTCCCAAAAGTCAGCTCGAAAGTAACACAGAGGAGACTGAGGTTGGCTGGACATGCTCACCGACATTCAGAGCTGACACTACACACAGTGCTCCTGTGGGAGAACCATTGCGGACACACTAGAAGAGGAAACCTGAGGTTGACATATGTTGAAACACTAAGGATAGATACTAGTCTCTAGGAGACGCAGGACATGGCAGCGATGTTGAACGACAGAGACCACTGGAGAGAACTCGTCCATGGATATCGGGAATTTTAAAGTAGATAGATAGATATACATACCCGATTACATATATATATATGTTTACAGACATACATCTATACAGACATAAATACATGTATAGTATTAAGATTAGTTCAGATTGGCATTGATCATTTGTATAATTTAAATATTTACAATAAACATTACATAAAACAAGAATATTTCTGATCGAAGGATTTATTACAATAGATTGCAGATCATTTCCTTATTTTGAAAACATTTATTTGTTCTCTATTTTGTATAAAGCTAAGCCAATTTAAATCCTGCAGATATTATTGATTATTTTTCTCTGCATTGGGTAAAAAATGTTTTCACCATTTTAGAGTTGATACATATTCAAAGGGGTTTATAGACTACTTTCAAGGTATAATCACAAACGCATGTAGTTAGCTTTTAAAATGGAAACCTCAAATGGAATCTAGGTAACAATATGAATGCAGTAGCAATCTTAAACGGATGTCATTATAGGAAATTGTATGGTTTTATGATCTAACACACACATACACACACACACACATACACACGCACACAGACATCTTCTGTTTTATATATATAGAAATGCGGGCAAATCTGATTGGTTAACGTTACTTCCTTCCTGTTTGTTTTTTAATAAGTTGCTATTCGTCTTGAAAATATTAACATTTTTCTCTTAATAATTAGTTTAATTTCTGAGTAAAGTACGACATATCAGACGTAGCCTTTGAAAAGCGGTGAGTGTTTCCGTTTATACATGTACTGAACATCTATTGAACATGTACTGATCATCTATTGATTCCGTAACCTATATAGCATTTACTGTCATTTTTCAACAGCGAAATTATTCCCAAATGACGATTCGTGGTAAAAACGAAGGAATATTTAAATTTAGCTCCACATCAAACTAAGATAATGTAACTTTATTATAAAGGGTTGCTCCTGTTTTACTCGAATTTACCTTATAATGAGATTTTATAAGTTTCTAGACTTAATTTTGTGTCATTTAATATTTAGAACGTCCCTTTCCCTGAGAATTATGTTTACACAGTCAAATTTATTCCATCTTAATACTACTTGCAATAATGAAATGAACGGAAATATTAAGAGGACCTGGTCAGATAATTGAAAATTTTAGCATTTTTGTGTTAATAATTAGTTTAATTTGTGAGTAAAGTGCGAGATTGAGGTCTCTTGCATGGATAGAAGTGAGCTCCCACTTGATACTGTTTTAGCTAATTTCCGATGGGGGGGGGGGGTGATATAGCAATAGTACTATCGGTTCGATATTCTCTATTTCAGTGGTCTTAGCAAAGGTTGTGTACTCCCTTAACAAATCGCAGAAAGAGAAACGTTGACGTCAGTTTTTGATACAATGCCACCGAAGAAAAGATCATTCATTGGTCGTGCAACTTTGAAAGGAAATAAAAGAGAATGAGATCAAACGAATCCTCAGAGGATACTGCAGTGAGACAATCAGAAAATAGGGTCTGTACAACTGCTGGAAGAGCAATCTAAAGCGATGAGAAACGTTGAAATCACTTGGTTAGAAATGCTGGATTTACAACTTCAGCACGAGGTAGAGAGGGTCAAGTAAAGCGTGCCATCCACAAAACAAGGAATGCCAGAACAACTGCTGCTACGTGAGTGTGTCTTATCCGCAAAACCAGGGATGCTGCAGTGACTGCTGCTACGCGAGCCTCGGAGAATGAAGAGCAGCGTCTTATTCGCCAAACCATAAATCCATAATGTACGTTTGCAAGTATGTTACTAAGGGTTCAGATGCTGTCATTTATGGCCTACAAAAGGACAGCAGCAGAAATGATGTGAGCCAATACGAGGCGGGACAATACATTAGTAGCAATGAAGCCTTCTGGGGCATTGTTGGCTTCCCACTACAGCAAGGCATCCCGTCATCGAACAACTTGCAGTGCATCTTGAAAATGGCCAAAGAGTTTCTTTCACCACTGCTAATGCTGCTCAATTGTCTCAGGAACCGAAGGACACCAGTCTCACTGCATTTTTCAAACTTTGCTGAGTAGACCACTTTGCACGAACTTTGTTGTATCCCCAGGTGTCATCCTACTTCACATGGAATAATAACAAATGGGCACGAAGAAAGGCAGGTGAACAGGATGAAGGACACCCCGGCATAAGAATTGACAATTGCCTCGGGAGAGTTTACACAGTGCATCCCAGCAAACATGAGTGCTTCTATCTCCATCTGTTACTGCATAAGATCAAAGGACCAACGTGTTTCCAGTACCTTAAGACGTTTGACGGACACATTTGTGCTACATACGGGGGATGCAACATTGGCAGAGGCTGTTATATCCCAGTCACCCAGAGGTCTCAGGGCACTATTTGGTGTTTTATTGCAAGTTGGTACCTGCTTGATCCTACCTCTTTTGGGCTTGAATATAGATATGACCTGTCTGAAGATTTGAAACATCAAGCACAATTGCAGTTCCCCGGCATGGAAATAGGTTTCAGTGATGAAGTTTACAATAAAGCTTTGGTTGACATAAAAGATATGATTTTTTTCAGTGGGTGGCAAAGCTTTACCGACTTTTGGCCTGCCTCAAACAAACCGGATAGGGATAAATACCCTTGTCCCAGATATCATACGGGAAACATCATATGACGTTGATGCTCTTGCCAGAGATGACATTGCAACTGAGCCAAAACTGCTTCCGGACCAGCAGCGCGCTTACAGCAATATTTTTGACTGCGTGTGCCACCGACGAAGGGGCATTTTCTTCCTGGATGAACTTGGAGGGACAGGAAATACATTTGTGACTAAACTTCTCGCCAAAGTGAGGAAACACAAGGACATCACGCTAGCTGTGGCATCCTCTGGGATTGCTGCAACTTTGCTGCCCGGTAGCAGAACAGCGCCCTTAACCTTTCAGTTTCCCTTGAATTTGGCCACATCTGTTACGCCTACTTGCAACATCAGCAAGTGCTCTGAAGAGACGCCAGTTCTAAGGATGTGCCAGTTCATTGTGTGGGATGAATGCATCATGGCCCACAAAGTAGCTATTGAAGCACTAGATAAGACATTAAAAACCACCAGAGACTGCCAGCATCCAATGGGAGGTATCACTTTCCTGCTATCTGGGGATTTCAGGCAGACTCTTCCAATTATTCCCCAAGGAACCAGAGCACATGAAGTCCGAGCTTGTCTTAAGTCCTCTTCCTTGTGGCACCAGGTCAAAACATTGACTCTCAACACCAACATCAGAGCTCAATTGTACGGCGACCAACTGTCAGCAGAATTCGCCAAGATTATTTTGACACTTGGTGATGGCAATCCGCCTCTTGATAGAGAAGGTAAAGTGGATATCACGGCAATTTGGAACACCGTTAAATGCATGCAGACCGGAAAATATCCGTTTTTCCTAATCTGAGGGAAAATTACCGCAACCTCGATTGGTTGTGCGAAAGATCAATACTGGATCCGAAAAACAACGCTGTAAGTAACATTAATGAGCAGTTGCTGCAGTACCTTTCCGGAAGCCCGCATATCTACAAGTCCATTGATGCATTATTAGATCCACAGGAGGTTGTCAATTATTCCACTGAATTTCTCAACTCATTGTACCCTCCAGGATTACCTTCCCACATATTGAGACTTAAAGAGGGAACATTAACTATGCTCCTCAGGAATTTGGAACATCCAAGACTCGACAAATGGACGCGTCTGATGGTAAAGAGAATCATGCCACACGTTATCAAGGTAACCATTCTCTCTGGGTATAGGAAAGAAGAGCAAGTTTTCATACCCATAATTCCTCGTATTCCGTCGGAAGCGGAAATTCCTTTTTCATCTAAAATATTGCAGTTTCCCATTCGAATCAGCTTTACCATGTCTATCAACAAATCCCAGGGTCAGACCCTGTCGGTGGCAAGGCTTCACTTTGAATAGCACTGTTTTTCACACGGACGCTGGCTGCTCAAGAGTGGGAAGCAAAGAAAGACATCTTAGCATTCATTCCAGTAGAGAAAAACTAGGAATATTGCCTACAAAGAAGTCTTGTAGATATCAAATCGACCCACAAACAATGCTATTGCTGTAGTTTTCGAAGGAGACCAGCACGTATAGAAACCCAGACATTTTATGTATTGATGTTTTATGTTTTGATTTTTTTCCGATGTTTTGCATTTTTATGTTTTTATGTTGAGACGTATGTTTTTATGTTTTTAGGTTTTATGTTTTTATGTTTTCATGTCTTCTATATTTTGCGTTCTTATGCTTTATGTTGAACGTTAAAGAGGCTTCTTTAGGGCGCACACATATGATTGTTATCGCCTTTCAAACATGCCAAAGTGAACGTAGTAAGGCCCTCTTTAGGGCCAAGATATATGATTGTTCTGTTGGAAGCTGTCTTTATTGCCAACACAGCAGCTCACATATCATTGTTATCTATATACATTAGTATCTCACCTTACGTCGTTAATTGTTTCCAGAAGTAGCGACGTAAGTAAAAACCCGACGTAAGTCGAATCGACACCAAATTTTAATTGTATTTAATTTCCAAATAGATACCTTATAATATGATTAATCTTCCCTGTATATATTCCATTAAAGAAATATATTTCACCAATTAATCGAATGGTAAACCACGGAGGCCGATACTTGGATTTTCAACAAGGAAGAAGTCCAGCCATCTGTGTTTACGCATTAAGTTCAAATCAGCGACTGGCCAGTAACACGTGCTGTATCTACTAAAAATACACACATCATACCAGCTTCGTCCCAGTGGCGTGAATAGGGTTATCGACAACTAGAAACAGCAATCAAGTCCTTTCAACAGAGTTAGCTCTACAATTAAGGAGCCGTATTTATATATCTATATCCAAAATTAAGATAAATCAAAGTGAACTTAATCTAAATCAAAATTATGGGTGTCATGCCAGAAAGGCATGCGCCATATCACCCGTAAAATAAGCTCCAAGATTCTACTGAATAGGTCCGAGCATTTTATAACACTAGAAATTGATTAACATATAAATCAACATATGAAACAATCACAGGGGATAATTTTTACAAGTGTGTAAGCACACATAGCTAGGTAGGTAACTAAATAAAGTTAACTAGAACTTCAAAAATAGATACCTTATAATATGATTATTCTAGTTGTTATAAAATGTCGGACCTATTTATTAGAATCTTGGAGCTTATTTTACGGGTGATATGGCGCATGCCTTTCTGGCATGACACCCATAATTTTGATTTAGATTAAATTCACTTTGATTTATCTTATTTTTGGATATAGATATATAGATATAAATATATATATATATATAATCTATCGTTCTAAGTTTTTTCGTTGCACGTCTGCAACATCATCAGTGCTACTAGTATCATATTCCCTAATAAACTAACTATGGAGATATAACAGATACAGAAGCGAAAACTAACCAAACAGTGAGTGTGTTTTGTTATTATTACTGACAATATTATTACAACAATATGACCGTCCCTAAGTATAACAACATATATCTCTCTCTCTCTATATATATATATGTGTGTGAGTGTGTGTTATTAGGTAAACAGAAATAACAACACAATCGGTATAGTATATGGAAGGGATGCATTAGGTTAACGTTTGATATAGTAGGAAGATTGAGGGGTCAGGCGGGTTTTTATTGGAAAAATGTCTTTACATAAAAATAACAGGTCCATTCATGTTGATATATATATATTTATATTGGCGTACAAGTACATGCACATACACATTCTTCATACATCCATGGATGCAAAACTGCGTGCATCGTCTGTGTTGTATCTTAGACTCACTGGGTGTTTTGAGTCTTACGACATACACGCACAGCAGGTTTTTCAACGGAACTTAATGAAGTTTCCGACTATATCCAAGTACTTTATTTCCTACTGACAGCACCTGTCTCTTCCCTTCAGCTATAACCAGCTTCACACCATCCCTGTTGCTTCCACGTTGTTGTTTTTATAGTTTTCCTCCTGCTTGCATCTGTACACCTAGTCCTTAGAAGAACGTGCTACGAACCCTTGGCTGGCAACATCCACTGATATGCACGTATTCTTCCACTCGTTCCAGTGATACTCCTTCACCAACTCTCTTCCTCTTCCGTACCTCCTTTATCCTCTCGTCCTAGGCCTCATTTAACTCCGCTAGAAATTTGATGACTTGACACCCCGTGACCCAAGACGATGTCTGATCACCACATGGACTAAGTCATATGTGGTTTAATTTTCAGTCATCACCCAGTCTTTTATTGTGGCAAGCAAGCCGGGCGACCAATATTTTGGTCTACTCTTCGGTTTGTTCACTTTGTCTGGAAAATATGATCTTCTTAGATGTAGCATATACATAACTCGTTTGTCTGATCGCTTTGCTGTTGATTTCAGCGTCCCTTGGAAAAAAGAGGGCGCGTTAGTGTTTACATTTTGCTTCATCGAAATAGTTTGCATTGGCTGGATAAAACATGATAGACTGAAGTCATGAAGTCCTGTGAGTTAATGTTTCACTCAGCAACTGTTCCCGTTTTATCCAATCATCTGGTTGTCGTATTGACACTGATGTAGCTGCTCACACTTCATCCATCATAGCTCGCACCTCTCTTTACATCCAATTCATCTGATTGTAGTTTTAAATCGGGTTCAGTTTGAGCTACTGATTCTAAACTTACCCCTTGTTCCACTCCCAAGAAAGGGGGCTTGTGTTCCAATCTGCATGACAGCGTCGGCAACCATCTTTCTAGTCTTCAGGGCAATTCCTGCACTAAACCAATTTATAATCCTTTGATCTGGTGTACTGCACATGTACTCGTATACGTTACACCACGGCCATTTCTCTGGTTGGACTTAGTGGAAGTTTCATGTTATGGCGCATCACATATAGTCCAACGCAGCTCAAACTGTGAGGTACAGCGAACTATTTGAGAACTTGGTATTCTTGAGCCTTTTATATCTTGCCGAGCCCATTACTCTCCAGGTCCGAACACAGTCGGTTTCTTTCAGAACAGAACAAGAGTAGGAGAGGATGTGTGATAAGGGAAATAAGGCGACACAGAGATACAGAAGAATTGGCATCATTATTAGACTGGTAGTCATCGGTCTCGGAGTCCGAATCCTCTGGAATTTCAGCATCCAAACAGAAAGGGCAATCCCAGTGAATCGCCCAAATATTATCATTAAAACATTTTGTTAAAAACAACTCGTCATCTCATAGATGTTGTAGACCCAGCTGAATAACACGGAATAGAAATTATCAGAATGTGGCATCTCAAAACAATTAGAGTGCCAGTAGTTATCGGGTCCCTAGAAATGAGATCCAAGGTTACAATCAATTATCTTCTTCTTCTAGGGCGGGTAGAATTCCCGAGATCCATGGACGAGTTCTCTCCAGCGGTCTCTGTCCCTCATTATCGCTGCCATTTCCTGCGTCTCCAACAGACCAGTGTCTGTCCTTATGGCATCAACATACGTTAACCTTGGTCTACCTCTTCCTGTGTGTCCATGTAGGGGCTCCCACAGGAGCACTGAGTGCAGTGTCAACTCTGGATGTCGGTGAGAATGTCCAGCTAACCTCAGTCTCCTCTGTGTCAATTTTGAGCTGACTTTTGAGAGGCTCCCATACAGCTCTGAGTTTTTCATGGGAATATAGAAGATGATGTGGTTGAGAGGAAGAGCAAAACCTGGGCGACGTACCACAGCTTGAGATCGGTGTGGAAGTCGGACCTTCGTAAAGACCTGAAAATCCGCCTCTTCGTTGCTGTAGTGGAGTCTGAGCTGCTGTACGGGTCGGAGACTTGGACACTGACCACGAAACTCACTCAGATGGTAGATGGGTGCTGCACGAGAATGCTGAGGATGGCTCTGAACATTAATCAGTACAATCAATTATATAGCCCCAAATTCGTGTCCATAAACCCTAAATCAGTGCTTTCCACAAAATCATTATTTTGAATATGACACACATTTTGAACAAGTCTCATTATAGGTACAAAATATATACATATACACAAAGGTTGTAAACTAAAACTTCTGGATTATTTTAACAAACATGCAACTACATGATATATTGGTATATCGCCTCTTAACACTAATCATATTGCATACTCTTGAGGCTCCGTTTGAGAGACGAGGGCAATTCGTACAAACAGGAGGAAAAAGTAAAATAGTAATAGTCCTAATTATAATATGTCCTTGCTTCTGTGTTGTGTGTTTGCGTGTATGAATGTGAAACTGTATGTGTGCGTCATCACTAGTAAGCCAGATATAAAAATATACACATATTATGGGAAGTATAACAAGTATCAACATAAATGCTGTCATGTGTTTTTGTGCACATAATTAAAACAGGACAAGTGAATTAGATGTAAAACTAGAACCTGTTTGTATTATTTCTTTTCACACTCATCATATTTTGTTAAACAGTCTATTCTTGCGTCAGCTCACCGTGAATTATTTATGGCATTTTGGATAAAGAAGATTTGGAGGAATATTTTAATCCGATAAACAATATTTGATGGTTTCTTTTCTGTTCTTTGATTTTTTTTTTTTTTTTTGTTTCACTGTAGCAGCTGACCATAATTCTTATGTAGGAGATATCCTACCTGAACTGAGTTGCTTACGATATCGCATTGCAATGTGGCTCATTCATGATTACATGTCTGAATAATCCTACACACATACACACGCACACGCACATGTATATGTGTATATATAATATATATACATATACATATATATGTATGCATTAAACACACACACACACACACGCACACACACACACACACACATATATATATATATATATATATAAAGAGAGGGGTGTGGTGAGGAACCAGATAGACCATGACGCACCAAAGTATTCCATACCTAGGGTAGTAGACCATAAATAGCCGTCGAAATGGCTTGAGCTCTGCCGTCGAGGTTAAACATTTTCTTATATATATATATATATATATATATATATATATATATATATATATATATATATATATATATATATATATATATATATATATAAGTATGTACACGTACATACATATATGTATACAGACGTACAGTAGTATGTATATATATATATATACATACATGCACACATATATATATGTACGTATGGATTCACCGAACATTTATTATAATGGTCGGTGTGTTTGTAAACAAACATCCCGTATTAAGCCGTAGTGTCCAGCGACCATCGTTGCTCGTTTGTTCAACACTGACAAAGGAATGCTGTACTGGTTTCAAGCTTATTAGCTACCGTCAGCAACGTATACCTTCCTGCCAGATTGTTGAACGTATATACTTATCTTATGCATGTTAACGGCTGAGTAGCACAATTTGCATAACGAGTGGGTTAATCGGCCGGGTTCACCGAAAACGATAAACGGAAAATATGAAACGAAATTTCATTTCCCACTCTTAGTACGGCTGTTACTTAAATATATGTATGTACACGTACATACATGTATACAGACATACAGTAAATGTTCGGTGAATCCATACGTACATATATATATGTGTGCATGTATGTATATATATATATATACATACTACTGTACGTCTGTATACATACATGTATGTACGTGTACATACTTATATTTAAGTAACAGCCGTACTAAGAGTGGGAAATGAAATTTCGTTTCATTTTTTCCGTTTATCGTTTTCAGTGCACCCGGCCGATTAACTCACTCGATATGCAAATTGGGCTACTCAGCCGTTAACATGCATAAGATAAGTATATACGTTCAACAATGTGGCAGGAAGGTATACGTTGCTGACGATAGCTAATAAGCTTGAAACTATTACAGCGTTCCTTTGTCAGTGTTGAACAAACGAGCAACGATGGTTGCTGGACACTACGGCTTAATACGGGATGTTTGTTTACAAACACGCCGAGCATTATAATAAATGTTCGGTGAATCCATACGTACATATATATATGTGTGCATGTATGTATATATATATATACAAACTACTGTACGTCTGTATACATATATGTATAGAGGGTACTTGCAGAAACACGACAACAACATACATAGGTGAGACAGCTCGTAGCATAGGTGAAAGGATAGACCAACACTGGGGGGAACTAAAAGGACGAAAAAACGGGTCAGTACTATACGAACATGCTAGACAACAACATGACGGTAACATAGACAACATAGAAATTAGAATAATATCTAAACATAGGAATGACCCAGCAGATAGGCAAATCAGAGAGGCCAGTGAAATAGAAATTAGAAGACCAAAGCTAAACAGAAAGAATGAGTGGAACAACAACACCCAAACAAACAACACTGACCTAAGAGAAGTATAAATAAATAAGTAAATTAAATTAAATAAAATAAGATAAATAAATACATACACAAGCACATAAACACACACTAGTCACCCAGCAGACACAACACTATACACACTAGTCACACATCACACATAACACTATACACACACGCAAACGCATGCGCAAAGAAGACAAAATAAAA
>OZ024750.1:50300651-50318151 GCA_964016885.1 Eledone cirrhosa
CTACGCGAAAGATAGTCAAATGGCCGTACTGCTCGGCAGCTTGGACGTCGGAACAGACATAAAATGACTTGCTGAAGGACACAGTGCAGAAGCCAGTCTGGGAACCCAATCACAGCCTCACCAACACTCTACCGACTAACATAGGTTTATATGTTTAAACGAAAAACATTAAATACATGCTGTATAATTATTGTCTATTAATACAAAGTTGGTGATTCAATACATTTTAACACATGTAACATATGTGAATGATGCCGCGACTACTTTATAGTTCACTATATAATTTAATATATGAAAGATCTATCAATGAATCATATTCTTAGGTGAACTATACTGTTATGTTCTAATATACTGATACTGTTCACAGATTTCTTTCTTTACAAACACATATTACGCTTTACTTTATGTGGAAGGGGCCTCCGGCTTTTGCACTTGTTTTATCAAGATAACAACATGCGCTAAAATTAAGGTGACTGCGCGTTCCGCAGACACGTTTAACTTTAACATAATTGTAAGAGAGATTCAGTGCTACTCAGCAAGGGACAAATTGGAATATTCTTCATTTAAAGCAGTTTCTGTTAAGTTAATTTCACCCATAAGGCGTGGATCGACTCGAGGCTAGGGACAATGACACTTGGCGAAGTTTAAAAGCATAGTGATCGAAAATGGCGTCGAACAATTGCGAAGTATACTTCTTAGTCATTCGCCCATGTTCAAGATTTGTAAAGTATCCTTCAAGTTTAATTCAGAACTATCTCACCTTTTAATTCATTCACTATCACTAATTGATACCACATGTTTTGTTTCGAATGCACGTGTATGGATGCGTATGTATGCATCTTTATGTGAACACGCGCGTGTGTGTGTTTGTGATAGTGTAAAATATATATGCATTTATTATAAATTTCATATTTTAAACCCTTTTTGTACAATAATATCCACATAGTTATCTATTGATATATACATACGCACGCATATATATATATATATATATATATATAATGTAATAAACAACATAAGGCAATTATTTACACACACACATATATATATATATATACATATATATATTTATATATATAGATATATATATATATATATATATATATATATATATATATATATATATATATATAATATCCATGCAATTATGGAAAAAAACAGATGTTAGCCAATAATATATATATATATTTATATATATATATATATATATATATAAATATATTCCTATTTACTTTTCTACACCTGCTTTCTTCCACTTCAGTCGATATTTCTATAGCTTAACTGATGCTTTCTACCGTGCACTAACATTATTATTTATTTATTCAGTTTTCAAGCTTATAGATCTACCTTCTTTTTTTTTTCTCTCAGAAAGTTAGAAATAAGGGGAAATAATACTCTGCCAACAAGTCAACTACTTAAAGTAGAAGAAACCAAAAGACCCAAAACAATAGAAATTTCATGCATAAAAGAAATAATATATATATTTTATAGTTGTTTTCTTTCTCAATTTATTATTACTATTCTTGTTGCTATTACTATTGTTGTTGTTATTATTATTGTTGTTATGTTTTTGATGATTTCGTTAGTTTTCTCATGTATATCTTAGTTCTAAGAAACATAGATACGTGTGCCAAAAGATAAAACCAATAGAACGTTATAGAATAAGTGAATATATAGGTAGAAAAAGAGATAGATAGATGTAGGTAATAAGCGAGAAGATTAGTTCTACGCCAACATCTATGTCCTTCTATTCTTTTGGGCTTTTTCCTATTATTCTTGTCTTTTTACTGTTGCTTTTCTTTTCTTTTCGTTTTGTTTTGTTTTTCCTCTCCCTTTCATAGGAAAATGAAGTAATACTGACAAACAGCAATAGCAAGCCAATAATAATTCTTTCTAACATTGGCACGAGGCCAGCAATTTAGGAGAAAGGAAAACTCGATTATAATGACCCTCAGTAAATGACTGGTACATTATTATGTCGACCACAGAAGGATAAATGGCAAAGCCGTTCTCGGCTGTATTAGAACTCAGAACAGAGTAACTCGTAACTAAATGACGCGATCCATTTTGTCCGACGCTCTACGGATTCTGCCAATTCACCGCCCTTGATAATGGGTTCTGATGTAGGCACAAGGCCAACAATTTAGGTGGAGGGAAATATCGATTAAATCGACCTCAGTGCATTACTGGTACTTTATTTGGGATTTGAACTAACAACGTATATAGCCGTAACTGTATGCGGATAAGAATGTTATCCGGCGATCTACCGATACAGTCAATCGACCAGCCTTGATAGTAATGAGAACCTCCGTCGTTTGAAATGAGGAATGTTCCAGTTGATTCAATAAACATAACTGCTTGCTCCTTAAATTAACGCGTAAGTGGCCGAGCACTCGTAACGTAGCTCTCAGGCAGATTCAACCTGACTCTGTGTGACAAGGTTAACTCGTTAATTACAGGTACAACACATTTATGCTAGCTGGTTGGACCACAGCAACGTGACAACAAATGAAGTGTCTTGCTCAAGAACACAACGGGCATCTTCGTCCGTGAATCGAAAATATGATCTTATGGTCGTATTCCGAACAACCGAATCACTCAGCCCTGTGCCTTCAGAAATAATAATAATTGTTTCTACTTTTGGCGCAAGTACATTACTGGTACTTTATTTTATCGACCCAGTAAGGATGAAAGGCAAAGTTAACCTCGGCGAGATTTGAACTCAGTCCGTAAAGGAACGTGACTATGGTGGGAAGCACGGCGTCCGACTCTCTACCGATACGCTAGTTAGAATCCACCTATCTTGCAGATGAATGAGTAGGCTTAATAAAATTTGATATTTTACTTATGGACTCGAGTGGCTGAAATGCAAAATTGATCTTAGAGTAGAGAAATTGTGAAGAAATAACAGGATTCGTTCTATCGGATCGTGTCACTGTTTAATACACTTTTAAAATACTGATAACAGAATTGTAACCAGAACAAATGTGAATAAGATACAACATATCAGTGCTCTGAAATAGAAAATGCCATAGATCGCAACACTTCCGATACATTTTGAAAACCAACTTGTGTCAAACACAGAAATAGAAGGCGTAGAAGAAAGACTATGCAATGAAAATAGATACAAAGAAACATTGAGAGCATAAACAAGGATGATACACTTGGCACAAATAATAACAAATCACAAGGTAAAACCTAAACCACATACAGGATAGAAAGGAAAGAAAAGAAAGGTCGCTTAACTCTTGTTGGAAACGTAGAGGTACCATTTAAACCTAGAAGACCGCTCCCCACTGAACGGCCAAGTCTGAACGCAACCGATTTCGTGTACAGAAAGAGAACGATAGTGTAAGAAAGCCCTAAATAGATATAGAGGAAGAGTGGGCCACATTACTGGACTGCTTTATTATTTATCGATTTTGAAAAGATGAAGTACAAAGGAGAACTCGTTGGGATTTCATCTCAAGGCATAGTGATCGGGAACAAATACCACGGCATTTAATGAATGCCTTATCTACATAATACTCTCTAACAAAGATTGAAACAGAAGCAGGTACAACATTATGAATGGTAGGATAAATGCGATATTTTAAAGAATGCATGCAACAGAAACCTCTACTATTAATATAAATCTATTGAGGGTCAACGAGACACAATGAGTCACGAATCTGGTTCTTTGAATTACTAATATATCCGGTGGGTTTCCATAGAGTTTCCATATATTCCATTTCCTGCATAAGGCTCTGGAAAATACATGACAACGTTAGATGACATTTGACTATGTGAGATTGAACCGGTGAACTAATTATTTCAAAAGGAGCTTCGTAAACAATCGGCTATGCTATGTTCAGAATGAAGTATTAAAAAATTAGGCGCGAATGCGTTTAAAATCTGAACAATCGCCGGAAGCAATATTAATTCAAAATGGCGTTCGGACGTTAAGAAAGTGTAGAAGCAAAAGACAGCAAAATATGAATAATTTCTCAACATTAATTTGAAATAACAGAAGCACTTGAATCTAATATCTAAACCCAACAGAAGCAACACCTAAATCATTCGGCGTGAGGAAAACCACCCGAATCAGAAGGAATAAAAAGTATGTAGTAGAAAAAACGGAGAACTACAAGAAGGTTTAATATGATATTATGTTAATAGGTTAATACAATGTGTTAATATCTTAACCCTCACAACACTCAGATTCCGATTTCTATTAGACACATATCGATTGTTCTAGGGTGACAGGAAGCTCAGATTAGCTACGGAAGGAAACCTAGATTTAAGATATATGAACCGACGCATACACACGCACCGTATTTATATATATATATATATATATATATATATATACACATATATGCCTGATGAGGTCATAGCCATTCACTGGCTATTATCGAAATATATATAGCAGTAAATAAAGGATTATGAGTTCATGCAATTGACTTATGTTTCGTCACTATATATATATATATATATAAATATATATATATATATATATATATATATATATATATATATATATATATATATATATATATATATAATTGTTTCTACTTTAGGCACAAGGCCAGCAAATACCCAGTGCATTACTGGTACTTTATTTTATCGACCCCGTAAGGATGAAAGGCAAAGTCAACCTCGGCGGGACTTGAACTCAGATATATATATATATATATATATATATATATATATATATATATATATATATATATATATATATATATATAATGTTAGAAGGTAAGGCGATATATATATATATATATAATGTTAGAAGGTAAGGCGATATATATATATATATATAATGTTAGAAGGTAAGGCGACACAAACAAGAGATGGACAGTTTCCATTCGTCAGTTGTTTACTACGGATCACGGATGTTTCGGCGCATTATAAACAATACATCTATCGGTAGCGCGCCCTAAGGCTTTTATCTATCACAAAGCCATTAGGAAAAGAAACGATAGCAAAGAGAGAGAAAGAAAAGAAAAAAGGGAGAATAATAAAAGGGAGAAAGAAGTAAACATACCGATAGAAGGGGGAACACGGGACAATGTCACATGTAACTGAGTAACCGAGAAGAAGAATATATATATATATATAAACACCTTTATGTATTTGTTCTGCAAGATTCTTGATGTGAAATCGTATGTTGAAACCGACATTGATATAGGGGAAGATCCTGATGCCAATATTATCAATAGAAGCAAACACATGCACCATGCAATTTTCACTTTATCTTTTTTGCTCGTTATTCATCCGTTTTTCGACTTTTTTTCTTCATACATTTTGTGACCTCTTCATTGGCTATCTGTTTGTTAACTCCTCTTTCTGGTCTTAAATGTCTAATCTATTTGGTCAAATCTATTGTCTAGCAAGTTGAAATATCAAGACTGGAATTATTTCAATTTTCTCTGATGAAAATTATTTTGATCAGGACCAAACGGGCAATCGAGGAAATGACAGATGATTAAACAGTGACCCTAACTATGTAATGCACACAAGGACATGCAGACAAGGTCATGCACACAAGGTCACGCACTCAAGCTAATGCACACAAGGTAAAGCAGACAATGTTTTCGGCATATGTGAGCAATGAGTGAGGTGTCGTACCTCCCTGCTCACATCTTTCTTCACGTTTTTCCTGAGAGGTTAAGGTTCACTGCTAAAAATCATAAAGGGGTGAAGTTGAGTGAGGGATATGAGGCCTTGGATAGAGAGCAGGGGAAAAGGAAGACAGTAAACCTGGCAACATGACTCAGCACTGTCACATGAGCGCAATCTTCACTATCACGTCCCCCAAACATATTGCCTCTAAGCTCTCCAGACCTGAATCCATTGAACTGCTACGCCCCGTCATAGAAAAGAGTAAATTCAATCAACACCCCTTAACACTATAAAATGTCTAAAGTCAGCCATAACTAGCACAATGTCCAAAAGAGATAACCATCATCTGACTCGGGCATGTCAACGTATCGAAGCATACATCGATGTTAACAGCATCAACATTATTCATGCAATTTCTTAAGTAAAAAGGGTCTTTTTCAATGACTTAACCGTCTCATCTAAACTCAGGAAAATGTTTTCAAAGAACACTAATTAACCCTATATACTTGTGTAGAATTCCGTCATATATATATATACATATATCAGAAAATGAGGTTTTGAGGGGTTTTTTAGTGAAAAATATGAGATGTCCTACACGAGTGAAAATATTAGGAATGGAAATCGAAAATGCTACTAGAGTTTTTTAAGAATATTTATTTATTTCCTTTACCGGTTGCACAGTTCTCATGGTTTTCGAAAGTCGAATTGACATGTAGGTTTTGTGATTTTAAAGACCACAAATCCTCCATATCAATACTACTTTTGAAAACCATAAGAAATGTGAAACGGGTACAGGAAACAAATAAATAATCTTAAAAAGACTTCAGTTGCATTTTCGTTTTCTTTTTCTTATATAAATATATATATATATATATATATATATTTATATACTATATATAGTATATACTATGTATACTATATACCATATATACATAGGATTCTACACAAATCTCACCCACAAGACGTTGGTCGAAACGAAACTATAGTAAAAGAGTAGACGGTACTTGCTCAATAACCGATGCAGTGGGATAATATCTGAAACCATATTATAAAACCCATCAGCTAACCACATGGCCCCGTCTTACTGAGTTCCACATGGAACTGCCTTATATATACGTATTATATTATAAACTTAGAATGTTCATGCAATTCGAAAAAGCGAATACTGAAAAATGCCGGAGTTGTTTGTTTCTTTCTTCTTCTTTTTCCAAATTAATTCAGCTATTTTGCAGAATTTATTAAAGTATTGATATCTCAATACGATGGAAATACCTCTATTGAAACTTTAGAATACTATTTCTTGTAAAGAATGTTGAAAAATAATTATCTACTAATACTGCTTTTAGGCTATGTTGTTACTGAAAGTGGACAGCGATTAAATCTTTTAGAAAACATTAAATATAAAAGAGAGACGGTTCTTTTAATTAATTACTGTCTTAAATAAGAAATAAAAAAAATAGGAAAACATGCTTTTGGCATATCTTTTTCAGTTTTCAAAGAGTGCGTATTGGTTACATAACTATACGATTACGTCATAAATTCCATTCCCGGCTGTTGGCGTACACTATTATCCTATTGAAACCGATACACACGTACGCACACACACGCAACACACATATATATACATATATTTGTGTGTGTGTGTCTATATATATGTGTGTGTGTGTGTGTGTGTGTTTATATACATATATATATATATATATATGTGTGTGTGTGTGTGTGTATGTATGTATATTATGAATACAAGTAAGTATAATGCAAATTATGTAATAGGGTAGTAGTCACTGGAAAGTAATATAGAAACCTCGAAATATGATGGCTGCAGCCTGATGGGATCCGCCGTCCTCAAATGTCTAATTCGGGCAATTTAGATGTTGTATTTCTAGGAGGGGTGGAGTATGGTTTTCAAAGACAGGCTTGTATTTCCCTCATTGGTTGTGCAGCATGTGTCGAGATGATGGGGCCGATTGAAGGATTGCTTGTGTTTGCTTAATTTCTGGGAGCGCAAGGGATATATATAGGTGTGTTTACTTTCTTTTTAAGACAATTAACTTTACTTATATATATATATATATATATATATATATATATATATATATATATATATATATATACAAATGGAAGATCAGCATAATCGAAGCTCTGTCAGCAGCTATGCTAACGAATGCAATCGGAATATGCAGCTAAGCACTCAATAAGGTATTTTACCTTAGACAGCTTGGCAAATTGAAGACTGCGACCGGTAAACCAGCCGCAAGGACCAAAGAAACGAGACAACCAACTCAGAATATTTTGACAAACCTGGACCAGCGCGTCGATATTAAGCAATATCTCCGGTAGGTTTCTGTGAAGCCGAAACCAACAAATCCGGATGCAGGGTATGCAAGTTATTGGTTTTGGAAAATCGAACAGATGGTTCACTTTCTCAATAGGATTCAGATCTATGCCGCAGTCCGGTGTGAATTATAGCAATAAACTGCTGGCGGTCACGTAGTTTTCCCAAAGGGAGGTAACCCCCGGTCTTTGGCGGTGGGAATTTCAATTTTGAACAAAGGAATAAATTCCTTTCCACGAACCGAATAACTCTGGAGGTGGGCCGTATATGTATATATATATATATATATTATATAGTTTTCATTTATATGCATTCTTTGCCCCAATACCTGTATAAATATATATATACTCGTTCCTATATATATGGTAATAGTAACGAGTAGGAACCCGACGTGTAATAGTAACGAGTAGGACCCCGACGGCTGAGCTCAAACCGTTTCGACGGCTAATTCAGTCCAGAATTAGGCGTTGAAACGGCTTGAGCTTAGCCGTCGGGGTCCTACTCGTTCCTATTATCCACTCTACTACCCTAAGTATTGAGTACTTTGGTGCGTTATGGTCCACCTCGTTCCGTACCACATCTCCTTCGTTATATATATATATATATATATATATATATATATATATATATATATATATATATATATATATATATATATATATATATACAGGTATATATATATATATATATATATATATATACATATATATATATATATAAATATATACATATATATATAAAAAAAAAATATGGAACGCTTCACGAATTTGCGTGTCATCCTTTATATATATATATGTATATATATATATATATATATATATATATATAACAAAGGAATTGTGGTAAGGAACCAGATGGACCATAACGCACCAGAGTACTCAATACTTTAACCTGGCAACAAATTCTAATTTAGTCCAGAAATAGCCGTCGAAACGGCTTGAGCTCTGCCGTCGTGGTCATACATTTGCATATATATATATATATATATATATGTGTGTGTGTGTGTGTGTGTGTGTGTGTGTGTGTGTGTGTGTGTGTGTGTGTGTGTGTGTGTGTGTGCGTGTGCACATCCCGGGTTTGAGAAAGTACCAGATTGGAGACTGTTGCGAATGAAATCACCAAAATGTCAATACGGGGAGAGGTACGAAAAAGCAGCATACCGCACCGTCCTTCCGGTGGGTTAACAGCGAAAGTGTTCAGGGCGTAGATAGAATGCCTGTTCAAATAACATATTGCACTCTTCATTCCATACACCAAAATTCGGCGATGGGTCTGCTACCCCTCCTGGGAGGCGTGAGATGGATGCACAAAAATGTGCGTATCCCAAGACACAAAATAGGGTTCGGAATGCAACAAACCTTGACAATTGAAACTTGGAACCTCAAGATACTTACAGGTAAGGAGCAGGAGCTAGCGGAGGAGGCTAGATGCTACTGGCTAGATATAGTCGGGGTTGCCTCAAAAAATGTCCGTTATTTTGATAATGTAGATTTGAATGAAGGGTGGAAGTTCCACTATTCAGGTGTGGCGCCAGAAATGACTGCACAGGCGGGAGCGGGGTTATTCACAAACCACCCCACCCCTCACTCTCCGCTGTCAGAATGTGTTATGGACTGGCTTCCGTTAGGCGGAAGGATTTGCCTTTTTAATCTTAGGCTGAAAGATAGGTCTATATGGATGGTGCAAGTTTATGGACTAAAGAAGGTGTTCGAAGACAGGTCCTTCTATAATGAAGTTCCTGCAGCGTTAGGTGTAGTTAAGAGAGAGTCATATATCCTGACGGGAGACCTCAAGGTACTGGTGACCTGATATGGAAAGGAAAGTTTGGAAGGAATGGCGACCCGATCTAAATACGAATGGGGAGGCCTTACTGGACCTCTCTTTTAGCAATGGACTCTTTATTATGAACACTTTCTTCAAACACAGAGATATCCATAAATATGCGTAGTATAAAGGGAATCAAGGACAGGCATCATCAATAATTGATTTTGGTATTGTCTCTGATCTCTGGCAGACCCAGGATAAATTAGGTTGCACTGGTCGATAAGAAAGTCATGACTAGTTACACAAATACTATTGTATCCAACTTCAGAGAAATCCCAGAGAAAACTGAGGACTTTGAGAGAGAGTGGAGATTGTTCAGCTCATCAGTTTCTGCTTGAACTGTTAAATGCTGCAGGTGAAAGATGCTTGGTGTGGCACCAGGTGGCATTAGGGCTCTTTGTTCAATCAAGAGGTCAAAATGCCACCCGAGCAAAGAAATAAGCATACAAAGCTTGGTTGGAAATAAATCCTCCTTCTTGCACTTGCAGGTACTAGCAGGCACGAAGAATCGCAGTAAAGGCTGAAAGTTAGACAAAAGTTAAGACATGGGAAGACTTTGGAGTTTTGCTGGAAGCCGACTTCACATCAGTAAATAAAGTGATCTAGCAGATTATCTGCCGACCTTGTAATAAGATGTCCTTCTCCATACCTGCTATCAGGAACGCATCTGAGTGTTTTCTCTCTGCAGGGTGGTGCATCCTCGCGAGGTGGAGAGAATGAATTGCTGATCTCCTAAACACGATCACAGCAGTATCTTTGGATATACACGAAGTGCATCTGGGAGCAGTGACTAATCTCTCAGAGGCTGAGGTCACAAGACCTGTCAAAGAGCTCAAATGTAGAAAAGTCGCTGGGAAAATGAAATCCGACCCGAAATGTTAAAGGCCTTTAATTCAGAAGGTGTTCTCTTGCTGACCCATGTGTGTCCAGAGGCCAGGATCTTTGGAAAGGCATCTAAAATATGGCAATCAGGAGTGATAAACCCAATTTTAAAAAAGGGCGACAAGAGATATTGTTCTAATTACAAATGAATCTCCTTGTTATTCTTCACCGGTAAAGTCTAAGCTAAGTCTCTGGCAAAGAGATGTAGGGAGATCTCGTGTCAAGACCAGATTATGTACAGTGTCGTGTTTGCCACATACGCAGCACATCCAACCAAATGTTTACACTGCAGCAGTTCTTTGAGAAATCGTAGAGAATTGCCAAGAAGTATTTTCCTGTTTTATAGACCATGAAAATGCATATGTCCGCATTCCTCGGGATCTGCTGCGGAATTTTCTGCAGCAATTTAGGTTCAATGGTCCGCTTCAGGTTGCCTTCATGTCTGTGTACGAATGCCCGATTATTTGTTTTCGGATAAATTGTGCTAAATCAAAACATTTCAATGTTGCAGTCGCAATCCGCCAAGGGTGCGTACTGCGACCTATCATGTTCAATAATTTCACTACATACATACATATATATATATATATATATATATATATATATATATATATATATATATATATATATATATATGTATCCAAACTGAACTTAAAACGATAAGTTCTCGTTTTGGGGATATGTCAATATTTATAAAACAACTTTTGTATTTTATCTGATGAGTGTGTACCAAAATGTTGGTACCTTGAAATATATATAATAAAATAAATATGGTTTCATAAAGATACTTTCCATTTATTAATATCTTTGATATATATATATATATATATATATATATATATATATATATATACATATTCAGGCCGTGTATCGGCCATCTTATTCCACTCTGAGCAACTCTGCAAAATATTATGATGATTGACGTGTTTGTAAATTGTAATACGACATACCTGCTTATTTTACATTTATGATAACGATGGAAAAGCAAGAGATGAGAATATTAAGTGAAACCAAACAATAATTGAATAACGTGTTTTCTTAATTTCATTCCATATTGCTATTGAATGTTATTGCGATTTAATATAAGTTATTAATCAACGTTCATACACATTTCCTGCTGTAAAATACGTAATAATGCTGAGAGTGCATAAATCCACACGAAGTCTTTTCAGGCTAGTGAGCAGCTGGTTAAGCTACATAACGGGGACGTAGCATGGCTAAATGGTTAAGTGGTTCGGTTTGCAACCATACGGTCCCGAATTCAATCCCATTGTGTTTCACCTGAAGCAAGTGACGTTCCTATCGACTTGAGCCTTGAGAATAAATTTAGGTGGATGGAAACCCATGGGGTGTAACTGTAATTCCACATCACGTTGAATTCCCTGGAGAACTACGTAACGAATACACGTTGCTGTATCGAAAACTGGAACAATTGCATGTTAATTTCAAGAGGAGATTGTTCCGTTGATCGAACAACTGGAACCCACATCACCGAAATCGATGGAGATCCGATTTATTCCAAAAAGATATTAACAAGAGTTGGTGTAATTTTGAGTGTCATGCATGTGAAATTTTCCTCGTATGTGACTGAAGAAAACTCGGGATTGTGGGCTGCTTAGAGTTGTAGCATCCTAGGCGTTGTAATCTGCAAGACATTGGTGACAGCTATAGACTGGCAGGAGTTGTACAGCGCCAGAGGTTGTAGACTGTCAGTGGTGTAGAATGGCAGGAGATGTAAACTGCTAACTGTTGTAAATTACAAAAGTTTGGAGACTGCTAGCTGCTAGATCTGTACGCTGCCAGTGGTTGTAGGCTGCTAAAGGTTGTAAATTCCAGATATTGTAGAACTGCTAGATGTTGGAGACAGCTTGATGTGCAGATCGTTAGATATTGTAAACTGCCAGGTGTTATGGATTTCTGGACATCATAGATTACTAGTGGTTGGGGACTGCTGGAATTTGTAGACTGCTAAAGATTGTAAAATGATAGAAGTTATAAGATCCTAGAGAATGTGGATTGCTAGCGGTATAGGTTGCCAGATGTTGTCGACTGTTATAGTTTGTAGATTTCTAGCGGTTGTAGACTGCCAGAAGGTGGAGGAATTTCGAGGTGGCAGACTGATAACTTTGTACACAAACAGATATGTTAGGGATCTACACTCCTAGAGCTTGTAGAACGCTAGATGTCGTGGACAACTAGACATTGAAGGCTGCCAGAGGCTAGAGGCTGCTCGAAGACGTTGGAGACAGCAATGTGTTGTAGACAACTAGACGTTTTAAACTGTTAGATGTGTAGAGTGATAGAGGTTGTAGAAAGCTAAATATATATGACTGCCACAGGTTGTAAAGAGTTAGAAGTTATAGTATACCAGAGACAAAATACTGATGCACGTGGGTCTGTGTATCTATCAAGTTCCGTGTTCCTGTTCCTAAGTTCCGTGCAGAATTCACGTCATTCACTAACAAAGTGAACTAAAAGAAAGTACAAAGAATTTATAAATATTCTAATTTCGTTTTTAATTTTCGGCAAGGCCAGCCGTAAAATCTCTTGGTATGCAATAGAGGCTATCCAACTGATGTATACTTTAGAAAATACTATATATTTTCATCAGTTCAATCGAGTAGCAGATAGCTATGCTGTCAAGTGGAAGGACAATGACCCAGAAACATGGTGATTTTTCCTCGATACTAGCTAGCAAACAGATTGCGATATCCTTCAAAACACAGCATAACTTAATAAGGCCATTTCCTTGAAAACGAATAGAATAGGTTTTTATTATTCTTTAATATAACCTATACTTACAGAGGTATACAGTCCTGATGATGGGTAATGACCCAGAAACATGTTGATTGTTCCTCAAAGCCAGTGTTGAAAAAGCAGGTGACGATTGGTCAGCTTCAAATCGGGCCGTTTGTTTACAAACGAATGGAGCTTTATTATTAAAGGTCGGACGCCATGATTTGCAGCACAGTTACGTCCCTTTGCAGACTACTTCAAATCCCGCCGAGGTTAACTTTGCCTTTCATCCTTACGGGGTCGATAAAATAAAGTACCAGTAATACACTGTGATAATTGCTGGCCTTGTGCCAAAAGTAGAAATAATTATTAATGTTCGATATAGCCCATACGTACATATGTATGTGTATATATGTGTACATGTATAAATGTATTGTATTGAGTTTTTCGTTCCTATTTCCCTACCTGTCTCTCTTTATCCTCGTTGCATTCACCCCCTTTGTTCCACTTCCCCCTTGTAATACACACTTCTCCTCTCTTCCACCATCCCCCCTTGGTTTGTGACCACCCCTCTTCTTAGACGCCCCACCATGGCTAGCCTGAAATCCTTTCTCCACCAACACCACACCCGCCTCAAACAGCCTCTCACCCCTCTCCCCCAGCCCTGCTATCGCCCTTCGGCCCTCCAAATCTCCTCCCTCCGCTTCGCTAACACCCGGCATTCCTACCTCATCTATTTCCTCAGCCGCTGCCTCCACCTCCACCTCATCCCCCACGGCTTCCGACACCAATTCCACACCGCCCCTCTTGCTTGCCCCTCCACCCAACACATTCTCACCCGCTCCTCGCCTCTCCTCATGCGCGCCTCCGTCCGCTCCTCCCTCTCCACCATCCGCAACTTTGACCACAAACTCCCCCCGCTCACACCATCCTATTCATCCATAACCTCAACCATGACCTATTCTCCTTCCCCTCTTCCACCAAGGCCCTCAAGCTCCACTCACTCCTGCAACTACCCCACTGAACTCATCTCAGCTTTTCTCGATTCCATCCTCACCCGCCCTCGTCACCTTCCTCCCCTCCCACAACCCCGACACCAACCACGACCTTCGCCTTTTTGACTAAATCACCTTCCCACCCGGCCCACACCCTTCCTCTTCACCCAAGACATTAAGTCCCTCAACACAATCATCCCCCACGCCAATGGCCTACTCGCCCTCCGGCACTACCTCGACTTTCGCACCACCCCACACCCCGTCGCCATCGACTCCTGCCACCGCTCCCTCATCACCTCTGCCTTCTTCAAACCCACCTCTTCCCACTCCTACCCCGGCTTCACCTCTTCCCACCCTACTCACACCAAACACTACATTCCTCACGCCCAACCCCTCCGGAGCCCACCCCTCTGCAGAGGAGATGCTGAATTCGAGACCCAGGCTCTTTCTCTGGTCAGCCATTTCACCTGGAGACGTTACGCCCCCTTCCCCGTCCATGCCACCCTCACCCGCGACAGCGCAGTCCGCCGCCCCACCGACCCATCCACCTCTTCCAACTACACTTCCCCACCCTCCCCTCCTTCAAACTCGCTCACAACCTCCGCAACTCCCTACGCCCAATCCCCGTTCGCCCCTGTTCCCTTCCCTGCTCCAGACACCACTGCCACATATGCCCCCACGTTACCAACACTAGCACCTTCTAGTCTCTTAACGGCCACTCTCCGCAGCACCACCTCCTCCAACCTAGTTTATGGACTTCGAAGCACGGACTGCAGTGCCACCTATGTCGGACAGACCGGACGTCGCCTGGCGGATCGGTTCAGGGAGCACTTCCGAGACATTCGTATGAGCGGGAGATCCACCATCGCCCACCACTTTGATACAACTGGACACTCCGGCAGCAACCTCACCGTTTGCGGCCTGATTGAATGCCATTGGGCCCCCGAAACCCGACTTAGGGCCGAACAACCCACCATCTTCACTCTACAGACCCACACACCCCCAGGCCTGAACTCCCCAGCCCGTCTTCCTTTCGCCTGCGACCCCCTTACTAATAATACTAACACCCACCCTACCATACACACACGCTCTCACACCCAAACACGCACACACACCAGTATATTACACTCACTCATACTGCACCCGGCACCTTCTCTTTTCCCCCCGTACTACAAACACCCCCACACACCCACATCCTACTAACACCGCCACTAATATACACACAACCCCCTACACATACCGCCACCCTCTCCCTCAACTTTTCACACTTGTGGGTTAGTGCGAAAAGTTTGAAGGAGAGGATGGCGGCGCGTGTAGGGATTTGTGTGTATTTTAGTGGCGGTGTCCACCGCACCTCCGCCACCTACCACTCCTGTCCACCGCACCTCGGCCACCTACCACTCCTGTCCACCGCACCTCCGCCACCTACCACTCCTTTCCACCGCCCCTCCGCCACCTACCACTCCTGTCCACCGCTCCTCCGCCATCTACCACTCCTTTCCACCGCCCCTCCGCCACCTACCACTCCTGTCCACCGCACCTCCGCCACCTACAACTCGCCTGACGGTTCCCTACCTTCTTGAACGCTATCTTTTCTCCCTCTCTGGTACACTTCACCCTGCCTTCTCTACCCCATGCCTTGACCTTCTTGACCACTTCCTGTTGCGCGCGCACCCCACAACTTTCTACTTCCTCTTCACCAATTCCACGGATCCTACACCGCTGGTCACACTCTCAGGACATCTACCAGATAATAACCTGACTTTCGCCATCTGTCCACACACTCACCGGAAAAACATTCAGTAACACACAAACACTTACACCATTTTCGGACACACGCAACCATATATCCCCCGTATCCACACCACACAAAAACACATACATCCGTGCGTATCCTCACATACACCCACACTGCCTCCGAACTCCGCACGCTCCCTCTCTCCCGCCACTTCCAATCACTCTCCATCCACACGCACACACACAGACTTAACACTCCACCCTATGTACACACTGATTTTCCTAATACCCGAGCATGGAACCGTGGTCTTCCCCAATTTCCCATTCACAACTACGCATACAAACACACGTACACCTACACACATACACACACACCACCTTCCGCCCTCCCCGCTCACACCCCCAAGTCCCTTCTCTCCTCCCCCTTTCCCTCCATCCACCTACCACCACCTCTACACGCCTCACACCCTTTCACCACTTGTTTTCATTTTAATTTTTTTTCCTTCATTTAATTTGTTTCCCTTTATATTAATGTCTTTCAAACCACCACCACCCCTTCAAACTCTCTAGGAACTATTTTCCTTCCCACCTTTCTCCGGATGAAGAGCTTATGCCCGAAACGCCCCCCCCCCCCCACACACACACACAATCAAGCGTGAACGTAATACCAAACACTGTTAGTAACTGCACTCTCTTTTATTTTTTTTGATTTTTACTTTTCCATATATATATATGTATATGTGTGTGTGTGTGTATTTGTGTGTGTGTGTGTGTGTGTGTGTGTATGTGTTTGCGTGTGTGTGTTTGCGTGTGTGTACATGTGCATACTTACATGTATGTATCAGTTGTGCTAGGTCGAGAAATAAAATCCTAATTTTGCAGCTCAAACTAGGAGCAGTTAATTTTAACTGCTCCTAGTTTGAGCTGCAAAGCCGCCTCATATATACGACTGTTATTTCTAGCAGTACGGTTATGAGACTAGTTAGATACTGTAAAGCCATGTGCGCCACGCAGTCTTTTAAATTATTTAGAAGTGAAGCATATCAATTTGTCTCTGGATGTTTACTGAGGAGAGCGGGACATGATAGCCTACACTTATTTAACTCGAAACATATTTGGATCTTAAAGTCTAAACTTATCTACGGAACAGGTTTGATTTTGAAATTTAAATGTGTCTAAACATCACGGCCTTTTGCCAATACAGTTCGTCTCCGTTGATTTATTATTTTAAATCGATATGGACAAACTGTAGTATAATAATTAGTATACTTCAATCTGGCTAAATTTTTCTTTTGCAATATATATACAGATGTGTTAGTATCTGTGTTTCATCACATACATATTAATTTATATATATATATATATATATATATATATATATAATGAA
>OZ024750.1:50325651-50350651 GCA_964016885.1 Eledone cirrhosa
TACAGATCTTATCGGCCTTTTCATTCTTTTCTCTATCAAAGAAGAATTCCCCAATGTGGGCGGTGGTTTGTACCGCGATGACGTTCGTTTGACCATGACCGAATGCGGTCCACGCACTTGCAACAGGTTCAGAAAAGAACTCATCGCCTTCTTTAAAGGTTTCAACCTCTCCATACAGGTTGAGGCCAACCTCTCGGTCGTTAATTACCTGGACATTACCCTCAATTTGTCGAATGGCTTACACTACCCGTATAGAAAGCCGAATGATAGGCTTAATTACATAAGTAAGCATTCTAACCATCCTGCCAGCATAACCAAGAACCTGGTAAGAAACGTTTCTTTGAGGCTTTTCCGTCTAACTACAAACGAGCATATTTTTACCGACCATACCACACATGAGCATAGACAAAGGAAAAATAGATCCCGACACATTATATGGTATAACCCACCATATAATATGGAGGTGACCACACCATTATCTAAGATCTCTATTTCCCTTATTATGAAGCATTTCCCCTGAGCACATAAACATAGCAACATTTTTAAAAAGAAATACCATTAGAATATCTTACTCTACGACTCCTAATCTTTCACACAACATCACTGCTTCAAATTTGGCTAAATTATCTAGCCGTAGAAACACGAGCAACCTGTAGCTAGTACTAACTGTAAGTGTAGGAATAGGGTTGACTGCACTCTATCCGGGAAATGCCTCTCCAGTAACATTGTCTACACATCTAAGGTCGAAACATCCATGTCCCGTAGGGTCTACATAGCACATAGATTCAAGCAACGTCTTTACATGCCCACCCATGCTTTTCTTAACCCTTTACGAAGGAATATGACGTCACTTTCAGCTTAAATCTGGAGTCTAAAAGACAACCACACCAATATAGATTACACTGGGAGATGCTAGCTAAAGATAACGGAAATAAAAAAACCATGTGATCTTTGCGCCGCTGAAGCCCTGGGAATACTCTACGCCAATGACCACATTTTAAACAAAAAATCTGATGCAATTTCGGCTTGTAAACACAAATTGCATAAAACTTTCCTGTTTTACAGCCCCACATTATACCCTAACGGATAGTCCAATGCGCGGATAATTTACGTCTTGATGTGGTAGCTAATTATATTTTATGGTTATACCCTAACTTATTTGTATACGTAGGTATATCTTACCCGTATGTTTTGTGAAGGTACGTATAATTTCTCGTACGTATATATGCTTGTATTTGTTATAGGTGTATATATTAAATTATATATATATTATATTATATATATATATATTATATTATATATATATTATATTATATAAATGGTTATGTGTATATGTGTATTTCCTGTTTGTGCGGGTATGCGTGTATGCGTGTTTGCACGTATGTAGGGTATGCAAATGTGTACTCTGTGTTTTGGTTGACGTACATTCGGTGAACATATGTGTATTTACTTGTAGGTATGTCTGTGCGTGCGCTATTTACGTACTTATGTGTGTATATTTATATATATTTATATAATTATTGTATACACGTATACACATATATATTTTTTTATATGTATTTGGTGTATATGTTCGTATACGTGCGGGTGCATTTGTCGTTTGGGTTTATGTATGTGTGCGCGTGTTTATGTGTACGTGCAAACCCTATTGTCTGTAGTTACTATTAATTTCACCTTAGCGTTTCTGATCCATTACGATTTGATCGCATACATGTATATGCCTGTGTTCATTTTTCTTTTTTGTTCAGTTATGCAATATATATATATATATATATATATATATATATATATATATATATATATACATTTACATTTACACAAACTAGACAAAGTGATAGATATGTGGCTCAATGATGAATTAATAAATTAAATAATCAGAGCAATATACTATAAATTATGTCCCTAGAATCATTTGATAAGATATCTACTCAATTTCCTCTCCCAATTAGCATAATGAACCATACAAAACCCAATTAAAATAGGCTATAAGATTAAAAGGCACCTGTGTAGAAATAATAGATAAATAAACGATAGCCATTTATTCGCGATCAACAGCCATAGAATATTTACCCATCCTTTCAATAGCACGTGGACATCGATTAAATATATCGTCAACCATACACAATTAGGTATAAAATTAAAGTTAGACGAAAAAATGCATATACACATACCAGGATTTCGTTTCTACCCTTAGGGTTTCGTTCGCTTTCGGAAATATCCTATCATGGATAAATTCTTGAGCTTCGAACTCATCAGGAAACAAACTCACTTGAACAAAAATTTTTCTTAAATGATCCCCGCCAGAAACGAATTCAAAATGGCTAAGAACTGTGACGTCGCAGTGGTCAAGTCAGAAAGAATGTCAGAAAAGAACGGCTAGTAGGCTAGTTGCTAGAAAAGAAATTGAGTATATATCTTATCAAATGCTTCTAAGGACATACTTTATAGTATATTGCTCTGATTATTTAATTTATTAATTCATCATTGAGCCACATCTTGAATGGTTGCCAAAAACATATCTATAACTTTGTGTAGTTTGTGTATATATAAATCTTTATATTTGATAATCTCCCATAAGGTTGAGATGCAATTTGGGGAATATTAGGGTCGAATCCTTATCCCCACAATCTGTTTCCTGTCCCTAATCTCTTCCTCTCTCACTTATTTTTTAAGTATTATTCTTTATCTTTTATCTGAAATTTATTTTTGTAATTCTAATTCTCTGGGATTTTACCATACCTCTTGCATTTATATACATATCATATTTTTAGTGTCTCTTTTCATATCAGTGTTATCTCTACCGTCATCACTACTTTACACATCGACTTACTCACCACTATAACTTCAACTACCACCACAACTACAACTATTATCAGAAATCTATTTTTTACGTATTGTTTACATCTTTATCATTTTGATTCTAACTTCTTTAGGGTAGGACGCCACTCTTTGGCGCATAAAGTTACGGCCCTTGACAGTCTGAGTTCAATTCGCGTCGAGGTTAACTTTGCCTTTCATCCTTACGGGGTCGATAAAATAAAGTACCAGTAATGCGCTGGTTGATTTCTGGCCTTGTGCCCAAAAGTAGAAACAATTATCTTTTATTATTGATGTTATTGTTTTAATTCTCTGATGTATCTATAAATACCAGTGCCATGTGTCACACCCTCCAGTATTCCGTTGATTTGATCAGAGACACACACTGTATTTAAGGTCGAGTGATGCAACTTCGAGTGATTAGCAGCCTTTAGACTCACCTGATCAATAAACAATTGTTAATACTGTAAATAAAACCCTTTTGTACAACCAACCATGTTATTCTTTCACTATTATATATATATATATATATGTGTGTGTGTGTGTGTGTGTGTGTGTGTGTGTATATTCATATATACATATATAAAGAAGTGTTTGTGGTAAGGAACCAGATATACCATAAAGCACCAGAGTACTCAATACTTAGGGTAGTAGAGTGGGTGAAATAAAAGGTATGATATGACGCCGACGGCAGAGTTCAAGACGTTTCGATGGTTATTGCTGGACTAGTAGGCCAGAAATAGCCGTCGAAACGGCTTGAAGTCTGCCGTCGGGTTCATACATTTTCATATATATATATATATATATATATATATATATATATATATATATAAATATATATATATATATATATATATAAATATATATATATATATATATATATATATATATATATATATATATATATATAAATATATATATATATATATATATATATATATAAATATATATATATATATATATAAATATATATATATATATATATATATATATATATATATATATATATATATAAATATATATATATATATATATATATATATATATATATATATATATATATATATAAATATATATATATATATATATAAATATATATATATATATATAAATATATATATATATATATATATATATATATAAATATATATATATATATATATATATATATATATATATATATATATATATATATATATATATATATATATATATATATATATATATATATATATATATATATGAAAATGTATATATATATATATATATATATATAAATATAGTTATAATTTGGGAGGGCCATATGCTGCCAATAAAACCACACACACCACTTGGCTTTCACCTAAATTTATTACAAATTTCTAGTCGGTTGATTTTGTAACCGAGTGGTTGTTTATTTGTTGATTGTCAAAGCTCTTTCGTCATATATTCACTGAAGTCCTCAGTGACTAATTTGTTATTGACAGTAATAATTAGTATAATTAGTATCTAAGAACAAGATAAAGACATGCAAAGATATTTAAGAAAAAATCTAACAAAACAAACCAGACACAGATAGAACAAGCAACAAACTAGCGTGGATGCAAGTATCAATAAAACACACACACACACACACACACACACACACACACACACACACACACACACACACACACACACACACACACACACACACACACACACACACACACACCGATATAACGGATGCGCAACCCAAGAACACAGCACACAGCACACAAAAACAGAAGGCTCTAAGACCGGAAAAAAAGGAGAGACCAACATTATCATATTAGTAACTGAGGACGTCACAGAATCTGTCATGAAAGAGATTTGACTATAAACAAATAAACAACCCCCGCTTATGAAACGAATCAACTGGAAATGTGTAATAAATTGAGGTGAAAACCAACGGGTGCTTGTGTTTACATTGGTAGCATCACTTCCCCAAGATATAGTAGTATATGTTTCAACACACGTTCTCAGATAAGAAATATTGCAAAAGAAATACAAATATATATATATAAATATATAGTAATAATAATAAATTTGAAGACTAAAATCCAAAGAGGGCACGATAAGGATAAATATATATCAAATATATAAGAAACGTAGAGCAAATATTTATTAAAATAACAGATTAAAATTTAAGCAAATAATCACTGCTTTCACCCTTAACGGGATCTTCTGAAACTAAAAAAATCAATCTGTGAAAAATATTTCGAAAATCGTTGCAAACAAAGGAAGACAGGAAGACGATACCTTGGTTCGTGGAAACGTTCCCTGGCTAAGAACGAAAATATTATATTTGGAGCGGTGAAAACAATTACACGCAAAGACAAAACCACGTTCATGGTATAAATGAAGTCGTGGACTAATATTCTATTAGGTGGTTCGTGGAGACGTTCCCTGGCAATGAACGGAAAAACGCAAAGAATCATTCGGTTTCCAAAATAGAATGTTAGTCTACGACTTCAGTTATAACATTAACGTGGTTTTATCTTTGCGTATAATTATTATCATCGCTCCATATAATGACGTTTTATCTTCGTAAGTTCCGTTCATTGCCAGAGAACGTCTCCACGAACCACCTAATAGAATATTAGTCTACGACTTCCTTTATACCATGAACGTGGTTTTGTCTTTGCGTGTAATTGTTTTCACCGCTCCAAATAATAACGTTTTGTTTTCGTTTTTTGCAAAGGAACGTTTCCACGAACCAAAGTATCGTCTTCCTGTCTTCGTTCGTTTGCAACGTGTTTCGAAATATTTACTTCTGCGTTCACAGATTGATTTTTTTTAGTTTCAGAAGATCCCGTTAAGGGTGAAAGCATCGATTCTTTTCTTAA
Source organism: Eledone cirrhosa (assembly GCA_964016885.1). Classification (NCBI taxonomy): domain Eukaryota; kingdom Metazoa; phylum Mollusca; class Cephalopoda; order Octopoda; family Eledonidae; genus Eledone; species Eledone cirrhosa. The sequence continues at coordinate 50,331,315 of OZ024750.1, forward strand.
ATGTAATATGTTATTTTAATAAATATATAAATAAATAAATATATATATATATATATATATATATATATATATATATATATATATATATATATATATATATATATATATATAACGAAGGAGGTGTGGTAAGGAACCAGGTGGACTATAACGCAACAGAGTACTCAATTACTCAATATTTAGGGTAGTAGAGTTGCTAACAGGAAAATGTTTGACCCCGACTGCAGAGCTCAAGCCGTTTCGACGGCTATTTCTGGACTTCCTATATATATATATATATATATATATATATATATATATATATATATATATATATATATATATATTAGAAAGTGAGGTTTTTTTTACAAAGTGAAAAATAACCGAGGTGTCCTACACGAGTGAAAGTATAAAGAAAAAGAGATGAAATAGAAAATGCAACTGGAGTCTTATTTTTTTTTTAAATATATATATTTATTTGGTTCCATTAATGTGAGAATAACCACAGACTCTCCATCTCAACTCGCCTTTTGAAAAGCAGAAGAACTGCGAAACCGGTAATGGAACCAAATAAATATATATATTTTTAAAAAAATAAGACTCCAGTTGCATTTTCGATTTCATCTGTTTTTCTTTTATATATATATATATATATATATATATATATATATATATATATATATATATATATATATATATATATATATATATATATAGATATAGATATATATGCATGTATGTATGTATGTATATCCATACATACATATTTATGTATGTGCTTGTGTTGGCGTGTGTTTGACAGAGATAATTTCTGTGTGTAGCATATTGAAAGATTAGCGTTAGTGAGTGAATGACAAAGAAAATCCTCAATATATATTTATAGAGTGAATGTTTTCTTTAAGCTTAAATATTTTCTAGCGATTCAATCAACTCACTTACACTGTCAAGACCTTCCTTGACTCGAGCGTATAATACATATCTTTTATTGAGATATCGCACAATGTGATTGAACTCAGTGCATCATGAGTCCGAAGCGAACTTATTAACCCCTCAGACATGTATATATCCCGACGTGTATATACCGGTAATGTTATCTTGTACATATATACAAATATTTGCTCTGAAAGAGAAAACGCTATCCGAAGCTCTAGAATGATTATTGTAAGAAATGACGTTCTTCCCTGGAAGAAATCTATCGGCAAAATGGAAGTATCAAGAGTGATAATGTCAGAGAAAAAAAATTAATGAACGCGTAATCGTAGCGATTTCAATGATACCATAATAAAATGTATTAAACTAAAGAATTGCCAGCAGAGTAAACAATGTAGAGACGTGTCAGAGTGACCCATGATATGTTTCTTTGTTATTCTAAAAGTCTAGCGAGAAAGACATTATCAGTCGGAAAATCTAATGAAAATATAGTGCAAGCTGGTCATGTTAGAGAAGCTGTCATGTCGAGAAATATGCTGATGAAATTTACATAAGAATGGAAGACAACTGTGGTTGTTATTGTGTTTGAGACGGTGTAACAAACGTCAGACATGTTATTGTTGTTGTGGTGGTGTTGCTGCTGGTTGTGGCGACAGTGGTGGTGGATGGGGCTTGGGTGGTTGTCGTGTCTGCTTTAGTCGTTGTAGCTGGAGTGGTGGCCGGGCAGTGTTGTGGTTGGTATGATGGTTGTTGGTGGTGATGGCAAAGGCGTGTGGCTTATTTTTAATTGTACGCCATTCACTTCGCAAAGTCGTGAGTTTAGTTCCGGACAGGGCCCTGTGTCTGTGAGCAAAACACTATTTTTCTATCACATTGCTCCAGCTCACTAATGAGGCAAAACATTAGCTGAACCTGTACATTCAATGTGCCAGCTTTGTGACACTGTATACCACACTGAACCTCCCCAAGAAGAGTGTCTAGTGTGCACGTGTTTGTGTAATACTCAGGCACTTGTGCGGTCCTTTCTCGAGCAAGCTGCTCAGTAGTTCATAAAATCTGAACACTTGCCCACGGAACCGATGTAATTCCAACTCACCAATAGTGGCTGTAATTGATATAATGTCGTTCTTGTTTAAATTCATTACAGTCATTGATCATTCAAATATACGCTCAAAGACGTTCCTGCTGTGATCATCCAGTCCTATTTTTCGACTAGATTTTCAATGTATTCTGTTTAATTTAAGACTTCGGTAGAGTAAAATTTGAGGATGAATGGCTAGCACTCCGGTTAATAGTTACTTCAGTGGAACATTTGGTGAGATATAATTTGCAGTTTAATACAAAAGTATTGATAGAAGATGAATGAAATATTTCTGAAAATCGATAAACTGATTGAGCAAGCAAGTGTTGAGGTTTTAATCACGACAATAAGAAACAGGGCCAGTGGCATGAATCGCATGAAATATATGGAATACGTCAGAAGATGGAATGAAACACTGGGGACGGATGAGGACTACATAGCAGAGAGAATTCAGGAAATAATTTCTCTCCCATTAAAGTTGAAGTAGATGGGGAAAATGTCAGCGTTTTTCATGGAGGAGAAATGCTATTTTATATATGAAATTGTGCGAGAATTGAATGAAACTAGAGGGAAAGGAATGTAGTGGCGGTGTCTGAGAAGCTCTGAATAGAAACTACAAAGAAGAAGATAATAAAAGTTTCAAGCATTTAAAGATAAAAGTTTATTCCCAGTGTGAAGTATGTAGGTGCATAGATATAGCAAAATTACGTTAAATACAACAGTATGAATGTTCTCACCAATTAGAGAAAAAAAGTGGAAGTTGCTACATAACGATAAAGACGTGTCATGGGCACACTGTCACCTAAAGATAGAAACTAAATTTCCTTCATATCACAACTTTCCACTTTTTAAAAGGAAAAGAACACATGCAAGATATTAACTGACAGGTATGACATAGTCAGACACATGCTAGAAACAGCAACCAAATCTCTTTAGTATTATGTTCCACCGTCTTATTAATTGGAAGACATATTCGACAATCACAGACACATGAGGAAAACATATTGGAACGTATGCAGGTGTTTAGATAGAACAGAATTAATAGAGATAACAGGAGATTTTTAATTAAACGTTTTAGTTTTCTAAATTTAAAGATCACACAGTAGATATTACTGATTAAGGAATCCATGCCAAATCCGAATTATCTGCTAGAGAACTACAAACATACATCTCTCATAATACAAACTACAGTGATATTATTAGAAGATGGATATTTCTGCAATGTAAATCTAGATATATTATTCGTGAATTGGCAGTATCAGTAGAGTGTCGGACTCCATGCTTTGACGCATAGAGTTACGGCCCTTGCCATTCTGAGTTCAAATCCTGTCAAGGTTAACTTTGCCTTTCATCCTTACGGGGTCGATAAAATAAAGTACCAGTAATGCACTGGGTAATTGCTTGCCTTGTGACAAAAGTATAAACAATTATTTATGAAAATATCAGACGTGGTGGTCTGGATGATCCACATTTTATTATACATCTGCTTGATGACAACACGCCGTTGGCTGTACGAAAGCACAATAAAGAAGACTTCTTGCCCAGAAGTCAATGGACGAGTATTTGCGTTGTTAGTAACTTTGTTAGAAATATCAAGCAGATTTCCCTTATATTACACCGTACCCACTTCAAAACAAGAGGAACACATAGGATAATGTAGTCCACGTACACTAAGGCTGCAAATCAATTGGACATCCACTTCATGTGAGTTTCTCAGAATAAACATGTACACGCTACCAGCACTCACACACACAATATATATATATATATATATATATATATATATATATATATATATATATATATATATATATATATATATATATATATCTTGGAGAACAATTACTTCGTTTTCAATAACAAACCCTACAGGCAGAAATCTGGGACCGCTATGGGAACGAAAACAGCCCCCACTTATGCCAACCTAGTCATGGCATACCTGGAAATCACCCTCTACACTAAAGTCCTAAACAAATTTGGAAACACCCTCCACTTACACATTGAAAGGAACTGGATGCGATATCTAGATGACTGCTTCATTCTTTGGCACGAAAACATCGAGAAACTTAAAGAATTTCACACCCTTATAAATGGGCTCAACACAAATATTAACTTCACGATGGAATGCAGCCATCAACAACTCCTCTTCCTCGACATCCTCATTAAGATCCATAACGAACAAATAGAAACAGACATATACTACAACCCACAGACTCCAAGCAATATCTTCCTTTCAACTCTTGCCACCCTAGACACGTTAAAATTAATATTCCCTACAACTTAGCCAAGAGAATCTGTACTATAGTCTCCAATAAAAACACCTGCTACTTACGGCTACAAGAACTAAAGGACACACTCATAGGCAGGGACTACCGTGCATCACTAATTGACAATAGAATCCAACGTGCCCTAAAACTCAGTACCCAGGACCTTAGACACCCTAAAGTAAATCAACCGAAACTAAAAGCTCTTCCATACATCTCCACACAACCCCCTCAACAATGACGCCGTTGACACCATCCTCCAGAACATCCCTGTGTTGAAAAAGGACCATAGAATGAACCAAATCCTACGAACACACGATATCATAAAGAGCAAAAGACAATCTAAGTCAATGAAAAACATCCTAACACATGCCAAAGTACTGCCAACCACAACAACCAAACCCACAGTAAAAAAATGCGATAGACCCAACTGTGGCATTTGCATCAACCTAATAGAGGGTTCGGAATTCTATTTCAAAGAAGGACAACGTTTTATAGTAAAACACAATTTCACATGTGCATCGGAAAATCTAATATATGTATTAACTTGCTCAGGTTGTCGAGAACAATACATAGGCCAGACCAAAAACAGCCTCCGCCAACGCATGACTGTCCATAGATCCCACATTAAAATACGTGAATACAGGAAAATACCACTGAGTGAACACATTGATACCTGTGCCGCCCAAAATCATCCCAGCTTCAGAATCTTTCCCCTCTACAAATTTAAAGATAATGCCACCCACATCCAGCGCAAAGAAAGGAATCTTACTTTATTAACAAATACGGACCCCGTCTAAACACTTCTCCTTAAGACGAACCCACAACATACAAGCGTCAACATACATACCTACATCAGCACACATCTCTATCCACATATAAACACAATGACATACGTAAACACACATGTTCTATAGTGCAACACAAATATATATATATATATATATATATATATATATATATATATATATATATATATATATATATATATATATATATATATATGTGTGTGTATATATATATATATATAGTGAATATATATATATATATAGTGAATATCATTTCACACCTTTTATTATTAAGGTTTTTGATGTTCTATTGAGAGAATCGATTTTACTGAAAATATCGAATAATGTACACCATTTTACCAAGGAAAAAAATACTGGTCCACCCACACACACACACACACATTCTCTCTCACACACACACACACATATATATGTACACACACACATACACACGCGTACATTAACATGCAAAGAGACATATACACACACACACACTTCTCCGTATAAGACAAGAGCTGAAAAATATCTTTTAACATGTTAAAATATACCCCACTCACTTACAGACACATTCCTACTGACCATCCCTCTACCTCGAATTACTCTGCTACACACACACACACACACACACACACACACACACACACACACTCACACACACACACACACACACACACACACACACACACACACACATACACACACTTGTCTTAATAGGATAGGCATTTGAACTGTCAACAGGCTGCGGTTCGCACACACATCCCTGCTAACCATTATCACAACAACGAACACTTTACTACTACCACACACACACACACACACACACACATTTGTTGTGAAAGAGTAATTTCTCAGTCAGCCTAAACAAACCTACATTTGGCGCAAAATGAATTTTTTACATTCACATGACCTCTACCGACCAATCAAAATTGTTTTGACCACAAGAATTTTTGCAACACGAATTGGTGCAAAACCTATTTTAATACCGTTGGAGCCACTTTTTTAACATAAAAACAGGTAGAATTCCCAAAACTAATCAGATCAGAGCAAACAAGACGGACACTCTATCTAATTATTTTTGAAAAGCATTTGAAATGCGCAACCGGTAAAACTTGAAACCAAAACTGAATACTAACCAATACAATTACTAATTCTCACTTATTCCTAATTAAACTATTTTTCATTGTAAACAATATGTCAGCATTTTCTATTTCGTTTCCCAATATATATTATATATATATATATTATATATACATATATATAAATATATATATATATATTATATACTGAAGATATATAAATGCCCACCTAAATATATTCTTACATGAATATATGTTAGGCTTCTACATAACCTGGAAACATTCCCCCAATTTGTAGAAAACTTATAATGAAACAATTGTTTGGAATGAGATATATTTTAACTTTAATTATATCTCATAAAATAATACAACTGGCTTTCCACAAAATACATATAGTTAGCATCCCAAACACTTAAATTGGGTTTATACTAACATATAACCTAATGTTTGTTGAGTGAGATGGTTACCATTCAGAGTTTAGCTTTAAGCTATCTCTGTTATTGTATTAAATATATATATATATTATGAAAATAAAACAAAGAAGCCTTCAATACATCAAAAGTCTTTATTAGCCAACACTGTTTCGACCTATTAAGGACTCATCAGGGCAATCAAAACCACAAGAAGTACTATCGGCCAATACAAGCCGAAAACTCCGAAGAATATGGAGTGTACATACACTAAAGTATTGGAAGATTATGGGTAAAAATATATAATAAAAATCACTAAGGATGTGTATAACATTTTGAACCATATTACAAATATTGTCCAAAGCAAAAAAACCTAGAGCTAAACAAAAGTGGTTATATAGAGCGGGAACTATATATAATACAATATAATATAATATAATATACTTGTAACAATATTAAAATTAAAATTAAAATTAAAAATTAAAATTAAAAGACACAATATACATACATATATATGTACGCACACGTACGCACATATACATATACGTCAATACACATATCCATCATTAACAGCACAAATTAAACCTTATTAAGAGTTAAAATATAAATAAGCATAGTAGGAATAAAAATAATAATAATACGTATATCTAATATACAAGAAGTAATGAAATGATTAAAAGTAACACATATAATATATAATAAACTATATAATTATATAATATATAATATAATATAATAGATAATCTTCGGTTAATTTACACAAACAATATAGATGTCACAATAATACTATAATAATAATATAATAATATATATAATATATAATGGCATGTAAGTTAACAAATCAATTCATATAGAGTTACAGAGTAGGTGAGAAAAAAAATATAAATTGTACAATACCCAAATTATGATGGTACAAAAATATAAACATCTTACATGATATATAAAATTTAACATATCATAATGTTACATAAAATCAATGGTATGTAATAAGGATCAATAGTACAATAACAACTTCAATATAAAATAATGAACATAATATAATATATAATTACTTATAATTACAAGGTTGGTAAACAGACATATATGTGGATGAGTGAATAAGGGCCAGACAAAAAATACAATGCACAGTATTATTAATAAATAAATAAATAAAATCAACCGGAAATTTTTTTCTCCCCTACACTGTAACTCTATATGAATTGATTTGTTAACTTACATGCCATTATATATTATATATATTATTATATTATTATTATAGTATTATTGTGACATCTATATTGTTTGTGTAAATTAACCGGAGATTATCTATTATATTATATTATATATTATATAATTATATAGTTTATTATATATTATATGTGTTACTTTTAATCATTTCATTACTTCATGTATATTAGATATACGTATTATTATTATTTTTATTCCTACTATGCTTATTTATATTTTAACTCTTAATAAGGTTTAATTTGTGCTGTTAATGATGGATATGTGTATTGACGTATATGTATATGTGCGTACGTGTGCGTACATATATATGTATGTATATTGTGCCTTTTAATTTTAATTTTTAATTTTAATATTGTTACAAGTATATTATATTATATTATATTGTATTATATATAGTTTCCGCTCTATATAACCACCTTTGTTTAGCTCTAGGTTTTTTTGCTTTGGACTATATTTGTAATATGGTTCAAAATGTTATACACCTCCTTAGTGATTTTTATTATATATTTTTACCCATAATCTTCCAATACTTTAGTGTATGTACACTCCATATTCTTCGGAGTTTTCGGCTTGTATTGGCCGATAGTACTTCTTGTGGTTTTGATTGCCCTGATGAGTCCTTAATAGGACGAAACATTGTTGTCTAATAAAGACTTTTGATGTATTGAAGGCTTCTTTGTTTTATTTTCATAATTCTTCGGCTCTGTTTAATTACATTGAGCTATACCTTTTACTGTCATTTCTATAATACGAAGAGGGTGTTTAACTCCAACACGCTCCAGCATTTTAGTCCTTATATATATATATATATATATATATATATATATATATATATATAGAGAGAGAGAGAGAGATTTATATATAATATATATATATATATAATATATATATGTATAAATTTATATATATAATATATATAATATATATATATAAATTTATATATATAATATATATATATATATATATGTATGTATGTATGTAAAAGGTGAACAGAAATAACAACACAATCGGAACAGGAAGGGATATATTAGGTTAACGCTTGATATAGCAGGAAGAGGGTCTTAACCTTTTAGACGCTAGTTCTTCATCAGAAGAAAGAATGACAAATAAGATAGATTGAGAGGACGGTTGGGTTGGTATTGGAAAAAATGTATTTACATAAAAATAACAGGTCCATTCATATATATATATATATATAATAATCCGGAACACACACAGATATTCATATCTTCGTATCACGGCAATATGATAGTAATGAATTTTACTATGGGCACATGGCCAGCAATTTTGGGGGTAGTGGAAAGTCGATTAAATCGACCCCAGTGCTTAGGGTTACTTTATTTCATCGATCCTCTAAGGATGAAAGGCAAAGTTCATCCTTGTGGCGTCGATAAAATAAAGCACCAGTAATACACTGGGATAAATGCCTGCCTTGTGCCGAATGTAACCATAATGATAATAATAATAATAATTGTTTCTACTTTTGGCACAAGGCCAGTAATTACACAATGCATTACTGGTACTTTATTCTATCGACGCCGGAAGAATGAAAGGCAAAGTTAACCTCGACGGGATTTGAACTCAGATCATACAGGGAGGTATAATAATAATAATAATAAGTCTTGGTAGTCTGTTACTCAGCGGCCTGACTTCTCTCAAAAATAAAACTCCATTAACTCGCAAAGAAAACATATATACTGTTAGTATTTCTGTCATAACACCCTTTTATCTGTTACGGAAACTAAACATGAATAGTATGTTGAACACCAAATAATAATGAAGTATTATCAAGTCCATTGTTCATTCTCTGCTCTAAATTTAATGAACCAAAATGTAGTTCTGTATTGTAATTACAGCAGTACACAGGAAAATCAAATATGATTGATTTTAACGTAAAGCAATTGTTAATTGCAGGTTATCAGGGTGTATCCCCTGTAATCAAATGCATCTTAGTCCGATAATATAATTTAATCTAATGATATTTCTTTCGTTGTCTGTTAGTGTGACGTCTTTGATAAATCAGCTATGATGTTTGTGGAAACTAAAACACATCCTTCTCGCGAAAACCTGGGCAAAATTGATTGATGGAAATCTAGAAGTCTAAGCACTGTGATTTCATTAGAATGTATGCAATCCGCCGCAGGTACTGTATCAAATCAGTGCTGATCCAGAGAAAGTATTATGACTCGGCGGAAACGTGACATACATAGGAGAGAGAAAACTATAAACAAAATAAAAGCGGAAAGTAAACAAAAAATTACAGAATAAGGAAAGAAAATGGATAAAATAGGAAAATACTAATGTTATAATATAGTATAAATAAGGAATGTTCTACATTTGGCAATACAAACGACTGCCAGCATCGATAGAACAAAAACGTCTGTGAATCTGAAGAAATTAGAAAGTGTCGATGCTTGAACATGCTGTGATAGAAAGAAAAATATTATAAGGTAGGAGAAATTGATATTGGATATCGAGGAAAAAATGTTAGAAAATAATGAGGTATTGACATATATATATAATTGGAGAAAATAGAAAACAAGAGGTAAAGAAATGGATATTCAAAACAAAATAAATATCACGTAAATAATTAGAGGCAGAGAGAACTTTGAAAATACTGATGAAATACTATTAATGGACAAAAAATATACTGTTCCACTAACATTATACATTGTATCTTATAGAATAAATATATGGCGGTTACTATTGTTTTTAGAGATACCACAATTAGAACTTCGATTCAGATGGACTTGGTATGAGGCAATGTGATGGCAATGAGGCATTTAACAGTTTTATTAACATAGTTTCAAAAAGAAAAAAAAACATTACCCGTGATTTTCAAATATCATTGAAAATAACACCGTGTAACATTTTTTTTCTCTGCTCCTGGCTTGTAATCACTTTTTTTGTGTTACTTAGGTCCCAAATAAATAAATAAAAAGTGTTATTAAACAGTTAAAAGTTTGGGTTTCTAAAAATTCTAAGCTATTCACTAGAATTATTTGCATTCTGGATTTTACGTTGTATGTAAGTTTAATTTGCTTATGTAAATTTTTTTTTTATATATGTTTCAGGTTAAATTAAAATTATAAAATAAAGAGTAATACCTAAAGAAAATTATAAAAGTGCAATAAAGTATAAAATTGTTAAAAAGTGGATTAAAGAGATTTATTGATACTGGATTTTTGCACTCGGAATAAAGAGTAAGTTGTGCTTTAAGCATTTGTCTCCAGGATGAAGCAGTGGAACATGGTCAAGGAGGAAGTGCAGGTGACAAGTCAGAGAAGTCGACAGGAACCTTTCTCAGGCTTTTACACTCTTAGGGATGGCTTCTGCTTCTGCCAAGACTTTGCCTGGACTGTTTGACGTTATTGGGGTGTCGTTTGTGCCCAAGGAGTGGCGGCTATTTATAGACAGCTCCACCACAAGTTAGAAGGCTGTCCTCCTCCACAATGGAAACAAGATCCTGACACTGCTCCTAGCTCATTCAGTCTGCCTGAAGGAAGATTAATACAGTGTGAAAGTCCTCTTGGAAGCTCTGCAATACAACCAGTACAATTGGGAAATCATTGGAGACTTCAAGATGGTGGCTTTTCTGCTTGGACTCTAATGAGGCTTTATCAAATGCCAACGCTTCCTCTGCTTTTGGGACAACAGAGCCACCTCTGACCACTACAAAAGAAAGAACTGGGAGCAGCGAACAGAATTTGTAGTTGGGACCCGGAACATCATGTGGGTGCCACTGGTTGATCCCAGGATTGTTCTCATGCCCCCACTGCACATTAAGTTGGGGTTGATGAAGCAATTTGTGAAGGCTCTCAACCAAGAATCAGCCGCTTTTAAGTACCTTCTTGAGTTCTTCCCCAAGTAATTTGAGGCCAAAATAAAAGGTGGAACTTTTGTTGGACCTCAGATAAAGAAGGTGTTTGAGTCTACCGAGTTCTCCAATAAGCTCAATAGGATTGAGAGAACAGCATGGAACTGTTTCAAGGCAGTTGTTAAGGGCTTCCTGGGCAACTACAGAGCTGAAAACTACCAGCAACTGCTGCAGGATCTGATAAATGCTTTGGCGCCAAGGGATGCAGGATGTCGCTTAAACTTCATATGCTGGACGCCCACCTGAAAAGATTCAAGGACAATATGGGCGCCTACTCAGAAGAACAAGGCGAACGATTCCACCAAGATATGAAAGAGATAGAGCAGAGGTACCAGGGCCACTACAATGAAAATATGATGGGGGACTATATCTGGGGCTAGTGCGAGAATGCGACCTCGACTACAACCGCAAATCCAGGAAATCCAGTCATTTAGGACGTGTATAAGTTGCTTTATAGGTGTTATTTGTTTTTACTTGTTTGCTTTTGATAAGCTTGTGTAATAAAATAAATATATACTCTGTTGATTTAATTATATGAACTGATAAATTTAAAAAAACTGTTTTTTTCTTGAAAAATATGAAAATTTCGAAATATCAAACTCCTGACCGCAAACCCAAACTTCTGATTAAATAATAGTGTTTATTTATAATAATGGGATATAACAAACCATGAAATGATACTTAGAACCGGGGAACAAAAAATATGTTACGCGGTGATAATCAAGAACTGGAAGGGCTTAATAAAATTACGAATTGGTTACCTGGTGTTTGGAACATAATATAACAAAGGTCCAGACATAAAGCTATTCCCGAAAAGTATTAGTTTAATATAAACACCTTAAAAGCAACAGATCTGTATCATAGAACCAGAGGCGGTTAAAAGTGATTTCGTATCAAAAGTTTGAAGGCTTCTCTGCCTCTTCATTAACGTTAGGGAAAAGCATTAGAAAGTGTTTCAATGTGGACATGACTGAGTACTCAAGTAGTTCGCTTCACAATACGTACGAGGGGATTCGATCTCTCTTCACTAGCACTATAAGTAAGTATTTTCTCTCATAGATACGTCTGAACCAAAGCTATATGTGTCAAAATTGGTCGACTGTAGCTGAGTATACCTCCGTCGAAAAGATGGATTTTGTTCTTAGGTAAATAACTTAGTCTGTCACCTTGTTTAACGAATCTTTTTTGTCCTTCGATAATTTTAGTGGAGTCCAATCTGCTGCAAACATTCATACCTTGTTTTCACAATTGTGCCTGGAGGTAGGTCTCAAAGACCGTGATAAAATGTTGAAATGAGGTGTGGGAGGGGGGGGGGGGGGTTATTAGAGAATCTCTGTATTTCAATCAATGACTAAAATAAATTCTCTCAATGTAATTGTTTTAGCTTCGAAGTCAATAGTATATAACTCCGAAATAAATAATTTATTACACGTACGCACAAGCACCCATACCTACCCATATAAGTATATATATAATTGTTTCTAATTTTGACACAAAGCCAGCAATTATCTCAGTGTATTACTGGTACTGTATTTTATCGACCCCGTAAGGGTGAAAGGCAAAGTTAACCTTGGCGGGATTTGAACTCAGACTATAAAGGGGCGTAACTCTTTGCTACAAAGCATAGCGTCTGAGTATATATGTAATGTGGGCTTATTAATCATTCATTGAGCCGTGGCATCAAATAAATAATTGTATAGGATATTTTCAGGAGAGTGACATGAGATATTGAACTGAACAAAACAAAATGTTATTAAGATATCTAGACGTCTAGTAGATCGAACAATATACTGTTCATCTCCCCAATCGACAGAGTGTCTATCATACAAATAAATATAATATAGGTATATCTAGAAATGCATGATACTGAGATGCTAAAACTAGTTGATCATCATTCTAATTTTGTTAGCTATATAGTTGGAAAGATCTTTAAATAATACGTATGTATGTTTGTGTGTGTCTCTACCTCTCTCTCTCTCTCCCTCTCTTTTATATATATATATAGCAATCTACATATCTATTTATCTATCTATAGATATGTGCCTATAATTCTAAATAATGTTGAAAGTGCACCGTCATAAGATACAGCGTGCCTTGGTCATTTTAAAACTGGTGGCACGCATTCTTCTCTAGGTCTGAACATAATCTATTTATTTAGAGATACGAGAGGCAGAGTGATGGAAAGAAAGTAGGAAAGAGAAAGAGAGGGGGAATAGAAACCATTACTATTCTATGATACTTGATTTATCGACCACGAAATGTTGAAAGGTAAATTTACCTTGGCAGAATTTGAACTCATGTCGCAGTTATGTTGCAGCATTCTTAACAATAATTTGTCACCTTGTAATAATATATTTTGTATATTTTAGTAAACACCCGTCGCTAGTCTGCGGGTAAAAATATTTCTTAATCATGTACGTAGCTTCATAAATTGTTTAAATAATGTTCAGATTGACTTTCTCGTTGAATAATAACATTTATTTGAAATACTAACAATGCAGCCGTTATTACTAAAACTAAAACTGTACCTCGAATGATAGGGCCAGTAAATAGTAGACAGTTGTATAATCAAATATTTATTTTCTTTGATCTGTGTTACGTTATCTGTAGGTTGAAGTCTTTTTTTAGTCAATCTTTTACACACACACACACATCTTGTAACGTTTTCATTACAATAGAACAGGAGGAACATAACAACATCACCGATGATGTTACAGGGGTGTGACGAACGAACTCTGAAAAACTATATTTATATCTATATTTTTAACAGTTGGACAATCAATGATAAACATTGATTACCAGCTGAATTAATTATGGCAATATCATAACAACATAACCCTCCCAAAATATAACAATAGTTGCTTCAACACACGATTTCATATCAAATCCTTGCAAAGAAATTCATCGCCGAAAGATTGGTAGATATTGAAATGTGACAATTTGTTAATATAACCTGACCGTATATTGATTTACGCTTTACACCATTTAACCGTTTTATCGTCTCCCTTTCTCTCTCACACACACTCTATTAAATATACTAGCAGAAAAACCATCCCTCTGGTGATTTTCTGCTAGCATGTGCAGTCTGTATATTGATATTATACGCAAGTATATATACATGTAGATATGATACATCAAATAAAATCGTAATTTACAATATACACAGAAATTGAACGAAGACTGTGTTACAATGTCTTATGTAATCAGAAACGTAATTCATGTTACATTAAAAAAAGACGATATTATATATAAACTGCATTAGGAGAAAATTATTGACAGAAAAGTAGAATGTTTATTTAAGCGATCGCCAAACAAAAGTGTTTCAGAAATTTTAAAGAAGTGGATTTTTAAATAAACAAAATATATTTAATCAACAGCCACGAAGTTTAGTAGATAAATTATGTAATATTAATTCATTATTTATTCAAAGTAATCCAACTTATTTTACTTAAGGCATAAACAAATTATAAACCATACGCAATCCCGCGCTCCTTACTTTAATATAGTTTATATATATATATATATATATATATATACAGAAAGAAATAGAGAGAGAGACAAACATACGGATAGAGAGAGGGAAAGAAAGAGAAAGAGAAGGAATGAGCAATCATCATTTCTGTAATTCGGGGAAAGTGTATTTAAATTTGTACACTGTAGCTTTCACCAATCTTTGCCTCTATGGCAGTAGGATCTTGTTTGAGGGAGATTTGTTTCCTATTTCTATTAGCTATACCAACAGTTATAGTGGCTCACATGACATACATGACATACATACACACACGTGTATGTGTAAGACAGTTGTTTGTGATTTGAAATGGATTTTGCTAATATTTCTAGTAGATCGAGTTATTACATAAACCATTCCTTTCTTGCTTCATACATATATACATACCAGAGAAAGTAAGGTGGGATTTGAAGGAAATTTGGCTGCTATTTCTGCCCAACAAAGTCCTCACTTATACTACTTTATATAGCAGAGGTACCCGGGAATGCCTGCATATTCCTCCAAAGTAACATTATGCAGTAAATTTACGGCTTCAGAATTCCTTGCAAACTACATAACTAAGGAATTAGGATGTGTGTGTATGGTCATTGAATGAGGATTTACGACATTGCTCATTACAAAGCCTCTGGATAAACAACATTCTTGGTTTTGCCCTGTGATGCCACAATGGAGAGACAATCAGGATTCCCAATCCTTGTTGTGCCAACATAGAGTTGATCATGTGAAAAGATAGGATCTGCCAGATTCAACCCAATGACTTTCAATGATTGCCCTTGAGATTTATTAATGGTCATGGCAAAACTGAGCTTCTTCGGAAATTGAAGTCTTTGAAATTCAAATGGCAAATCAGTTGGCTTCAGAGGTATTCTTGCAATGAAATAATTGTCACCAGCAAATTTGTCTGAAATTATTGCAACTTCTAGAACATTGGACATTATATTTTTGAAGATGAGTTTGTCTTGTGCCATTACAAAGTTTTGGAGGATCCAGATTGCGAAGTAGCATAACCGATGCTACAATCCTCAGTATCAGGTTGTGTGGAGGAATTCCCGCTTGTTCAAGACTTTAAAAATTCAGTTGGATAGTTTACAAACTGGTCTTGAGAAGTGATTGTGTCAACTGATTTGTAGCATATTTTCTCTCCAGGTAACATCTCCAGCAGCCTTCTGTTGATTTCTTACACGGCAACATTTTTAGGTGCTAAGATTGCTCGTTCACAGAGCCATTTCTGAATGCCTGGTCTGAATGTTTGGAAACACTCTGGCAATCAGTTCTTGTTCTGTGTCAATGGTATGACAACTGAATATGGGCCTTGGAGTCCTTTTCATTAAGTCCATTTCCCAATGTAAGTAGTTGGATGGAAAACTCACTGACACCTTCGTCACCAGTTAAGTGCACTCGCACGTCGGTTGTAGGCTCAGCAGCTGAAAGCGGAGCCAGAGATAGGATGTTTTCAGACAGGCATTGACCTTATCAGCTCGAGTCCCTTGAAGAATTACAGGCAGAGTTTGTCTGAAATCACCCGGAAGAACCATTGTCACTCCTCCCATTATGCAACTATTTTCTCTCAGATACCTTATCGTCCGGTCCGAAGCTTCCATTGCCCTTTTATGGCTCATAGTAGCTTCATCACAAATTATCATCTTGCATGTTTGCAGAAGCTTGCCCTTGGGGGAGTTCTTCTTGATGTTGCGAAAAGATTGTTCATGCCGTGTGAGATCTATGGGCAGCTTAAACATGGAGTGTGCAGTTCTTCCTTCCAAAAGTGTTGCTGAAATGCCACTTGAAGCCACAGCAAGGGCAATATGTTGCTTTTTGTGAACTTTTGCAAGCAGGAGCTTTATGAGGAATATCTTGCCTGTGCCAGCTGGAGCATCGATGAAGAAAAGTCCTCCCCTATCATTTTCAATGTTTTCGATGAAATGGTTGGCGTCATCCATTAATCGAGGTTCATTTCATCCACAGACTTACGCAATGCTTGTATATCGTAGTTTGTCTCCTGAAGAATGTCTTGTGCTACCTCCATTTCTTCATCTGGCTCTGGCATCCCGTAATTAGCCAATGGTCTATTCATTGCCTGAACTCGATGGGACAGGTCACAGGGAGCTTGATTGTAAATATACATATTGTCATGATGTCTTCAGGCTAGGTGCAGATAATCGTCCGACATATTGTTTCTGTACTACTGCCAGAGTAGCTGAGCTTGCTTCATCAATTCCACATGCTGTGAGCATAATAGCAACTAAATTGTCTTATTTGACTGGCTACTTCAGTGATTTCTGCTTCCTCTAGGCACTTCTTCCAGTGTCCATTGTCATGCAGGAGTCCATGCTGTTTACATGCTTCTTGGTATGTTGCGCACTCCCTTTCCCTGAAGCACATACGATCCTCAAATGACGTTGGTCCTAGAACAGTAGCAGAAGTAGCCGTAAATAAAAACATTCTCTGTTGTTGGGATGGACATTGTAAACCCGCCCAATAGCATTACTTGACTTGACTTCATGACCTTCCACTAAATTACCCTGCTTTCTTCGATTCCAGGTCTTGCAATTTGTCCATGAGTAGTATGTTGGGACTTCAGCATAACGGAAGGACCGAGCAAATTCATCATCCTGGAAGAGTTTAAAGAGAGCAGTTAGTGTAGTATCATGTGATGCTAGTGCCAACTGATGAGCAGTGATCTCAGTGAAGTACACTCTCTGTCCATTTTCCAGACGGACGGCGAGGGTGACCACTGTTGGGAGAGGCGCAGACATGCGCCATTCCGGACAGATCCATACACGACAACCTCCACCTCATCCGATATATCATAGAGAAGGTGGTTAAGGAACCTGGCACGGGACGAGCCCTGATCAACTTGGATCAATCTAAATCATTCGATAGGGTCGACCATCGGTGCCTGGCGATGGTCCTCGAGGCAGCCGGTTTCGGGCCCGTTTTCAAGGGTTGGGTCGCTGCGATGTACAGCGACATCTGCTCAGTTGTGAGGGTGAACGGTCACCTATCTCAGCCGTTCAGCTTCATGCGCTCAGTCCGCCAGGGTTGTCCCCTCTCGTCCCTCTTGTACGTATTTGCTCTCGAGCCGTTACTGCCCAAACTGGGGCGATGATGGGCGTCCCACGCGAACTAAGATACGGAGAATCCAAGTCGGCTTGGGCCGACGACGTCGACGTTGTGGTGTCGAGCACCAGACACGTCCAGATGCTCGGCATCGCTCTCAAGGAATACGAAGCGGTGACAGCAACAAAGATAAACCAGGAAAAGTCAGTGGGCTTGCAGCTCGGCACCTGGAGAGGCAAATCCATGCCGTCCGACAGCGTCGTGGGGTGATGGACGGGCGGACCGGTTAAATTGCTCGGGGTCTGGTTCGGACCGGACCTCCAGATGGAAAAAAACTGGAACTAGGTGACGAGCAGGGTGGCCTCCCTCACCCAGAAATGGGCCGAGAGGAAGCTGTCTCTGAAAGGCAGGGTGGAGGTGGCGAATGCGTATATCGCATCCGTCATCTGCTACCGCCTCACCGTCGTCCCTTGCCCCGGCCCAACTCTGAATAAAATGCGCCTCCTCTTCCCCTTTTTGTGGAAGGGACGCGCTCCCATGTCCAGACGATCCATCTGCTGAGAACACCCGTTGCGTGGAAGACTGGGTATGCCATGGCTGATCATGCGCAAACATGCGCTGTGGCTGCGACATCTCTGGTACTTCCTTGACGGTGAACAGGTGTGGTCGCCGTTTGCCAGGCACGTTTTCCCACAGCTCGTCTCCTTGACGGAGCTGCAGTCCTGGGTCAGAAGAAGACCGAGGGATAGCGCTTGGAAACTGGAATGTCTCCAGGCGCTCACTGCCCTCTGCCAGCTGGGCACCAGTGTCGTTGGAATATCCACTTCGGCGCTCTATAGAGAACTAGTGAAGGGGAATAGCGACGACGTTCTCTGAGAGCTACTGGGCGTCGAAGAAGATCAGCTGTTTGCTCTCTTCCGGAGAACTTTCAGCCCAGGGCCTATGGATAACTTCCAAAAATCCCTGGCCTACCTGTGCTACCGGGGAGCGCTGCTGGTTCGAGATAAGCTCTACAGGCACGGAAGTGCCGTCAGCCGAGCATGTCCGAGATGCGTGCAGAACGATGAAACCGTCGGGAACGCCCTCGTTCAGTGCCCGAGCATTGCTGAATTGTGCAGCTATGTCGAACAGTTGCTGTCG